>CM053786.1:117557265-118157265 GCA_028749045.1 Cupressus sempervirens
AATTGATCCCATATAGCATTATCAAAAATTCCTCTGCCTTGAACCATTTTCAAAAATTAGGTTCCTGGAAGATAATAACCCTTTGGAAATAATAGGTCAAATCCATAGATCTACTACCCTACAAAAAAATTCACTTAGGGTTCTGCAAGATCTAATTACCACAAGGATGAACTTCAAGCTTTGATACCATCTGGTACAAGGAAAGGAAAGAATAATTAGGGCTAATGGCACACCAAGTTATCCAAACCACCCTACAAGAGTTAACACAGTCGACAACATGAAACTAGAACAACACCAAAAAGGAGGAGAACAAAATGTTTATTGATTCATCAAATAATCAGCATACATGCCTAGTTGTAATGCCTTCCAAATTATGACCAATTCCAATAGATAACTCCTAGATTCATGATCAATCTTCAAGTACACACTTCTAGGCACATAACACCTTATTTTGTTCCCCTTTGTTCTACCCATCCACCTAAAACTTAATTCCTAGAGTTTCTTAAATACTTGAGTAGCCACAGGTTAACCCACCATAGAATTAAATCTTGCATTAAATACATGCGTAACTACAAGTCAGCTCACAATAACTACCTATATCAAAATTAAATGCAACAAAGATCAGCCCAAACTAGAACTAGACATAGACTACTCAACAAATGAAGATTTCAAAAAAATACTGGCACTTGGCAACCACACAAGCTTGGCATCTGAAGAATCAATTGGAAACAACTACGAACTTGACATCCTCCAATGCTTGGCAACCACAGAGGACTAAACAACCAAAGGATCACTCAGAAACCAAAGGAATCACTTGGCAACCAAAGGATCACTTTGCAACCAAAGGAATTACTCAACAATAACTAAGAATTTGACAGCAACTAAAAATTGGCTCTCAGTAATAAGTGGAACTTGATAGCAACTAGCATAATGAACAAAAGTGTAGGATTAGAAAGCAACCTAGGATGCTCCTCATCAACATGTAACTTCTTTTGCCGGAGCCACACAGCATCAAATTCTACAATTAATGAAGTATCATCCTCTATATCAAGGTAGAATACATTATCTCTAGTTTGATCACCTTTTCCAATTATTTTTTCATCAATATCATAGATATTAGCAATCCTATTTTCGAACTCAACCTTACAACCTAAATTCTTCAGTTGTGACACACTAAACAAATTATAGTTACGTCCTTTAACATAATAAGCATCATCACATAAAATATTTTCTATGATTTTTATAGAACCTTTTCCTTTTATCAAACATGGTACATCATTACCAAACCTTACAATATTTCCATCATAGTAATTAAAGTTAATGAACTTACTTTTATCTCTAGTCATGTAATGTGAACACCCACTGTCAATGATCCATCTATCATTCTTATTCATACAAGACACTAGCGCAGTTGCCTCATCTTCATCAGATTCATCATTCATTGCAACATACACCACTTCATCATCATGATCATTAGATTCATCTTTTGTTTCCTCTTCACAAATATAGCATGACTTCTTGCCTTTGTCTTTGTAATCTTTGTTGTCTTCATCTCTTGTTCTTTTTGTAGTTGTCTCCACCTCTACAATTATTCTTCTCTAGACATCTAGCAGATTCAATATTATTAAAATTATAATTATCAAAATTAGCTCAAAAGTAGTGAGCCTACTTACCAACCCTTCAAGAGTCAAATCATTCCCTATCATACACCTCAATTCTTGTATTTTAGAAAATCTAATAGCATAAATAGGAAATAGTGTTCTCAAAAATTTTCTTAGTATAGTCTCATCATCTATATAACCAGAAGTTCCTCTTATTGCATTAATAACATATTTTATCCTAGAGTAATATTAAGCAATATTCTTACCTTCTTGCATTCTCATATCATTGAACTTACCTCTAAGACATTCAAATTTGACTCTTAAAACATTTTTACTACCTTCGTATATAGTGTGTAGAGCATCCCACATTTTCTTTCCACTATCAAAACCCTTGATATCATCAAACTCACAATAACTTAGGGTAGAGAAAATCTCCAACGTTGCCTAGTTGAGTTCTTTCTTTTCTTTCAGATCTTCAATAGTTAGGGCTCTAGTAGAATTAACATAATCTATGGTGATGGTAGATTGTGCATGATATCCAAGACCTCCAAGGTGTAGCTTCAAAAGACTTTTTCATGTATGAAAGTTATCTCTAATAAATTTGGGTACCTCTCTTTTTGACGTGATGATCTTTTTTCTTCTAGTACCTTCAAACTAGTCCTCTTAAGTACATGGCTCTAATACCAATGGTTGAATTTTTTTTGAATAAATGATAGTTTGGTGGGGGGGGGAGGGGGTGGTGAATCACTTATCTAACGTCCATATGTATAATTAAAACTTTTCACAACTTAGTCAACCCATATTCATAAAACATTCTCATCATGCATGCATCAATTAGATCATACATATACTCAAACTTGTAGGTTTCTGACAAATCAAGTTTGTAGAAATATAAACATGAAACATAATAGATTCAATAACACATTTGACATAATGATTGAATGTGGATACTCAATTTGGGAAAAGCCACTGATAACATGCTACTCATTCTCACTCTTCTGAAGTGATGCCCTATGAAAGGCCAACCTTGTTAAATGTTATAATGCACACTCTTAAATGTGACCTGGTTAAAGGATTTCAATCATCCTATTAGGAGTGAGCTTTGTTAGAGGACTTTAGATCATTCACTTGGGATGTCACCCGATTAAAGGATTTATAGATGACTATTAGAACAACCTTAATCCAAAGGATTTACCCTAGACTGATTAAATAATTAGAGAGTAGCAATAAGGCTTAGTCTGATGAAAACTTACAACACACTTGCAGATTATAGATCTCTATTTTAGTCCTCTATACTACTTGTCTTTCACACACTTGAACTCTGACAACTTGTTCATGCTTCAAGCATTCATACCCTTAAGCCTTCTTGCTTTGCTCACCAATGCAGACACTTCTCTTAGGTCACTAGATGAAGAAAATACCCTAGACTCCTCTTCTTCATTAGATTCTTGCACATGGAAACCTTTGCTTCTAACTAGTCATCTCTATAAATAGAGAATTAAGATCTTTTGTCATTCATCCTCCATCATGCATTTTAGGGTTAGGTTATATTAGGTAGGATTCAATAAAATTCTCCTTCAATCCTAGTTGAATTCACCTCAAAATGGTTTATCTTGAATTTTGTGCCACCAACTCATCAAGAATATCTTCCACATTGTTCACAAAATCTAAGAAATCAAACTTGTTAGCTCAAATTAATCAAATTCTCAATATTTCTCATAATTATTACACTCGACACTAACTAACCTCTAATGTTCAACACATACTATGTTATTGGACATCCACTATTGAATAACTTGATAGAAACTAAAGTTTATTAGTTGTCAACATTAGCTAGCATTTACCTAACTTACACTATATCCGTTGACATGCACACAAATTTGACTTTTCCTAGCTCTAACTGATTTTCTTCCCAGCTTACACTAACTTTTCTCGGTACCTACTATGAAGATTGTTAAGCTTGGTAGACATTCTTTGTTTAGGTTATTCTTCTGAACTTAATTAGTATATCTATCCTTCACAACCTTAAGTATATTATCAATGTACTATAATATCATTTTTTTAATTGATCCTTGTACTTTTTTTCCATATCATAACTCAATCTTTCCTCTAGGTGCTATTGTTACCTCATTTAATAAAATCATCTTCATCAATCAAACAAATGATAGTACTCAAATCATACTTTTATGAATCTATTTTCAACAAAAGCACCAAAATAATCAAAGTGTAGAGAACTGAGGTCAATAGGGAAAAAATCAACCTTATTGTATGTTTTATGGAGAGGAACCTAGAAGAAAAGAAGTAAAAACCACTTTAGAAAGGGAAAAAAAGACCACAAATAATCATCATAGGGAAACAAATTTCCGTAGATAGTATAGACAAATTAAAAGAGATATTTTTTTGTCCAAAATATATGTAGTGTGAATGACTCCCAAGAAAGATATAGATCCATCCTTGCACAATAAACACAAGAGTGGGATCTTTCCCAAATAATCAAAACATGGAACCTTAGCCCAGTAAAAGGGCTTACCCAAGCCAATACTAAGAGAGAAATACTATATTTTATAGAAGAAACCATGTGAACGGAAAGACAAGGAGACACTGAAATAGAGTAGGAAATAGTATTGCTTGAATTACATCTTAAGAAAGAAAGATCCAAGATGCCAAAATTAAAAACAAAAAAACTAAGACCCACATGTATCTATTCACATCATCATAAAAAGTGTCAAGGCCCAAAGGGCCAAGACTTTTACAAAATTTAATAAGGTGAGCTAAAATATGAACATGAGAGAAGAAGAACCAAATAACCCTGAGTTAGGTCCAAAAGCAAAAGAGATGTAAAGGGGAAAAATTCACTAATAAAACCCTTACTTGAATAAGCACATGTGGAGAAAAGAAAGAAAATTCCATGGAGGAAATACATTTAAAAAAATACGGAAACTTCATAGAATTTTTTTTTAAAAAAACACCATTAAGAGGGAAGACATGTGAGAAAAGAAGAGCAAAATAAAAAGGAAGATACCACATGGGCCAAGAATGGCCATAATTGGCCCTAAAGAAAATGGTATAGGTGAACCAAACAGATAGAAAGAGTAGAGAACCTAGTCCAAACATCCATTATCAAGCCCATTTAGGAATCATGCCATAGACACTTGAGGAAGAAAGTTTGGAACCTACCTCCAAAAATATTTGACTCTTGAGGAAGAAAGAAGTCCATGACCTAGTCAACCAACCCTATGGATAAGCCAAAGATCCCACACATACAAATTTTTGTAACAAAAAACAACATAAGTTTAGGAAAACTAGAACATGAAGCAAGAATTGTTGGAGTTGAGGAAAGCCAACTCCGAAGATGCCAAGATCACCTGCATGCGAAACCTATCAAAGAGAAGCCATAGAAGGGAAGAGCATGGAGCATGGGCAAAAAACCCTAAACGGACATGAGAGCCATCATAATGCAAACACAAGAAGAAATGTATTTACAATAAGAAATGATGTTATGATTTGATTGTTGTAATATTACAATGAGAGAGAGCCCGAATATAAAGAGCTCCAGGAAGCTTGTAGAACAAGCTGGAAGGAGGTAGAGGACAAAAATGACAACTCAGCACATATCCACAAAAAGTGGAATATGCTAAAAAAGGAGCAAACTCCCGAGTTGTCAACAACTAACCACTACATGCATTAAATACAAAAGTATTAAATAAATGCATGACCTAAGTAAGCTTAAGCAATAGAATAAATAATTAGATATTAATTATTTACTCTAACAGCCCCCCTTAAGTGCAACTTAGGGAAATGCCTTAAGCTCACAAAACAAAGATGAAATGCATAATGGGTCCTGGCAATGAGGCCATGTTAGGTACCCAAGTACAATGCAAGAAAATGCAACCTTTGTAAGCAGGGAAAGAGAGAAAACCACATGGGAAAAACTCTCCCCCAAAAAGAGGTAAGAACCTAGTGAAGAACTAAAGAAGTCTCCAACTAGGGAAATTGTCCCCTAAAATAGGAACAAGAAATGATCATGTAAATCAGCATCACTGAAGCATGAAGAGGCCACAAAATCTGCCAAACTGCTGATCTGAAGAACCTCCATGGAAGAAGAAGGCATGAACCGAGCATGTCTATATGGTAGATGATCCATCTCACCGAAATGCATAGGTAGCCAACCACTGCAATCGCCTTGTATATAGGATCAACCACTGAATACATAGTTCACACTATCGAACCATTGAACCATGGATGCATTAGAACACAACATAACCCCCCTTAATGCAGATGGGTTGTGATGACAAGAAACTGAGAAGGTGGGCCAAAATCTCCTACAAACGAACCAAGAATGATGAGAGAGGGAAAGAGGTACAGACACCGATAAAGACACGGTCTAACTGACTTTGCATGGGCTAATGTCATGGAAGGGACACTCACTTGACAAAGGGAGAATGCCTAAAATAGCAAACAATAATCCCCCCCATGGTGCTTTATGAAAATAGTGCAAGTACACCTGACTCAAAACAACGTTCATGACTCCCAGAATGCAAAAGTGACACTTTATCTCAGTGCGATACAAATAAGTGCTTCAAAATGATAGCTAAAATGATCAAAAAGGAAAAAGAGCTGTGACAAAAGAAAGTACAGCCAAAAATAAAGCAAACCATGCCAAAAAAATGATCCTCGAGCCTAAAACAGTCAAAAAATCCACCATAGAGCAAAAACGTCAAAACTATGATAGAAAGATCAGAGGCCAAAAAAGAAGAAAAAGGACTACATTTCTAAAAATTACACAGAACCAGCTTTCCAAAAATATAAAGCTTTCAAAAAATAGGCATGGGACGCAAAAGATATGCATGTCAAAGTCAAAAATAGGACTTCAGACTTCAACAGAAAAAACATGCAATAAAAAAGCATCAAAACCTAAAAATACCTACACCAAAATCTCCGTCTCGGAACCAGCTTTCCGATGCTTCTTTCGGATTAGAAAAATACCTCCGTATGCAAAAGTTATGGCCAAAAAACCACAAGTAGGTTAAAAAGTGAATTAAGAGAGGTGCATGCAAGGATGGATGATGCATGCTGACATCAGCATTTGACAGGAAAAAATTTGACGTGGCAGGGTGACGTGGCGGGTCCACATGGCAAGGCAACATGGCAGGGGTGACGTGGCGGGTCCACGTGGCAAGGTGCCACGTGGCGCCCAGGCCACGTGTCACCCCAGCAGTGGCTGCAAAGGCGCTGAGTGTGACTGCACAGCTGGTGGGCGGAGGAGTAAGCGGAGGCGGCAAAACTGGGAGGAGGTGGCCATAGGGGCAGTGGACGAGGATGCGCCGTCGGCGAAGATCCGCAGTCGGGCGGCGGCCGGGCCGCGGCAGAGCTCGGGCGGCGCTGGCTGCTGCGGCCGCTGGGGGCTGTGTGCAGGTGGTGCGGTGGCGCGGCGGCGGCGCTGCCATTTTTAAAATAAAAATGCAATAAATGCCATTTTTTTTCATCCGTACGGCCCTGAAATGAAAATTTTTTGCTTCCTAGAGCTCTGTCTCCAAATCTGACAAATTTTATATCAATCCTAACTGCAAATGGCCTTCCGCATCCAATGGTGATGTCCGTTCGGTCCCAAAGTGCTCCAAAAAATCACTGATCCCCTGATTTGAAGAAAAATTGCACAAACAAACTAGAGTTTGTGACTTCAAATCACAGCTTAAAAATTTCTTCAACGAAGCTGCAGCAGGAAGGCTCTGATACCATGTTGGAGTTGAGGAAAGCCAACTCCGAAGATGCCAAGATCACCTGCATGCGAAACCTGTCAAAGAGAAGCCATAGAAGGGAAGAGCATGGAGCACGGGAAAAAAACCCTAAACGGACATGAGAGCCATCATAATGCAAACACAAGAAGAAATGTATTTACAATAAGAAATGATGTTATGATTTGATTGTTGTAATATTACAATGAGAGAGAGCCCGAATATAAAGAGCTCCAGGAAGCTTGTAGAACAAGCTGGAAGGAGGTAGAGGACAAAAATGACAACTCAGCACATATCCACAAAAAGTGGAATATGCTAAAAAAGGAGCAAACTCCCGAGTTGTCAACAACTAACCACTACATGCATTAAATAAAAAAGTATTAAATAAATGCATGACCTAAGTAAGCTTAAGCAATAGAATAAATAATTAGATATTAATTATTTACTCTAACAAGAATAATCTCTCTAACAAATAATTAGAGAGCCAAGTATCCATCTTAGTCCTATGCTTCTAAATATTTGTCTCCATTATCACACTCTTATGAAGCCCTAGCACTCCCACCCCTCTCTGTACTCCTAACCATCTTTATTTTATTTTAATTCTTACTTTATTTTTGATCAACACTTTTCATTTTTTATTAATTAAAAAAAAACTTTTGAAGGAACCTCACACCCTTTACAATAGAATTATTATTAGGTAGTGAAGATAATAATTGTCTCATTAGATAAAAGTAAAACATGCACATAACAAATATAAAAGGAGATACAAACTAACACATTAAAAATGGTGTTAAAAATGTTTAGAATAATTGGGTTTTTTTTTTTTTTTTTTTTTTTGGGGGGGGGGGGATGTGGGGTGTGAATTAGCTACTAAAGGTCTATATGTACCATTTAAACAATTAAACATTAACAGATCACTATTCTTCTTATCCTGCATATCCTATTGTTGCTCGGTCTCTACTACAAAATTATAATAAACTTGACTTGCATTACATAATTAAAACATCACCATATATAAAACCTCCATAAGATATTCATCATGGTTTGAAGCTAGGATTTTTTGTCGAAACCCAATTTGGGAAAAACCACCAGTAACATGTCACTCCTCAAAGCGATCTCTATTAGGAGCCAACCCTATTAAAGGTTACAATACACATTGGTAAATGTGGCCTAGTTAGAAGATTTAATCACCCTATTAGGAGTGGCCTTGTAAGAGGACATTGATCATGCCATTTAGAATGTCACTAGTTAAAGGATTTACACAGACTACTAAGTATTCAAATGACTATTAGGTCAACCTCCATTAAAAGGATTTTAATACAAACTATTAATAATGATAAGAAAGAAAATTGTAGGTTTGAATGTGTGTGTTTACATTTCCCTTTTGCTTCAAATCTCTAGTCGGTCCTTATGCTAGTTCACTAACAATCCTTTCATTGTTATCTCTGATCTTGATCTACTTGGCCATCCTTCAAGAACTTAGTCCACTCTTCTCATCAACACTTAAGCCTTCTTTTATAACTTTCTTATCAACAACAACATCACATCTATAATCTTTTCTCTTTTAGCATCACATCGACTCATTTGTGTGTATCTGATCAACCTTTCTCTGCATGACTTTCTTCACATACAAACTTGCACACACACTAGTTGGGGTTGGACTAGATACCAAATGTTCTATTGTGTATCACATTAAATATTCAATCTATGCTTTTCCATTTTCTACATCCACAGTGGATCTCAGGGTTTACAATTAGATTCAATTGATTCAACAACCTCATAATTATTAAGCATACGTGCCTCAGAAACCTCATAATCCATAATATGGAGATTATCCAAACTAGGCTCCTTCCTGCCACCCATCTGATCAACCTTAGAAGACATATTTGTAGGAGGGAGCTCAGATTCCACTTTCATAAATTTATCAAATTCTTCTCTACTCCTTTAGTTTTGAAACCATTTACATCCCCTTCCTTAATCTTCTCTTTCTCCACTACATCCCTATCCTCCACAATCTCATCTTTTTATGTTTTCCTTATTTTTCTCATCATTGGTATTCTACTAAGTTTTCACTCCATGAAAACCTTTTTCATTATTAATTACTCTAACTATATTTTGAAGAATGCAAGCCACTTCTTCATCAGTGATACTCTGACTCTCAATATCCATATAAGCTTTCTTAAGATTAGTGTTGATTGGTGGAGGTATAAACAGAATAAACAAGAGGTTGAGAGGGGTGGGGTAGGGGGGATTCGAATTCTTAAACACTTGAAATTTTCATCAATTCATTCACACCTATAAATAACATGTGTATGTAAAAATTATAATTTAAATCTGATATAACATATGAATATGATCAATCACATATATGAAAGTAAAAGTCATAACACAATATTTGTTACCGAGAAACCCTCCAAGGTGAAGGTAAAGTTTGGGTGCAATTACAATAGCATTGTTAGCTCAAAATATATATGAAACTTCACACATGAAACTTGAGGACTTCCACACTTACTATCATCACCATTAGATTGTATTCTGTCACTAGCTAACTATGCCTCACTAGATTATATCTCTATTGGAAGATATTATAGGATCATTAGAAACTACTTTCCATGTACTCTATCTCTGCACTTCTCTCTACAAATAACTTATAGCTTCGGTACATCTTCATCTTAGTCTCTACACATTTAATCTTATCATCAGGACACAAGGTACAACACATCCTTAAACTCACTTCACTTGTACATCAAAACTCTATTTTTATAATTATGATTTTTTTATGCTATTATGCCCTCTTCACTAACTTACTATTATGTTGACATCAATGAGAAACATAGTCATGAATGCAATATGTCAATACTTTCCAATTATTAGGATACTTCCCCAAAGGAATACCACTAGAATTCATGTTAACAAGAACTTAGGCTTTACAATCATGTTCAACATGATTTATTGTATCTATCCTTTTTCTTGATCTTCCTCTAGAAACTTCTCTAAAATCTGTCCATTAGGTCTTTAGCTAATCCCCATCTTTAATTTAATGAACCAACTCATAAATATTATCAACAACATGGTTTACATCTCCTGAGAAATCAACATAGCCAGTTCAGAATCATGATTTCCTCAAAATCATCTTTAATAGTATTACTCGACAATTACTAAGTTCTGTCACTCAATCATTACTTAACACTCGATCTCTGTAAAAAATTTTGGCTTGGCATCAACAATCTTTCTAAATCGATACTGATGCATGATCAAAATTAGATTTTCTTAGCACTAACTATGGCTCAGCTGACACTAGAATCGCTCGGCATTCCATAACCATTTACTCTATTACTAGGCTGTGCTTAACTTTCTTGATATAAACAATCACTTTGTCTCATCAAAGGCTAAGTCATGAATTGTGAGTTGTAGCTTCCTTTTCACAATTTAGTGTTTCCTCTATGTGCTATTGTTATGAGAAATTTCTCAAATCCTCTTCATCAATGCAATAGATATGATATTTAGATTAGGTAACTATATGTCTTATCAATAAGTTTGTCATAAATGAAAAAATAACCACTGTTCATATTGTAAGTTTTGAAGAATCGCTCTCTTTGGCATTAATAGCAACATATCTACATCTCAATATTAGCAATACCTTAATGTATCAAATGTGTCTCACTTTGTTACCAAACAATCCAAATATGTTTTCTCCCTCTAAGATAGTAGCCTCTCCTTTGTCTATCTATCATTCATTTGGTTAAGTCTTATTCTCTAGTATATTTCTTCTACTCTATATTCTCTGGTGATCTCTCCTACTTTTATTATATATTTCTCCCTCTTTGACAATAATTCGAATAAAACTAAGCTTTCTTAGCTTGAATCACTTCATACATCTAAATTATGCATATTTTACATGTCTGGCTTATTTCTATCATATGTCTATGATTGATCTATTATGGTGTACTTGACTATCTACCTTAGGCATTTTACAAAGTAGAGTTGTATTGCCTCAATGTGTAAGATATTTTGATTATCAGATTTGATGCAATGCACCTTGCCTCCTTAAGTAGATTTTCTTATGGGAGTCAACCCTAATTTACCTCTAAGATATTTATGAGCATCTTTAGGTACTGCCTTTTTCAATATGTTAGCAATTTTTTGTTTAGTGAGCATATATTCTAGCTTCACTTCTTTCTCTTGAACTAATTCCCTTAAGTAGTGATATTTGATAGCAATGCACTTTGTCCTAGTATGCATAACTAGATTGTTTCAAAAGTTAACAAAACTTGTGTTATCACAATAGATAACTACTTGATCTGTAATTTTTTGTTTCATACCTTTCACTAATTGTTATGAGCAATTTCTCAGATCCTCTTCATCAATCAAATTTGACTTCAATGACAAACTAAAATTGTTCTAATCGTAAGTTTCCAACAATCCCAACCCCCAAAAATCTATTTTTAAAAATTTTGTATTTAAATTATTCAAACTATGAATTTATCTTTTTTAATGTTTAACCTTATTTAAGATATTGAAACATAAAGTACGGTGCATGGAGGAAAAAGTGACTGCATAATGGTGAGGCTCATGCTTCAATTCTTAACATTAGTACTAAAGATAAAAATAATATATATTTTTAAAATCACATCAGATCATTCCTATGCAAAAAAGAACTTTTTACAATGTTAATGACCTCAAGTTATATTAGTATTTATCATTTCTTAGTGTACTAGAATCTTGTCTGATCTCTTTTGAAATATTTGTGAAGGGAGGCGAGACACTCTTCAAAAGAGTAGCTTGACATAGCACACTTACAAAATACAAAGGTAACATTAACCATCTAAAAAATAAATTTAATGGTTAAAATAATTGGAAAATGACTTTAATAAATATCTCATTGAGAAACTACACTTTTTTTTCTTTTTCATAAATCTATTTTATTTTATTTCATGAAGGATTACATCACAACCTAGTTATAAGTTCTTTTAAAACCTTAACAAATTCAATGAAAATGGGGGTTTCTAAATAGAAATGTTAACTCTCTAAAATATATTGGAACTTGACCTCATGTTTCATGTTTACAATCATCAAATAGTTCTTAATCTTGTCTAAATAATGTTGACTAATAAATTATTCTATTGTTAGATAAATAAAAAAACTAAATTTTTTAATTGCATGAAAAATTAGTTAGGAGGATTTACAAGACCCTACAAAATTTTAATTTTGTCATTTCTTCATTTAAATTATCCAAACTATAAATTTATTTTTTAATTTAAATTATTCAAACTATAATTAAACTAAATGGTTAAAAATAAGGTGCATAGAAAAAAAAAAGAATAAGTGTTGATGAGTTCATGCATATATTCTTAACATTAGTATTAAACTTTAATTTATTTATTTTTTTTAGAAAAAAAAAAATCAAATTAGTTCTATACAAAGATAAGCTTCCTACGAACATAACTAGGAGTTGCACATTTATGGGCATACAACCATTAGCCAATAGGAGAGTGATTTGTCCATGTAAATGGAAGAAGTGGCATACAAAATGTAAAGGAATGTAATTGAAGTCATCTTCAAAATATATTTATAAAAGGATCTCGATAAACAACTTTTCCATTTTTATTCAAAATCAAATCTACCAATCATCATATGTTATTTATATTAAGATTTTCCAAATAAAAATTGACTAAATGTTGAATTAATAGATGCATAAAGCAAATTATTTGAATATATAAATTGAACAAAAAAAATTGTAAAAATATAAAATTCTATTCCATAAGCTATAGAATGCTTCTAAGAAGATTATATCTAATTTATGTTAAATATATTCTCAATTCACATGGATGAACATTATCTCCAATAATTAATGCAGTGGCTTCATTAGTATAATGTAGTTAGAAAAGAGTAGAAGCAAAAAACTTCATTTTTCATGAAACATGTTATTCAACTCCTCGATGGTAGATTTAGATAATGATAAATTAAAAAAGTCAAACACCATTTAATACAATTAGTGGAGTCATTAAATAAGGGAACAAGTGGGAAAATTTGGCTAGACAACAACTGATCGGCTAAAAACTATGAACCTCATGCATGGTAAGAACTCTCCTCAACCTACAATCACTAGAGTTGGATCAAGCCACTCACCTTGTAGTGTGATAATTTATGCAAATGATTTACTAGTCGTATACAATTATATGTATATTGAGTTAAGAATATTCAATTAAATATTTTGAGAACCTGCTAAAGGCTCATATAATGCAAAAAGAGGTTGAATGCACATTCAAATATTATCTCTAATCTATTATGTATATGCAACTTACTTGACAACATCTATTATAGTCTTGATAAATATTGAATGTATAAATTAGAGTACAACATTAAAACTATGTAAATAAAAAAACAATAATACACATTAAATAGGGATAATTATTGTTGGACTTTTTCAAAAAGAATGGGTTGTATTTGACCCTATCAATCTAAGAAATAGAGCCTCTATTAAAAATTGATCATGATGATTTTCTAAAGAGGTTCAAAATAATAACCTTTTTAAATTATTGGTATAAGTAGGAGTGACTAAAAAAAAGCTTCCAAATAAAAAATATAAACACTTTAGTTGAGAAAGTGAAGAATCTAAAACCTTGGTTTAAATGACATATGGAAAGTAGAGAACATTTCAAGTTGTATGCCATAAAAAATGACCGATAGTATCTTTGAAGGATGAAAATTACAAACCCTTAGAATACTATTATGTAAAGGAACTTCTATTTATCTTTTAAGTTTTATCTTTTAGATTCAATTTGGCTTTTTCAATCTTCTTGATTCTATCCTATTTTGACAATTTCAAGATTTGTAGAGATGTTATTCCTGCAAAACAAGTCTATTTGTTTTCCCATGTTGAATTGATAAGCACCAATCATAATTCTTTTCACATCCATAGGGCTCATTCTCCATCATCTTATTTTTCAAAAAGCAAAACCAAACTAAAAGAGCAATCTACAATAACCTTTAATTACACAAAAATCTTTGGGGATCCAACACAAAGATAATCAATATTCAAGTTCCAGATAATCTATTGAATAATCAATGACATACTTGAACGAAATCTCGGTGGTCTTCTATGATCTATCATCAAAATTAAGATCATAACTTGAAGGATTATAATAAAAAGTTTGCTTTCATATCCATGCCATTATCAATAATATTATTTAATTTCTTTAAACTATCCACAAGATATTCTTTTGGATCATTCTTAGAAATAAATAATAGAAAAATTAGAATTTTTCTAAAATATTTAAACTAAAAATGCTGAACAATTATGAGGAAATTGAATTTATTTTTAGCGATTTCACTACATATCTAAAATTCTATACTAATATCAAAAACTCAAGGAGACTGACAATAAGAAATAAGAATAGAAAGAATAGAGATAGACAAGAAATAAAATAATGGAAAGTAGCTGAAATAATTTTTCCCATTGGACTAACAAATTTAAGGTAAAAAGAGGTAGGATCTAGGAGCAAAGCTCCCACATATAAGCCTATTGGCTTAACTACCTCACATTATATAACTAATAGTTACACATTTTTGTATGCACAATGATGAACCGATAGGAGTTTTTTCATAATAAAGATTAAGATTTTAGCAAAGAAGAATGTCAACTCACAAACTAATATGCCTTTAAAACCATACTCAACATTACCTAGTCAACATTATAGACCACCAAAACTATGAGCAAACATTAATGTCTTTTTTAAAAAAAATAACTTGATTGTTTTATACCAAATAAATACATTATACACTATAAAGAAGACTTTATCGTGATAGATATTATTTTTAATCTAATAATGTTTCCGTCCAATATTTTTTTAACTTATAGTAACAATTTTTTTTAATTAGTGAAAAAAAAAAAAATTTCTCTTTCAATTTATTTGGTAATAAAAGTTTTATAGAATTTTTATTAATATAATTTTCATTATATAAATAGAACTTAGCCACAATCATTTTCACATTTTAACAAATTACTGATAATTTTTTTTGAAATTAAATAAATTAATTGTCAGTTTGTAACCAATATATTATTTTAACTAAATTTGTGCCAATAAATACATGATAGATTATAGAGAAAATTGTATAATAATATTTGTTATAATTTTACTAATAGTTTTTAAAAAATATATTATTAATATTATTTACATTATTAAAGAATCTAAGTGAGTCAATGCATGAAAAGATATTACCATAAGATACGAGAGAGAAAGCTTCAAGATCCAACACCATGAGACAAGATATTTGAAAAGGGGAAAGCAAAGAAAACCCCTTGTGACATTATGAATGAGGCATGAAAAGCCTAAAGGGGGGGGGGAGGGAGAGAGAGAGAGAGAGAGAGAGAGAGAGAGAGAGAGAGAGAGCAATCACTCATACAATAATTGAGAAGAGGAAGAAACCTCATTAAGAAATAAGAGAGGAGGGTCATCTCTTAAATAGAGATGAGAGAGAGGAGTTAGAATGTAACTCCCATGTCTATGAATGCCACCATTCATAAGTGTGTGAGGTCAAGTGTGAGATTCCTCTTAAGGAAGAATAATCTAAATTACAAATTACAATAAATATTTGTTCTCACATATTCCACTAGAGGAAAAAATAAGATGTAGTGGGAAAAGGACAAAAAAGAAATATATTAGGATACCTTGGCTTATATCCTAATATATTATAAAAATAAAGAAAGAAGGTCTAACCTTGGTTGATAAACACACCAAGGAAAGATTACAACTTCTAACACCCTCCTTTAATCTTTACTTGGGGCAATTATATCAAAGGGTATTAAACCCATAATTTACAGTAATCTGCAACTTAATCTTCAATATGAAGTAATTTGATTATCTTCAAGACATATGGTACATTTGTAGATCCAAAAGAAGTACATGAGTCCTTTGAATGTGATCAAGTGGAAGCATAGACACATCTTCATATGTGAAAAATTGACAAGGTTCCTTGATGGATCACCTAGAAAAAAAGTAGAGAACAAAAAACAAGACAACTATCCACAAGTAGAATTACATTGAATGGACAAGTTTTTTTAAAAAACAAATTATAATAATTTAATCAAGGAGTAACTAAGAGAGATGAGGATAAATGAATGTGTTCACCAACATGCAGCGGAGTTAACATGATTTCTAAAAATAAGTCATAAGTTCAAAATGATCATAATAGATGCAATAAATCTCTCATGAAAGGAACATACTAATGCACAAATGACCATAGACAAGGCCAACTAATGAAACCTGCATCAACATTGTGTCAATCACATGGATATAGACAGTCCAGTAATGAGTCATCCCACTACAAGTGAATGGCTCACGACTCCATCACCTACATGACCCACGATGTAGGCAATAAAGTATGCAGAACATTATCACATTGTATATTTATCAAAGAAATATAAGAGAGACGATAATAAATAAGTAGAACATGTGCCTCAAGCATCAAATAATTCAAGCTACAATTTTTCCAAGAATTATTGCCGATGTGGACCAAAGGAAGGGTTTATGAGGAGAAACAACATATTGCCTTCAACTAAGAAATCCATCATGGACAAGCAACATCTCTGCCATGAGGAAAAAGATCAACATGGGTCAAAACAACTTTCTCAAATAGAGTCTCCAATATTGGAGTGCTCCAAGATATGGTAGCCTCATCACCTATACTAAAAAATGAGCAAGGTGTAGGAGGTCATACCATGAATAAATCAAAACTAGGAGCATACACCAAGGAGACAAAGAGATTGAAATGGGAAATGTCCATAAAATATCATCCTTGCATTGAGGAATAAAGTCGAACAAATGGAGGGAAACTCCATTGAAGTAAGTGCACACCAATTATAGGTTGGAGGGATACTCGATGGGAGATAAGGCAACTACGAGTCAGTTTAAAACTGTCAGGTCCACATAGTTAACCTTGATAAATTGGCTGCCGATGCAACTTACAAAAATAAATATAATAAAAGAATGGTATTAAACCATGAAATGCTACTATGAGCATAAAGAGATGCTATAAAAGCATAAGACTGCAACTATGTGCATAGATAGATCATTAGAGCATAGTAAAATCAAATCATTAAATAATGAAGGCAATAGTGTAAGATAACTCATAAACCTAAATAAATTGAGATAAAAAGAAGTATTTCGAATTAAATAATGGCAGAAGAAAATCGATTTCCATTTCCATACATGTAACATTCTCTCCAATCTAAATGTGGCATGAGTGAAAGAAAACCACAAATGCATAACCTAAAAAAATAGAGCACAACATATGAAGAAAAAAAAACAAAGGTGTTTTTACTGATAACTTCTCAATAATTGTTCTGATGACAGGACAATCTGGTCACAGTTTTGAAGCTGCAGTTACAAATTTTTTACCATACTTCTTTCCAAAAAATGCAAAGTGCCAAATGATTGGATGAGGTTCGTGACAGCAAATTAGACACCCATGGCAGAAGAAAGGCTGAAAGAAATGATTAAACTTGTTCACACCAAGGAAGCATGCATGCAAGGGAAAAAAACCAACAATTGATAATGAGCTTCAGAAAAACATATAGGAAAAAAAATGCATAAAACGTAAAGAAAATTGGCAACAATCAATCAACAACGATATGCTACAAAAAAGCTATGAAGAAGCCTATTGTTAGCAAGGTAAGCATGGCATAAATAAAGTTTCCTGTTGAGCAGCTTGAAGGGGTGACTATGAATGTTTCTGGAATCACAAGTAGCATATCATTTGAAACACTTAAGCTGTCAGAGGTGACTCTTAATGCCATTAGAGACATGACAGAGATTCAATCAAGATCCATTCTAGAGCTAATGAGAGGCTTAGTTGTCCTTGTAGCAGCTACAATGGGTTCAGGAAAGACAAAAACACAACAAATATAAAATTAGAATTTAATTTTAATTTATGAAAGGAAAGGTATATGTTTTTGTCAAGGTTTTCTTCATGGATTTCGAATGCAAAACATTTTTTTTTCATCTTCAACAATTAAAGTTTAGGGAGCTGTGGAAGTGTAAAAAGGAGTGAATAAGTGTAAGTTGTTGTGTGTAAAGGGCGGGCTAGATAGTTTCAAAAATTGTATTCAAGGATGAATCAAGCAACCAACCTTATCAGATTTGGGGCATTCAAACAAGAGAGCAGAGTTGCAAGAAATATTATAATGACTGTCAGAGCTATCATCATTTTCTAGCTTTTGAAACATTTTCAGGACAAGTATTTATGTCAATTGATTAAGCCTATCACGTAGATTTGTGTTTAAGTCTATTATTTTTCAGCCAGAATTGGAAGATTTTGCTTTGAGATACATATTTACTGTCTATTTCTTTTCTAATTACGAAACACAATTTTGAAAACAGTGTCCAGAAGAAGAGGGGAGGTAAAGGAGCTTTTCCAAAACCATGATAGAAGGACAAAAGGTTAATTTAATCCTAAATACATTTATACTAAAAAATGATTTTTAAAAAAAGTTATAATTTCGAACCCTGCATCTAAATAGATTAGATTCAAAAAAAATTGTAAGAAAAAGAAAGAAAAATCTTGCAAATAACAATGTTAGATCAATGAAAGGTAGAGAAACTTTTCTCTTTGTTTTGGCAGCAAACCTTCCAAAACAAGAGAGAGAAAAAAATGGTTCCATGATAAACTAAGTTACTCTTTGGTGGCAAGCCTTCCAAAGAGGGTTAGAAAAAAAATAGAAAACAAAAAAAACTATAACGCAAAAAAATATGAATGAAGCTTTGCTTCTCTTCTCCTTTCAACAAATCATCTCCAAAAAAAATTATAACCTTCACACAAACTCAAAACAAAGATTAGTACCTGTGCTCTGATACCATGTTAGAAATGGAAAAAGAAATATGTAAGTAAGCAATACCAAGAAAGAATCTAAGTGAGTTAATGCATGAAAAGATATTACCATAAGATAGGAGAGAGAAGCTTCAAGATCCAATACCATGAGACAAGATATTTGAAAAGGGGAAAGAAAAGAAAAACCCTTGTGACATTATGAATGAGGCATGACAAGCCTAAGGAGAAGGAGAGAGAGAGAGAGAGAGAGAGAGAGAGAGAGAGAGAGAGAGAGAGAGAGAGCAATTGCTGATACAATAATTGAGAAGAGGAAGAAACCTCATTAAGAAATGAGAGAGGAGGGTCATCTCTTAAATAGAGATGAGAGAGAGGAGCTAGAATGTAACTCCCATGTCTATGAATGCCACCATTCATAAGTGTGTGAGGCGAAGTGTGAGATTCCTCTTAAGGAGGAATAATCTAAATTAAAAATTACATTAAATATTTGTCCTCACATATTCCATTAGAGGACAAAATAAGATGTAGTGGAAAAAGGACAAAAAAGAAATATATTAGGATACCTTGGCTTATATCCTAATATATTATAAAAATAAAGAAAGGAGGTCTAACCTTAGTTTATAAACACACCAAGGAAAGATTACAACTTCTAACATATTTCTAAAAGCTAAAATATTTTCCTTATCATATATTTCATATGTTTCTTATATGTTTTTGCATAGCAATCCATAAATTTCTTATTAAATTCAAAAAGTAGAAAAAAGCACAATTCATTACATCAACAAATGTATTTGAATTAGAAAATGCAAAAGTAGAGATTTTCATTATTGAGGTTGTTCTTAAGAAAAACACCTTCACTCACAAACATTTCATATGAAATATGTTTTTGAAATAATTTTAATAACTTATTATAACTATTATTTTTAATTGGTGATAAATTAAATCTCTTTTTGAATTTATTTGATAATAGAAGTTTTAAAATATTTTATTAATATTATTTACATTCTATAAATAGAACTTAGCCACAATCATTTTTACATTTTAACAAATTATCGATAATTTTTTAAATTAAACAAATAAATTTTCAATTTCTAAACAATATATTATTTTAACTAAATTTATACCAATTAATACATGGTAGATTACATATAAATAGTCTAATAATTTTTTAAATATTTTTACTAATGATTTTTTAAAATACATTATTAATATTATTAATATTTTATATATGGTACTTGTAATCATCTCTATGTTTTATAACTTGCCAAGCCAATATACTTCTAAAAGCTAATATATTTTCCTTATCTTATATCTAGTCTCTTTCTTATATGTTTTTGCATAGAAATCAATAAAATTCTTATTGTACTTGCCATAGGCTAGTACTATTGCATTCACTTTGCAAGATTACTCAATTAGTTTAACATCAATCCAGTAATCACAAACAATGATTTTTTAATTATTAAAATATTTTTAAAGCTTTGCTATTAATTTATAAATTTTATATTTTATAAAACAATTATGATTGGTAGACAGTTTTTGTGTTATAGGAGCCCTTTTTTGTAGGTTCTCCATATTGCAATATTTTTTGCAAAAATTTATGACAAAGAACATGTTTAATATAAATTGTGAAGTTATTTTGTACAAAATCAAATATTATATTGAATTAATATGATTATTAGTTTTTCTCCACATTTAACCTCTATTCAATACCTTTTACTAAATACTAACACCACGCTTTACTTTTTCTAACACACTCATCCTAAATTCTGAAACACCTTTTACTCTAATTATATTTTACTATTATAAATTCTAAATAGAAACCCTAATTATATTTAAAAATTCAAAATATTCAATTAAAGAAATTAAATGCAAAACCTCCTTTTGTTTATGACTTTTTTATTCATATTATTATATTATTATTTTAATTAGTGTAGTATTATAAATCAAAACCAAAATTATATTATAATTGATTTATTATAAATTTTTTTTTACTATAATTATAATTAATGGAAAGTACATGCCACTATGTGACACTTGTTAAATTCAAAAATCAAAAAATACGGTTCATTACCTCAACAAATCTATTTGAATTAATAAATGCAAAAGTAGACATGTTCATTGTGTGCTTAGGAAAAACATCTTCACTCACAAACATTTCATAATATTTTTAATTTTATAAAAAAATGTCTTAAACAAAATTAGAAACTGGTTTTTTTATGTTGTTAGATGGATCAAATCTTGACACAATCGTACTAAAAAATTCCTCTGAAATCTAATGGATTGTGGAAATCTTATAGCTCTGAAATTAGAAATTGGTTAGAGAATTAAAAACTTGCCAATGATAATTAAAAAGAAGAGGCTCAATACAATTTAGCTATCAACTTCAGTAGATGTTTTTCATGGTGTTAAAAGAATCACAGCTAACCGAATTATGGCTAAAATAACTTACTTCAAGCATAAAAGAGAAGAATTTTTTTTAATTAAAATGTTCCCAAAGTTTGGACTAAGAAAATTCTGAGCCAAGAGGCTACTAAAAGATTTAAAGGAAAATATATAAATATATTGAAAATATTCTTGAAATAGAATAATTACACTTAAAAATTTTGTTAGATTTTTCTTTCTTTTTTCGTAAAATGTTGGTATCAAGATTTGTAATGTATTGTCAAGATAATACAAGACTACAAAAAAATTAAATCTAAATAGAGTATAATCTTGAACATTCATGAAAAAAATTCAAATCTAATATAGTGTACTTTGGGACATTGAGGAAAAAATTCTAATAGAGTATATTCAAAGAAATGTGAAATAAACAAAAACTTGATGCTTGTGTTTTTTCAAACTCTCATGTAGTAGAAACACAATACACAATTCATCTAGAAAAATAACATATTAATTAAAATATTATCTATTCTAAGAAGTACAACATAATTTTTTTCAAAATAATCAAAGATCGTTAAATTATTCAATCATACATACATAATATTGAATATTAATAAGAATCTTTACTATGAATCTTAAAATAAGAATATTTAATCTATTAACATATCTATGAATACACATTAATAAGATGCAAACAAAAAACATCTCTAATTCTTGTCCAATCTAAAAACCCACATGCCAACCAATTAGATGTCACATATTCTTCCATAGTTTGTAAAAATCTCTATCTCAGAAGCAAAGTTTCTATTGTCCAATTTCATTACCACAACCTCCAAATACTCTTAATCACAAGTTTGCAGCAAATTTAATGTTTGGTTGCTCAAAAATTGAATTGGAAGAAAAAGTATAAGTTGTGGCTCAAAATTATTTGAACAGCAACACAAAAACTAACCCCTACAACCAACAGGAAAATCATCGGTGATAAATTGTGGAACAAATTTGTGTGGAAACTATTGAATCAAATAATAGACAAAAGACATGGCATCTTGGTATTGTTCTATGGTAGAAGCAAAAGGATAAACACCCTCATCTGCCTCTTATAGTACTGATTAGAATCCATAGCATAAATGAATAGAAATTATAGTTGACCATCATTTTCTCATGGCTTTTAATATGAAGAGTCAAAATATTTTATAAAAATAGTGGAAAAAATAGAAATTTAAACTGAACAAATAAATGGGAACTTTTTAATTTTTAATTGGTGTTTTTAAATCATAAAGAAGGAATAGGTATTTATCCTTCATCAAAAAATAGTCTTACAAAATTTTCGCCAAAAAAAAATCTAAGAGCAAAGCTCCCACAATAAGCCTATCAGCTTAAATATTTACCATTTCTCAACTTCTCAACGTACTAGAATCTTGTCTATATCTTTTGGAATATTTGTAAAAGGCAAGTAGTTGATACTCTTGTGAAGAGTAGCTAGACATAGCTAAGTGTAAAATACGAAGGTAACATTACCATCTAAATAATAGATTTAATGTTTATAAAAATTTGTAAATATCCGTAATCAAAATTTGACTGAGAAGGTTCGGTAACGCAGGTAGACATCATTCCTGATTGACTTTGCTGCTCGCGATGGAACAAGTAAAATGTTTCATTTACACACCACTCTAATTATTGAGCATACGTCCCACAAATTTAGTCACGTGCCAAATTTCTAGTAATGAAAGTTGTTGACCAAAACGAATTAGAGCGCGGTAGCGTCTGCAGTCCGAAGGATATTTGGAAGGACAGCTAGACACCGTTTAGGAAAATGAGAACGTGCAAAATCGTGATGCAGTGAATTTCGTAGCTCATGAAACCGAGAAAGCTCAACCGATAGAGCAAACTGTCTATTTAAACTCATGGCAGAGTAGAACGTATAGTGTAGAGGATTGTCCATAGTTTGCAAAAGCTTTAGTTGCATCAGGAATGGCTGCGGAAAAGCAAAGGGAGCTTCTTGTGGTGATGTTTCCGTGGCTAGCCCACGGTCACATGATGCCCTTTCTTGAGCTTGCGAGGAAGATGTCCAGTCATGGTCTTAAAATCATCTTTGTGTCAACCCCGTTGAACATTAAGCGACTAAGACCGCAAGTGTTGGAAGGAGAGGGGATAGATTTCATGGAGTTGGCGATGCCCTCGTTGGAGGGGCTGCCAAAAGGCGTAGAGTCCACAGCAGATGCTGTGAAGAGGGCAGACGCGCCATTACTGCTATCTCTACTCCTACTCGCACTGGACCTCATGGAGAAGCCCTTCGAAGAACTGTTACAAAAGCTGTCACCGGACTTTGTAATGTACGATGTTTTGCAACACTGGGTCCCCCGTGTGACTGCAAGGCTACCCAATCCTATCGCCCCCATATTATTCGTCCCAATGGGAGTGACCGGTTTCAGCTATTTGGAAGGCGGGCTAGACAATGCATCGGGAAACCCTAGCGCTGAGGATCTCGCCGTATCGCCACCAGGATTTCCCTCGCCCAATGTTCACTTCACCTTGTTTGAAGGGCATGGGGCCATGGAGGTGATGTATAGCAAGCATTCAGGTGTGGAGTTAAATATTAAAAATTACAATATCAAGTGATTCTTAAGTTAAAAATGTTAAATAGTTACAGTTGACTTTATTTTTTAGCTTTAATTTCTTTCTTAGTGTGTATTGTTTAAGGGTGTCCATGCAGGTGGGCTTAGCATTGTTGAGCGTGGAAGCATTGGAATGCGAGAGAGTTGGGCAATCACATTCAATTCGTGTTCAGAGCTAGAAGGCACATATGTGGACTATTTGCAGAGCCTGGTGAAGCGTCCAGTGTTCCCTGTTGGATTACTCATGCCTAAACTCCAACCTGCCCCCGTTGATGACATTTGTTTACAGTGGCTCGATAGACAACCCGTTGATTCGGTGGTGATCTTGTCTTTTGGTAGCGAGTACGTTCTCACGCACAAACAACTATCTTCCATTTCAATGGGTTTGCTAGAGGGAAACACCTCGTTCATCTGGTTTCTGCCTAGTGGAAATGACTTGCTTCCAGGTTTTCAAGACCAAATTGGGGTATGCTATGCGTCATCTTCCTTTAAAATACAATTTAATGGCGAGTATAATAGTGAGAATCGTTTATAATGAGCCTAAGTTGTTTTGTAGGAAAAGGGATTGGTGGTGACAAAGTGGGCACCGCAATTGCACATTTTGAATCATCCTTCTACAGCTGCTTTTTTAACTCATTGTGGGTGGAATTCAATGACAGAGGGCCTAAGGTTTGGGGTACCACTCATCGCTCTTCCCATGAAGTTTGAGCAAGGGTTGACTGCAGGGCTTGTAAGTGAGCTCAAGCTTGGAGTGAAAGTGAGAAGAAATGAAGATGACGGATCTTTTACTAAAGAGGATATTAGTAAAGCAATTAGAATCATAATGGTAGAAAATGAAGGAGCACAAATCAAATCTAATGTTACAAAGATAAGTGACATGTTGACAAGCAATAATTTCCAGATCAGTGAAAGAAACTTGCAGAACTTTGTCTCCATGCTTAGGACCTTCAATAAACAACTATGTTGATAGTCTTTCGGCAAAACTATTGTTAGGGTATTTTGGAAGTCATTAGGTGAACAATCCTAGCCCTAGTGATCCTTATGGTTCATAAACTATCTTTGCATGCATTAGATTATTATGTTGTGGTTCCTTGTTGTAAGATTTAATTTCAAGTTAATAAACTAATATGTTTATCCATAGAGTAAGTTGTTCCTTTAGTTTGGTATGTAATCATGTGTTTACACATGAAAAGTTGTAATAAGGCTTATATAAGGAGAGTTATATGAATAAATATTTATTTACGACTTGTTAGTTCTCAAGTTTAAACTCATATTAGATGGTGCTAAAGGACACATGCCTATATATGAAATGTATATGGTGTAAAATATGGATTGACATATAAATACAAAACTATTTGAATAGAGGTTAATTTAAAAAATATAATCATATCTACAATATGTTCTTACTCATTACACAAGAATAATGCATAGAACAAAGTTGAGTCTGAAGAAAACAACATGCTTACTATGATATCTAAAACTATATATGGTAGTACTATAAAGTGTTAAATCATTTTGCAATGCCTAATAATATATTAGGGATACTACATTATTTCTTGTACAAGTTTTAGAATGCTACATATATATCGATGATATAATTTTTTTATCCCAAAGTGCATAAAATATGTTGGCATTATGATACATTTTTGTCATTAGTTACAACACTTATTGGATTCTGAATGCTTACCGAGCTCACACCGGAAACCAAGCTTTACCTAGTTCTCAGTGTTTACCGAGTAATCAAGGAGAACAAAGAAGTCAGTGTTTACCAAGTAATCAAGGTGAACAAAGAAGTCAGTGTTTACCGAGTGATCAAGGTGAACAAAGCAATCAGTGTTTACCGAGTGATCAAGGTGAACAAAGAAATCAATGTTTACCGAGTGTTCAAGATAAAGAAAGGAATCAGTTTTGACCGAGTAAAGATGTACTAAGATGTAATCGAGAACTTCATGATAACCGAGCTCCTGAGGTTATCAAGGAAATTAATTTTTACCGAGCTCAGACGGATATCAAGGAAACTAACTATCACCGAGTCACAAGGTTCTATCAAGTATTTCCTTTGATCACTGAGCAACAGTTCAGATAGAAGTATTCACCGAGTGACATCTCTTCTACCGAGTCTCCAGTGGTTACCGAGTTCAGAACTATTCGAAGTGTTTAGTATGAAACGTGCCTTCACTTCTACCGAGTGCATGACGATGTCGAGTAATGCAGTGGACGCCGAGTATTAGAAGGACACCGAGTCAGTTCAGTGAACCCGAGTTTTTACCTTGGGCCGACTTTGTATAGAGATTTGCACTTATTGTTTAGCCGACCTTGCATGTATTGTTTAGCCGACCTTGCATGTATTATTTATATGGATAGTATATATATGCAATGTATTGTATCATTCATACAACAGTTATGGCAATGGTAATGAGTGGAAATGTGAAAGTGTGAATGTGTGAAAGTGCGAAAGAAATACATGCATGCGAAAGTATGTGGGCTGAATTGTGAAGATATTCAGCAGGTCGAATTTTGAAGCAGAAAAGTTTTATCTATCACATCAAGGTGAATCAGAGCATAGCGGATCTTATCAGCAATCAGTTGTAATCAGATCCACTGTTTCATTCTAACAGGTGAATCAATTTTTGCAAATCCTCTAACAAGGTAGACTTAACAGTCTTTTGTAAATCTCCTAACAGAGTGCATACTTAATTGTATGTTTGGAAATCCTCTAACAAGGTGGATCTAGCGATCCTTTGTGCTCCTAACAGGGCAGATCACCAGAAGTGGTCATTGTAAGCCTTAACCGACCAACTTCATACTGCAGTAACGAAGCTTGTGGGTTTCATCCCCACCCCAGTTTTACTTTCTATTTGGAAGGTTTCTGGGTCACCAAATCTGTGTGTTCAAGTGTTGCAAATGATTCTGTTTCATGCTTACAATAGGTTACTTGGATGAATGATGAATATATCAGTATATAGTTTTATTGTTTGAAATTTTAGAAGTTACTGATTCACCCCTCCCCTCTCAGTAACTTGTCATATCTTGAATATTTCCAACAATTGGTATCAGAGCTATAAGGTTCTCAAGATAAAAGCTTCATAGCTTGAGCAAAGATCAAGGACAATGGAGATATTCAAACTTGACAAAACTATTGAGAATGAAAAGCTAGATCTGAAAATGGCCATGGCTCAACTCAATGAAGCAAAAGAGCATCTTTTACAATCCTTGAAAAGAAGAAAAGAACTTGCAAAGAAAATGAATGACCATCAGTATGTTGAAGAAAAGATTGAAGATCTCTCACCATCAAATTGTTCAGATGAAGCTGACAAAGCAATCAAAGAACTCTTAGAAAAGAATGGATCTCTGCAGGAAGAAGTAAGAAAGCTCAAAAGGGAACAAGGAATCTAGTCCATCAGGCTATGCGAAATCTTAGAGCAAAGGAACAAGGCAGCTGAAGACTTAGAGGTAAGGAATAATCAATCCTCTCAGCTTGAAAATCTTGTAACTCAGTTATCTAATGCAAATGAAGAAATTATGAATCTAAGATCTGAGAATGAGATTTTGAGAAATGACTTAATTACTAAAAGACAAATCAATGCAAGCTTACAAAGTGATCTAATCTCTGAAAAACAAGTCAATGAGAGAATGGTAAAATCTCAAAAAGACATGGATCAATTGAATCTGCAAAATGAAGAAAACTTTCATAAACAAAATGGTAAAGCAGGCCTTGGATACAAGGAAGAAGGTGAATCCTCCAAACAGGTTACTCAAAAGAATCTAAAACCTACTTGCAGCCACTGTGGTAAGTTAGGTCATACATCTAATAGATGTTGGAGCAATGGAAAAGGCAAATTTAATGGAAAATGCTACAATTGCAATCAGCATGGACACAAAGCCAATGAATGCAAAAGGAAACCGAAATTTGAAGGTAAATGTCACAAATGCCAAAAGCAAGGTCATAAGGCATCACAATGCAAATTCAAATCTTTTAATCCATCTGAACAACTTGTCAAAGCAATATTTGGTTGGGACTACAACACTTGGTGCAGATGTCATTATTGTGGAGAATATGGTCATACTGGCATAAACTGTGCAAGGCATCACCTAAGAAAAAGGGATACCACTGTAAGATGTTATACATGTACAGAACTTGGTCATATATCTAAAAACTGCATGAACATAAAGAAAGTCGAGGATGAGAAGAAAATCAAAGTAGACAATATTCGGAAACAAATGAAGTAGCAATGGATTCCAAAGTCTACCGAGCCAGATAATTCAAGTAATGGAATGATCAATCAAGAGGTGAGTGATTCTCCCATTTCCAATTAAAACTCATTAGGATAAGACCAGGACTGTATCCACAAGCAATATCCTAAGCAGTCCTAGAATGAAAATATGATCAAATCAGTATTTCAGATACATCAGAATCATGGTCGGTACATGACCTTACCGAGCTCAGTCGGGTGCAATAAGGCTTCTTTCACCAAGTAGCACTTACCGAGCATGGTTGGTTCTTCTCTTACCGAGTTAAGGGCAGATTAACCTATTTTCTTTTGGTCACCGAGTTGTGAAGTTTAAGCCGAGCTAGTGGATGATAGCCTGTCAATCGCAGCTACCTCCGTGCTGAACATTAATGACAAATTTTTCATCAAAAGGGCAGATTTCAACCTCATTTTTTCACCGCGAATTCGAGATTTACAAAAGAGGGCTTTCAAGCAAATTCAAGTAAGTTGAAGAAATTTTCCAGCGAAGTATTCTTACGAAATCTTCTTACTCACCGAGTAGCAATGGCTTCCGCAAGCACCAACAGCAGCAAGGCGAAGAAAGGATCTGAAATGCTTGTGAAGGGAACGGAATGGAAGGCACCGACGTTCAAGCTTGTTCCTGCCATCGCTGAATCACTTGACCCGCATGGAGCTCAATCACAGATTCCTCCAAAGGTACTTCTAATCAATGATATTCGTACTCATTTCAAGTATACTGTGCAAGAAATAGGGACACTAGATATGGATAGCACCCTAGCCGAGTTATGCATGGATGGAACCCTAAAACCTGAGTTCAAACATTTGGAAACCAAAGGCTTAACCCATATCCCGCATCTGCCAAGAAGTTTCCAAGTGAAATGGGTGAGGTATATCTTGAGCCGAGTACATAATGGTCAGTTGTGGTTGGAACAACCAGTTTTGATAACCAAGAAGATGATTCACAAAATCACGGGTCTCCCAATGCTCAGCAAAGCCAAAACCACCAAAACCCTAGGACGGGATGAGTTACAGAAGAAAACCCAAGCCGAATGGGATGGCAGAGGTTTAAAACTCAACAATGTTTCAGATATAGAACTGAAATTTGGTATTTATGTTATTGCATACAAACTGTATAGTTCCAGCAGGCTGAATAGTGTACCTTGCGAGGCTGTAGATTTGGCATATAAAATTGTAAAGAAAAATATGGAGTTTGACCTAGCTGATGTATTATTAAAACAATTCAATAAAAACATGGAAAGCATAAGGACTGCAAAGACAAACCCTTGTAAATTTGGTTCTTTGCTAGTTTGTTTATTCTTCTATCTACAGAAATTCTTTCCATCCAAAGGTACAGTTGTATGGAGGAAAGATACTCCAATTTTGTATCAAATAAATGAATTCATAGTAGATATGGGTATGAATTTTGACAAAGCAATGGACAATTATTTTGAAGATTTCAAGGAAAGGATGAACAACAGATTCAAAATACCTCGAAAACTTGTTGAAGAGTATAAGGATGATGTCTGTTTCATGGTTGACTGTGACAAGGTATACATACAGGCAGTTAGACCCCGAGTTGCATGGGTGAAACCTCTTCCATATGAGGTAAATATTGATGAAACCAGGGATATCATTGAAGCACTGGTAAATGAGCCAGTAGACCAAGGCAACAAATTTTTGGTACTTATGATGAAGCAAAGGCCAGAATTGAACTAGAAATCAAAATTCCACAAGCCATCAGCAAAGGTAAAAGGAAAATGGCCAAACTAAAAATTGAAATGAGTTCTCTTATGGTCACCGAGGGAAAAGGTGAAGATAAAGAAAGTGAAGAAGAAAAAGAAGGAGAAAAAGAATCAGAGAAAGAGCAACCGGCAAAGAAGAAAGGCAAGGTAATCATTACCAAGCCCAAGAAGCAACCTACTGCAGTATTCACTCGAAGAACGAGAAAAGGTATTCAGGAACCTGTATTGGTCAAACCTGCACCTACATTCGAGCAAAGGCTCAAAACATTGGAAGAAGGAGCTGGCATTGCAAATTTCAAGGCATTGAGATTTGAGACAAGGATTGATGCAGAGAAAATGCAAATTGAGGAACTGGTACTTAACAAAATGGGAAAATGGAAATACTCCCCAGACCAGATTGCTCCTCATATCTCTAAAGAACTACTGGAGAGAGTACAGCCAAGATGGGAGTTAGCCACCAAGACGATAAAAGATATATATGAGCAATCCCTGAAGAATCTTCGGCCTAGTCTCACTGGAGCAGAGGTAAAATCTGAATTGAAAACCTATGAAGGTAAAATGATGATCAGATTTCACACTTTTTTAGTTTTGATCAAAGATATAGAGCATGTTGTAAATGATGCTACAAACATGTGGAAAAACATCTATCATCTACATAAGCCCAGTGTAGACCCAGTAGAAATAAAGGATGATGACAGCAGCAGCAGCAGTGATGAATCAGATAGCACTCCATCCATCACAGTTACACCAAGAGAGTTGCATGCAATGATGGAAGAAAAGGAGGAAGAAGACAAAGAGGAAGAAGCTGAAGAGGAAGATAAGGAGGATGATACGGTAAAAAATGCAGCAGCAGTTATTGCATCCCTTCCTCACTCCCCAAACAAACCTATGACATCATCAAGGTTGGAGTCAGCTTCAGCAGGTTCATCTACACCAGTTTTACCATCTACACCTGCCATATCTCAGCTCCAGGTATCATCAGTGGAAGTGACTACCACTTCATCTACCGAGTTGCATCCCTCTTCGTCTACCGAGCTGCACCCCTTTTCATCTACCTAGTTAGCCTCCTCGACTCCATCATCATCAGTTGGCATTGTTGTAAGTTCTCAAATTTTGACAACTCAAATTTGTTCTACAATTTTTTTGCCATCTACTTCAGGCACAGTGAGCTCAGATACTATATTACCGAGTGTATCACCATTTTTGGCCAGCACTCAAATTTTTGACCCTGTACATACTTCTATTGGCACTCAAACCTCAAACATCCCAGTTTTTACTGCTAGTCCTTCTATCTCTACTGTTGTGTCTATTCCAAAGGTCAAACCAGTCATCCCAGAAGTCAAACAAAAGCAACCATTAAGACTTATGATCACTGGAAAGGAAATTCCTGAAGATATTGACTTGGACACAGAGATAGTAATTCCAAAGATTGACTTTGATAATGCTACCATTGAAGAAATGAGGTATGCTAGTCAACTTATTGAGAAAAAGGCTACTCAGATGCAGTTAAGATCAGAAAGGGATAAGGAATATAGGATAATTGAAGAAGCTCGGAACATAATTACTGAGGCTATAGGTGTTGATGTTGATACTTCTCAACACATTTTGATTCAACTAGAAGAGGCAGTTAATAAATTCAATGAAGATGCCTCCGAACAAGAAAAGCTAATTGAGCGTGCAGAAAAGAAATTTGATAATAAGGTATTAGGGCACATTGCCCAGAACATTGCAATAAATCAGGTTGCATTAACCTCAGTTTTGGCAGATATGGAAAATTCTTTTAATAATGTAACATCTCTTTTTGCTAAACTTTGTGATGTTACCGAATACACTAAAGGAATAAGAGAAAAACTAAATAAAATTGATGAAGATCTAAAGGTAAGCGCACAGAACTTGAAGATTGACCCCAGTTCAAGCTCATCTCATCACCTCAGAATCAAATTTTTGTCAGAGAAGTAGGCAGAGCTATTGAGGGAAGAGGCAAGGATCCGATCTACATTGATAGATATCCAAAACATGATCCTTCCCATCATGGATTCAATGCAGAAGCATATTGCACATTCAAAGACATTAATCCATGATAATAACTTCTCCATTGCAGATCATGTGATTGAACTTTCGGCTGAAATTCAAATAGCTCTTTCTACCTGCAAAATTTTGCAAGAGAATTGGGATAAGACTCTCCAGCTTATTCTCCAGGTACATTCAGAGTTCATCTCTCATTTTGGTGTTTCCATATAAGTATATATATTCTTTATTCTTTGGCATTATTGTCAAAAAGGGGGAGATTATTGTTGGATATGTATACTATGGGTGAATAAGTGTTTTCAAAATTTTTACAAAGGAAGAGATATACAGCTCATGTAAATAATGTATGTACATTCTATGGGGGAGTTGTATATAACAAAGCTATTCTATGGGGGAGTTGTATATAACGAAGCTATGTATATTCAGAATCAGTCATCAGCATGTCAGATAAATTTTGTCTCATAAGTATTTTTGTCACTAATGCCAAAGGGGGAGATTGTTGGCATTATGATACATTTTTGTCATTAGTTACAACACTTATTGGATTCTGAATGCTTATCGAGCTCACACCGGAAACCAAGCTTTACCTAGTTCTCAGTGTTTACCGAGTAATCAAGGAGAACAAAGAAGTCAGTGTTTACCGAGTAATCAAGGTGAACAAAGAAGTCAGTGTTTACTGAGTGATCAAGGTGAACAAAGCAATCAGTGTTTACCGAGTGATCAAGGTGAACAAAGCAATCAGTGTTTACCGAGTGTTCAAGATAAAGAAAGGAATCAGTTTTGACCGAGTAAAGATGTACTAAGATGTAATCGAGAACTTCATGATAACCGAGCTCCTGAGGTTATCAAGGAAATTAATTTTTACCGAGCTCAGACAGATATCAAGGAAACTAACTATCACCGAGTCACAAGGTTCTATCAAGTATTTCCTTTGATCACCGAGCAACAGTTCAGATAGAAGTATTCACCGAGTGACATCTCTTCTACCGAGTCTCCAGTGGTTACCGAGTTCAGAACTATTCAAAGTGTTTAGTATGAACCGTGCCTTCACTTCTACCGAGTGCATGACGATGCCGAGTAACACAGTGGACGCCGAGTATCAGAAGGACACCGAGTCAGTTCAGTGAACCCGATTTTTTACCTTGGGCCGACTTTGTATAGAGATTTGCACTTATTGTTTAGCCGACCTTGCATGTATTGTTTAGCCGACCTTGCATGTATTATTTATATGGATAGTATATATATGCAATGTATTGTATCATTCATACAATAGTTATGGCAATGGTAATGAGTGGAAATGTGAAAGTGTGAATGTGTGAAAGTGCGAAAGAAATACATGCGTGCGAAAGTATGTGGGCTGAATTGTGAAGATATTCAGCAGGTTGAATTTTGAAGCAAAAAAGTTTTATCTATCACATCAAGGTGAATCAGAGCATAGTGGATCTTATCAGCAATTAGTTGTAATCATATCCACTGTTTCATTCTAACAGGTGAATCAGTTTTTGCAAATCCTCTAACAAGGTAGACTTAACAGTCTTTTGTAAATCTCCTAACAGAGTGCATACTTAATTGTATGTTTGGAAATCCTCTAACAAGGTGGATCTAGCGATCCTTTGTGCTCCTAACAGGGCAGATCACCAGAAGTGGTCATTGTAAGCCTTAACCGGCCAACTTCATACTGCAGTAACGAAGCTTGTGGGTTTCATCCCCACCCCAGTTTTACTTTCTATTTGGAAGGTTTCTGGGTCACCAAATCTGTGTGTTCAAGTGTTGCAAATGATTTTGTTTCATGCTTACAATAGGTTACTTGGATGAATGATGAATATATCAGTATACAGTTTTATTCTTTGAAATTTTAGAAGTTACTGATTCACCCCTCCCCTCTCAGTAACTTGTCATATCTTGAATATTTCCAACAAAAATAGACTCTCATGATTGGATATATTAATTATCTTAGATCCAAGCTTCATGTCTTCTCTAAAATCACATAGAAGTTAATGATTCAAACCTACATGTTAATCAATCATCTTAAAGTACAACACTTGTCACAAAATAAAGACAAAACAAGAATAATTATTAAAAACTTGATAATTTTGTATTGGTGAAATAATATATATTTCAAGATGGATAGTTAAATCATAAGTAATTATTAGTCTAATTTTATAAATTTAAAAGTTAAGCAACATAAGGTTATGTTCTAATTAGATAAAGTGAGAACATGACCCAAATCCTATAATAAAGTCTTATCAAGTTGAAATAGTATATGGAAAATAATTTAAAAGAACTTAACTTTGGAGGCTTTTGAGGTAACATAGGCCTTAACCCCATAGAAAATAAAATTTGAAAACATTGGCATTTAGGAGGAAAGCTCAAACAGCCGATCTAATGAAGCCTCTTAAACAAAAATAAGCAGGGCCATTTCCAGTTTGGGCCAAAACGAAGTTGATTTACTCAGTTTCAGGCATACTTACTATTTTTAGTAAGTCGGCAGGACACAGTGCAGGTCAATTTTGGTGATTGGATTCGATACTCCTCGGTGACACCTTTCCGATGAGCTATCACTCGCATTATTCGGAGTTCGATTGCTAATACATTTTAATGCCTGAAGTTTATTAAAGTAACGTCTAATTTAATTGTAAAATATTAAAGTGTTACTTTAATATTTATTTTATGGTGATGTGTACCCAAGGGAGACATAAGGGGTATTTTAATATATGTTTTATATTACACATCTCTATCCCACATTGCCCATATGAGTTGAGCGGACCCGTGGGAATAGAATAAAAGGAAGCATTTGTAGCTTCATTAGACAGGTTGAATATGAGAAGAAATTGGTGTGTGAGTTGCAGCTTTTTTCTTGGCATTTGAGGACGTCTATCCTCTCTTGTAACATTCTAGATGTCATTCCCTTGGGGTTTGGCCTTTGGAATTCTTTCTTATTGGCTTCATTATCAGGCACTTTAGTTGCATTTCTGGCTACAGGAAGATTTGATATTTTGCTCATATCTTCTTCACTACTTGTTCGACGCTTATGCCGCTTGGAGGGAATGGTATTATGAAGGTAGTGGACTGATTGGAGGACAATGTATTGTAGCAGCAAGTTCATAAGCATGGGCTAGAGTATTATGACAATATTGCTGAAGTAATTAAGTTATAAGGGGTTTTAAGAAGTTGAATGCAAACTGTTTGACATAATTCCTTTCAGCAATTTGGTTTAGTTTTTTGGGACATCCAAGGGTGTCCATTACAGTGGTATCAGAGCTATAAGTCCTGCCATCCTATGGAGGTCTTATAGGGAATTTGGATCAGCCGGATAGATGGAAAAAGTAAGTAAAAAACATAGGCTAAGCATTTATGTGCCTCCATCTGAAAGCCCTCTAAGTACCATAGTTTTGCCCTCATGCTGGAATCTCATCTCCAATTTTGCTAGATTGAGTGTGAAATCAACTAGTGAAGCCATTCATGTCATGCCGAGGATGACATCATAATCTCCCATGTCCACAACATAGAACTCATCCTCTAACTCGTAGCCATCTCCAAACCTGATGCAAAGATTAGATATCTTCCGAGTGCATAATAACTTATCACCGTTAGCCACCATGACTCTAAACCCATCATGCTCCTCTGTCTGTAACCCTCTCCTGGCTACCAACTGTGCATCTATGAAGTTATGTGTAGCCCCAGTGTCAATAAGAGATATCACTTTCTGCCCCTGGATAGTACCCCTGACCTTAAATGTGATTGCCTTTTGGGCCCCTGTCAAGCGTGCCAACGATCTATCATCCTTAGGAATGTTGCTCTCCTCTATAGTGTTACCCTCGTCTGAATCAAAGTGTTGATCCTCCCCTTCTAACTCTGACTCTTCTGCTGAAAAATACTCCATTTGATTTCCCTTAGCCTTGAGAGAACATTTATGAGATAAGTCCCAAGGCTCTCTATAATGGAAGCACAGCTTCTTCTTTCGAAGTTCATTCAAGGTTTCATTGTCTAGTCCTTTTGATCCTTCTTTGGGTTTTCTATACTCTTTCTGAAATGATTTTTTGTCTTTGTCCTTGCGGTAGGAAGAATCTATTGAAAGGTTTTTTTCCTTTGTATACCGAAGGGGCTAAATCTCGTGCCTTTTTAGTTGCTTCAGCTAACGTGAGTGGATCATGTCCCTTCACCCAACCTCGTAATGGATCAGCAAGACCATCACAAAATAACACCACCAATCTCCTAGGAGAGATATCAGTAACAAGTACAGACAAGCGCTGAAACTCGGCAATGTAAGCATCCACAGAACCTGACTATTTTAACTGTGCTAGCTCCTTGAAATGTAACTCGGGATCCTTAGTGTCAAATCTCCCAATCAATGTTTCAGTGAATTCCTCATAGGATGTAATCTGATTATGCCCCAAAGTCACCATGCCATGATGCCACCATTCATGTGCAACGCCATCCAAGTGCATAGCCACATACTTGATAGCCTCCTCCTCAGGCATAGGATTTAGCTGCAAGTATGTATCTACTTTCTGCACCCAAGCTTGTGCAGTGATCTTCCCTGAAGCATCATAATAAGGTAAAGAAAGTTTTCCAACTTTCTTCCTCAGCTCAAAGTTTTGATTCCTCCCTCCTGCTTTAGGCATGTGTTTCATCCTCAAGTCCATATAATCTCTAAGAGAAATATCCGCCTGAAACTCTGGTCCACTAGCCTCCCAGTCCCTCCTGAACTGATCCTGTAACTCAGTAATCTATGGTTCATTTACTGGTTGAACCGGATCTCTGGGTGGAAAAGTGGGTAGAAGAGGTCTCGAGCTCACAATCCGCGCTGGGCGTGCAACGTGTCTAAAGTTATCAACCTCATTCCCATTGTTGCCGTGTCCATTATTACCATTAATGTTATTCTCAAGACCATTTTTGTTGCCTTGGCCTTCATGGTTATTGTTTCCCCCATTGTTATTGTTTCTCTCGTTGTTATTGTTTCTATTGTTGGCATCACCTGGATTAATATTGACACCCATCTATCTAGCCATGAGCTGCAACATCATGTCCATTCGCCTATTCTGCTCCTGCTGCATACGCTGCCCCTACTCTAATGTATCCAGTAACTGTCGGAACAGTACCTCCCCCTGATCTGGACCAGCATTTTTGCCTCCGCCTAATCCTGTATTCCTGTCATCTCGATCACCCATATTATTGTCCTGATCACAGAATATCTCCTCTGTGTCTGTATGGTTGAATTCAATGTCCCCCTGCACGGATGTGCTAGACTGTTTGCTTTGCAAGTCTGAAATCCTATTTTGTCTTGCTCTGGTATCGCAGAAATTATAAGATCCCTGTCGCATGCTCAAACATAAATGCTTAGCTTGTGTTTTTTACTTACTTTTTCCCTCTATCCGGCTGATACAAATTCCCTATAAGACCTCCACAGGATGGAAGGACTTATAGCTCTGATACCACTGTAATGGACACCCTTGGATGTCCCAAAAAACTAAACCAAATTGCTGAAAGGAATTATGTCAAACAGTTTGCATTCAACTTCTTAAAACCCCTTATAACTTAATTACTTCAGCAATATTGTCATAATACTCAAGCCCATGCTTATGAACTTGCTGCTACAATACTTTGTCCTCCAATTAGTCCACTACCTTCATAATACCATTCCCTCCAAGTGGCATAAGCGTCGGACAAGTAGTGAAGAAGATATGAGCAAAATATCAAATCTGCCTATAGCCGGAAATGCAACTAAACTGCCTGATAATGAAGCCAATAAGAAAGAATTCCAAAGGCCAAACCCCAAGGGAATGACGTCTAGAATGTTACAAGAGAGGATAGACGTCCTCAAATGCCAAGAACAAAGCTACAACTCACACACCAATTTCTTCTCATATTCAACCTGTCTAATGAAGCTACAAATGCTTCCTTTTATTCTATTCCCACGGGTCCGCTCAACTCATATGGGCAATGTGGGATAAAGATGTGTAATATAAAACATATATTCAAATACCCCTTATGTCTCCCTTGGGTACACATCACCATAAAATAAATATTAAATTAAAACTTTAATATTTTACAATTAAATTGGACGTTACTTTAATAAACTTCAGGCATTAAAATGTATTAGCAATCAGACTCCGAATAATGCGAGTGATAGCTCATCGAAAAGCTCTCACCGAGGAGTATCGAATCCAATCACCAAAATTGACCTGCACTGTGTCCTGCCGACTTACTAAAAATAGTAAGTATGCCTCAAACTGAGTAAATCAACTTCATTTTGGCCCAAACTGGAAATGACTACGCCAAAACACTCCAAGATCCCATTAAACCCTTCGTTAGCCCTCAGGACCATGTAGAACAAGGCTAACACAGACACACTTGGTCAACTGCTAAAATGGGGACATTACAAAGAAAATCCACTAGAATAGATAGAAGTAGGAGAAAATAATGACAAAGCACCAAAAATTCCAAGTGGAGAGAAATGAGGTAAATAGGGATAAAATCAAACTTAATATAGGTCTTATGTAGAAGAACCTAGAAGAAAGAAGAAAAAATCACTTTAGAAAGGACAAAAAAGACCACAAATAATCATCATTGGGAAACAAAGTCCCATAAAGAGTAGAGCCAAATTAAAAGAGACATTTGGTTTTCCAAAATATATGTAGTCTGAATGACTGCCAAGAAAGATATAGATCCATCCTTGCACAATAAAGGCAAGAGTAGGATCTTTCCCAAAAAATTAAAAGGTAGAACCATAGCCTAGTAATAGGCTTTACCCAAGCCAATACCAAGAGAGAACTAGTATATTTTATAGAGGAAACCAAGTGAAAGGAAAGACAAGGAACAATTGAAATAGAGGAGGAGATAATATTGCTTGTATTAAATCTCAACAAAGAAAGATCCAAGATGCTGAAAATGAAAAAAAAAAAAGAAAACTAAGACCCACATGTATCTTTTCACATCATCATAAAAAGTGCCAAGGCCCAAAAGGACAATACTTTTAGAACCTTTAATAAGTTGAGCTCAAATATGAATGTGAGAGAAGTAGAAACCCCATAACCTCGAGTTAGGTCTAGAAGAAAAAAAGGGGTGTAAAGAGGAAATGTTCACCAATAAAACCCATACTTGACTAAGCACATGTGGAGTAAAGAAAGAAAATTCCAAGGAGTAAACACATATTAAAAAAATCATGGAAACTTCATAGAATAACAAAAATAAATCATGGAGAGGGAAGATATGTGAGAAAAGAGGAGGAAACTAAAAAAGAAGATATCATTCGTGCCATGAATGACCATAATTGGCCCTAAAGATAATGGTATAGGTTAGCCAAATGGATAGAAAGAGTAGAGAACCTAGTCCCAATATCTATTATCAAACTCATGTAGGAATCACACTAAGAACACTTGAGGAAGAAAACTTAGGAACTTATCTCCGAAAATATTTGACTCTTAGGGAAGAAAGAAGTGCATAACCTAGTTAGCCAACCCTAAACATATGCCAAAGAACCCATACCTACAACCAAATGTTTGTAAAACCAAACAAGATTAGAATAGGAAAACTAGAATGTGAAGCATAAATCATCTTTCTAACCAAGAATTAGATAGTAAAGTATCCATCTTCATCCTACACTTCTAAATCTTTGTCTCCATCATCACACTCTTATGAAACCCTAACACTCCCACCCCTCTCTCTACTCCTAACCATTTTTTTAAATTTAATTTTAGTTCTTATTTGATTTTCAATCAACATTTATCATTTTTTTATTAATTCAAAAATGAATTTTGAAGTGACCTGAAACCCTTTACAATAGAATTATTATTAGATATTAAAGATAATCATTGTCTTATTAGACAAAAGTTAAACATGCACATAAAAAACATAAAAGAAGATAAAAAATTATGCATTAATAATTGTGTTAGAAATGTTTGGAATAACTAAGAGGGGTGTGGGGGGGTGGGGTGAATTAGTTACTCAATGTCTATATGTATTACTTTAACAATTAAACATTAAACACATCATTGTTCTACTTATTGTGCATATCTTGCCATTGCTCGATCTCTACTGCAAAACTATGATAAACTTAACTTGCATTACATAATGAAAAAAAAATCATATGTAAAATATTAGTAAGACATTCATCACAATTTGAGACTCCAATTTTATGTGGAAATTCAATTTAGGAAAATCCACCAACAACATGCCACTCTTTTCTCAGTCTTTTAAAGTGAGCTATGTTAGGAACCAACCCTATTAAAGGTTACAGTACACACTATTAAACGTGACCTGGTTAGAGGATTTAATCACCATGTTAGGAGAGTCCTTGTAAGAGGAATTTGATCATTCCATTTAGAATATCACCTAGCTCAAGGATATACAAATATTGTTAATTCTTCAAATGATTGTCAGGTTAACCTCTATTAAAAGGATTTCAATACAAACTATTTGAAATGATAAGAAAGAAAATAGTATGTTTTTATCTATGTGATTACAACTCACTTTTTTTGGTCTAGATCTTTTTTTAGTCCTTATGGTCATTAACTAATAAGCCTTCCATTGTCATCTTTGATCTTGAACGTCTTAGGCACCCTTCACACAATTAGTGCACTTAAGCCTTATTCTCAAATTCACTTATCAACAACATCATCACGTCTACAAGATTTTCTCTTTTTGCTTCACATCCACTAACTTGTGTGTATTTGATCAACCTTTCTCTATAATACTTCCTTCCCATACAAACTCACATAGAAAATGGTTGGGGCTATACTAGACATCAAATGTTCAGTTTTATATCATCTTAAATATCCAATCTATGTTTTACCATTTTTTACATCCACCATACATCTTAGGGTTTATGATCAGATTGAATTGATTCAATGTATCTGTAGATCTTCTTGATCATCCTCTACAAATTTCTCTAGAATCCCCCAGTCAGGTATTTCCCTAATCACCACCTGAAATTTAATGATCCAACTCGTCAAACTTTCTAGCCAACCCAGTACAACCATAACATAAGAAACAAAAAATTACATCACTAATAGTTCTAGAATAATTTTCTATTAGTCTTGACCAACACACTAGATAGACAATGAAAAAACCAAAATAGAGTACAACTCATTAAACTAGTTGTTTTTTAGGATCGAAGTAGTTTGCATCTCCTACTTCTTGGTGGTAGATTTCTTCTTCAAGTTGCCTCTTATTCTTTCCCCAAGTCCTTCACTTTGACCATCTATCGACTCCTCTTTAAGATTCACCTTTATAATCGTATTGCATTTTTTCTCTAACATTCCATAGATGCACTTCATATTAATAATAGAGGCTTTAAGGCCCTCATGGTTATGAAGAAGAATATACAAAAAATTTATCATTTTTCTCCATCTATCAATCAAATGATGCATATTTTTTCCTTCACATGGGCATCTTTGATATTCTTCTCAATAGCATCCTTAATCTTCTCTACCTCAATATCACACATCTTACTATGCCTGAATATAAAAAACTTCACTTTATCAAGGTTTATTAGTTTATACATCTTTTCCTTTGTCTTGCTGATCTTATTATGAAGATCTGAGACTTCCTCATTCATTCATCTATCAATGAAAAATGAATAAATATACCTCTAGCCTTCACAATCTAATGAACACCCATCATACTATATCTTTCATCTTTAAAATATTTTGAGTTAAGGTGTATGGATTATTCTTTTAGGTTCTCACCTTCATTGTTAATAGTAGTATCACTATGGAGAGAAGCCTAATTATTAATCATAGGTTACTTAGATATCTAATAATCTATAAGATAAGGATTATTCAAATTAGGATCCTTCATACCACCCATCTTTTCAACCTTTGTAGACATATTTCTAGGATGGAACTCTAATTCCACTTTCATATATATATATATATATATATATATATATATATATATATATATATATATCTTCTCCACTACATCCCTATCCTCCATAATCTCATTTGTTATGATGTCCTTATTTTTCTCATCTTCCATTTTCTCCTTTGCCACTCCATGAAAACCTTTTTTATTGTTAGTCACTCTACATATATTTTGAAGAATGCAAGCCAGTTCTTTATCAGGGACACTTTGACTTTTAGTATCCATATAAGTTTCCCTAAGGTTAGTTTCGATTTATGGAGGTATAAAAATGATAAAAAAGATACTAAGAGGGAGGCACAGAGGAATCAAAGTCTTAAAACACTTTAAGTTTTCATTAATTCATTCACACCTATCAATAACTTGTGCATGTAAAACATAGAATGTAAATATGTTGTAACATATGTTGATATGCAAATTTGTTTGAAATAAATAACTAAGAACTTCGATGCCTAAATTCACAAGACAAATACATGTTTCCAATTGTTGAGGAACTTTAATTTCTTTAATTACTCTCTGAGTTTTAGTAAGGTTTAGCTTCCTTATTGGATATTCAATCAAAGGTTTCTTCTAACTGAGGGTTACTTTTAACTAGAAAGTAGATAGGCTTCCCATCTATTCTTGGATAGAGGGATAATCAAGAAACAACAAACAAACAAACAAGAAAGAACAAAACGGAGAGAACACACCATTTCTCTATCAATTGCTTCTCAGAAAGACATATAAAACATAAAATTATTTAACATGTCAAACATATATCATCCAACATTAGAAAGGGATTTCAATAGTTTGACATTAATTCAATACTAAATCAACAACAAACCAATCCAAAGCATACAATTTTTGAATAATCAAATCTTTCCCATTCTAAAAAGAACAATGCTAGACAAATTAAAACATCTACATAACTATTAAAACTTAGATTAGGTTCATAGTATGATATCCATTGAAGACTGCCAACCCTTTATACTACTAATTTTCTAGTTTAAATAAAGGGATGCCTGAGAGTCTCCATCAAAACCCAATTCTCAGACACTCTATAAAGAGTTAAGAAATCCAAGTCTTTAATGGGTACACAACCCCTTGATGTAAATGATTTAGAACTTCAAAATAAAAAGAGCATCAAGTAAAGATTCCCTAAAGAGAATCATCAACATGCTTCTTTAGCAACTCTTCTTCTTCCTCATCATCATCTTGAGTAGGAGGTCTATACGCTAGTTTCCAGACTTTGTATGCACCAATGAATTCTACCATGGAATTCTTATTTTGGCTCTTTATGCTCTATAGGATGTTCTTCTCCATGTCCCTATCTTGGTTCATTCTAGTGACACTGTCTAGGTACTCTATAAGTTCTTGGTTACACATGCTAATCAAAGTTTCTACTTTAGCTAGCTTGGTGAGGTCTACCATAGTTAAGTCCACTCCATTTTTAATTCCATATAGTGGTTACTGGTACTACCTAACCAATGTTTCCACATCTGAATCTCCTTATTTGAAAGGCACCAAGGGAGTTGAATTGATGGTCGAAAAGTCTTTTTTTACATATTCTTGGATCACTTTGAATTCTTTTTCAAAAGACTAAATGCAAGAAATGATAGAACCATAATTGGAGACTTGCCAAGCTATGTTGTTCTACAGTATATAAATCATCCCTACACCAACCATCTTTAATAGATTCTCTTCCAAGAATTTGTTAGGGTCATATTCTTCCACATTTTCATGTTGTGTAACCATGACATACAACCTTGCTAATTCTATTTCCCATATTGTGATATGGACATGAGCCTCACCTATTACCACTTCATCAAGAGTAAATACTTATGTAGGTCTCATATGCACTCAGCGAGCATATTTATCACATAATCAATCTAATTGTGGATGAAAAAGATCGCAAATTTCCCCTTCTTTAAATCATCTATAAGCTGTTGATTTTCAGGTGCACTAGGATCAAATGTGAGTGGAGAAGAAGCATCAATTCAAATACTTTGTCCTTTTAATGATCTGATGTACTCTGGCATCATATGGATTTCTACCTTTAGCCTCTTTTTATCAACACCATCCTTCTATAATTTTAGGATAATATGTTTTGTAGTTGACTCCACCCAATGCTCCTTTGTTTCCCTATTACTTACCCCTAGATTGATATGAGTAATCTTAAAGTTTCTCAAATCTAACACACCAGTATAATCCCTTAGGTTATAAGTCAACACCTCACCAACGTTGTTACATGTGTCTTGATCAAATAATATCCTGGGTGAAATTTTATTCCTTTTAGATTTTGGGCCCTAACAGTTTGTTTATTCATGATGTCATCAATGGGGAAGAACACTAGGACAAAACTCATTTTCTTATTGATTGAGACCACTAGCCAATTGGGTGAGGAATCCAGTGCCTTTTGAAGTTCCTTATCTTTATCTGGAGTGCCCAAGCTATCTATCCTTTATGGAGAATTTTTTACTCATCTGAACATGATGAAGGTTATCAATTAGGATGCCACCAGAATCTTCATTAGGATCACTATCAACTTGAATGGCTTCGCTTGACCTAATGGGTGTTGCCATATTGCTTCTCCTCTTAGAACAAGATTTGTTTACTAGATGAGGACTACTTATTTGTGCCTCCTTAATTCTTGTGAACCTCCTATTACTTTTAGGTTTCAAATGAACATCAAAATGTTAATTAGTTAATTGCCTAGTAGGTTGTGCCTTTTTCATTATTAACCAAGAATTGGTCCTTCCAAACACTTAATTTGTTCTCTCAATGAGGTTATCCTCTTCTTTAGATTCCCAATCAATAATTGCTTTGCTAGAAATTAGAGATTCTATTATTTGAGTGCCTGTTAAATTTACATTATCCTCTTTTATACCAGAGACATCAATATCCAAATTTAAATGGAAAAGTTTAATCTGGAAAATATTGAACCTACCATATTCCCTCCTCCAAACTTCTAACTCATTTGCACAATCCTCCCAATAGTCTTCAATGTTAGGATCATGTGAAAGCTTCATGACAAAATCAAATAGGCTATGAGTTATCCTTTCGCTATCAAAGTTCTGCCTAGCATGAGATGAGCCAAGATGGAAATTGGTTAAATCAGAACTTATGCACATAGTGTCCTCCATATGCTTACAGGTTAGCTTTCCTACCTTGAGTAGAAAAATGACATTAGAGGCTTCATTAGTTGATAAGTTATTTATAAATGACACAAGTTTTCGAGATACTTCAGCCAATATGAACTAATCAAGGGAAAACTAAGGGAGTCTCAAAGGATCTTCATCAAAACCACCCACCCTCACGTAGGTAAACTTGGAAAACCGGATAAAATGCCACAAAGTTTGAAAATTTTCAAATATTTAGAAGAAAACCTATAGTGAGGAGGCCCATTCATTTTAAAACATAACTTACCTAAAAAAATTTCATGAACTTTCCTGAAATTTTCTAGAACTTTATCTTTGTGCAACACAAGGTAATAGTTATATATTGCATGATGTTTTCTACCCAGGGTTTGTGAGGTAAGTACCACAAATCTTGTGTACTGGCCAACATACATATCAAATAGGAAGACATATAAAAATCATTCTTCATACTTAAACCTCCTCTAAGCTGAATTTTTAGATAACTAGTAGTCAATTGAACCCAGTCTATGAATTGAGATCCTTTCAAAACAATTTGAATATAAAAATGCATCCATTCCTTAAAGGAAGACACATATGAGGAACCAAAAATTTGATGCAATAGTACCATAACATCATGGACCTAAGGAATCATATGACCTTTCTCAACAATCTTGGGCAGCCTAGAGCCACCTTTATAAGGGGTTATAGTCTAGCTCTTCACAATGACATTTATATAAACATCAACATTTTCTGAAAATATAGCCCTTGATTAAGGACTAAAATCTACAAACTCTTTCTCTTCAAGGTGGAATAACTTAGACACGGTCTCCCTAGAGATATTCAATAGTATACTTTTATCTTTTTTCAAAATATTCCCACTAGGTATATTGTATCTTTGTATGCATTCTTGAATAAACTCCAGATATGGGTAGGCTTGTGGGAGATTGGAGGCCATAAGAAAGTTAGTGTCTAAGACTTTGGTGGAGAAGGGTTGGGCTAGCTTTTCACACAACCTCTACAATACCCTACCTAAATTGACCCCTAAAAGATCTTTGTCTCATATAATAGGAGATTTACTATACAAATTATGGGTATACCCAAAAATGTGCTAGAGTAGATTTCATTCATAAAATTCCCTCCCTTTGATTGAAATTCAAAATATAAAACACAATTTCTTCTGCTAAGAGGTGAAAATGAAAAGGGTTAAAAGGTTTAAGAATTACCTAAATAGCAAATATTATCATGTCTACAAAAGAAAGTTCCCTTCTTCAGTCTCCTACTATCAACACTCAGTCAATTGAAGAAAAATATGTCTAGAAAGAAGGGAAATTCTATTCCTATATAATTCATAGCCAAATGAGGGTATTAATCATGGGAATGATATAATTAATTAAGCATGCCATAGAAAAAGGATGATGTGACAAGGTCGCACTTGATAATAAATGTGAAGTGAGTAATGTAAATCATATGGTGCCTCTACACATGCAAAACTTCCCTTTCACCCTTCAAAAATAACTCTCAGCATGATATTTGATCATTACCTTAATTTGATTTATTAACCATCCATGATTTATGATGTCATGGATGCACCATGTCACACCCAAAAAGGCATTCAGTTGTAGCACACTTTGTAGGAATCAAACTTTGTGGCACGAAAAGATAGGGACCATTAACTATGTTGCATGAAGACCAAAAAATGGCTTAAAATGATGAACCAACTAAACCTTTTGAACATAGTTCAAATGGTAGGAGGAGTACAAGAGGCTCAAGATAAATCAAAGAAAAATAGATCACTAAGAGTTGCCTTCACCAAATTGCTTAAAAGGGAAATCCAAGGTTGAACTTGGTCAACAATTAGCTTGAGGGAATGGTGAATTGAAAGCACAAGGTTGGTGAATGATCAATCTAAATGTTATCATACCTCAAAGTATATTTCACTCTTGATATAATTTATGGTTCAATGAAATCATTTGAAAATGAGAATGAACCAAAAATAAAGAATAAAAAATGGTGACACTAAACAATTATGAAGTAACAACGTATAAATCTAATCAATCACATGCATGAAAGTAAAAATAATAACACAATATTTTTTACCCAGAAAACCTCCAAGGTGAAGGTAAAACTAGGGTGAGCATGATGTCCACAAATATTCACTACTGTAGTAATAAAGTTAACTAGTTAAGGTTACAATGTTTGATCATAAGACATGATCTACCCTGTGAGGGGTCTACCTCATTAGAATATTAAGAGAATTCTATGTCTCACCTTGTTAGAGGATTTAATACTTACAAATAACTAAGGACTCTCTTAGGAGATTTATAAAGGTCTATTAAGATCACTCTATTAAGAGATTTACCTTTATTCAAGCCGGTTAAAACTTATTCAATACCTAATTCTTAGTTTTCTCTATAAGCTAATTTTGAGTCTTCTCCTTGCTAACTAATCCTTTCGTCTAATCTAATATTACTTGTGTTTCCCTTTCACTTCACTACCATGAATAGGTTACTTTCTTTGTTAGATTATAATATAACCCTTCATTGACTTCTAATTTGTTCTGAATCTTTCTCTTTCATAACACATCTAGTTCACATGCATACACATCTCTACTCTTTCTCTTACTCCACATGCCTCTCTCACTCACTCTATTCTAGGTTAAGATAACCTCTAGTTAGAAGGTTTCATAAAGAGTTTTCTATATCCTTCCATAATAGCCTCTCCATCTAAATCATTGATCACACAACATAGGGATCTATAATCCACGTCATTTAAATGTTCTATAAAAACTTTTAAAATCTTTAAATTGTCTCTCCATGTTAGTTGTAAAATGAGTTTCCTCAAAATCTATTTCATTTATGATTTTTAGGTAAACTATGTGTTTCTTGGTCTTTACTAGTTTTTGATGCTCAACATTATTCTTTCTCAGCCTATATTACTCTTCTAATACTTGGCATGTATTTTTATTGACACACATAGTGTAACTAGACATTTGTATACTTGGAACTTTCTTGCTCATTAATGAGGTTGGCTTGTATTGAAATACTCTATGACCATACTATTAAAAATAACTGATTAATTGTGTATTCTCTTTGATGTTACAAAAAATTCCATATCATTTCCAGTCAGTATATACTAAGTTCACATAGGAATTGAAGATAGTTTCCTATTTATTTTAAGCATTCTAGAGTTTTCCTAGTTTAGAGGATAGGTTCTATTGAGTTGAATCAAGCGAAAAAGGAAAGTTTGCAGAAGTTGAGTGTTAATCGAGCTCACTCAATTAATGAAGGAAATATTGGATGGAACCAGTGTTAACCGATCTCACTTAGTTAGCAAAGGAACTTTGTGAATATGTAGTGTTAATCAAGTTCACTTGGTTAACATAAGAAAATCATTTTGAGTTAGCATCTACCAATTTGGGTTAGCTAACGAAGGATTTTCTTGTTTTGGCATATTGAGTTTAATTAAATTGTTTGTTGCTTCTAGCCAACTGAGAAGATGGATATTAATTATTCTAAGTTGTATTCAAGTTGACTTGATAATGTGTATGATATAAATATAAGGTCAAGTTGAGGATTGAATGTGTGGAACAATAATTGAAGAATTGATGATGCTTAGAGGAAGAAAATTAGAAGGATAAGCAGAATATCCTTGATTCGTAATCAAAAATTTAGTTGCATTAGAAATCAGGTCATCTCATTGTTGCTCTCTAACCATTGTAGGAGTGATCTAAATCTCTCAATAGAGTTGGCTTAACAATTATTTGCAAATCCTCTAACAAGGTGGAATTTCTATTGAATTGCCTAAAGACTTCTAACAAGGCCACTCCTAATAGGGTGATTAAATTCTCTAACAAGGTCACACCAAATAGTGTGTTTTTAAACCTTTAATGAGGTTGGTTCCTAATAGAACTCACTTCAGAAGAGTGAAAATTAGTAACTAGTTGCAACTGATAGTTTTTCCCAAATTGGGTTTCCACATTAAAATCATGGTGTCAATTGTGTTCATACTATTTCTTTAATGTGTTTGCAACTAAGTTAAGAGTAACACTAATCATAGATAATATCTTAATATTTTCATGTTAAGCATTTGCTAAGCTATTTTAGTCCTTATCGAGTTACTATGCATTTTCTCTATGTGCTTATCGAGTTACAATAGGGTTTGATTTGTATTGACATCTAAGGGATCTAGGATTTATTTTAGTGGTAAGTGATTTGTCCCTCCACTCTCAATTACTCCTCTTTTATTTGTAACAATTGGTGTTAGAGCTTTTGGTGCTTATAGAGAAGGTTTTTAAGTACCAAAACTAAAGATCAAGATATCTTACAATAGAGAAGTTCCCAAGTTGAACCGAGATAACTTTGCAACATGGAAAGGACTTATGAGGTTACATTTGAAAAATATTAGTGATTTAGGTTGTAAATATCTTGATAGTGAATGCAAGACCCTTGCTGGAATATTATAAATTGAAGAAATTTCTAAAAAGAAAAATCATAACATCATGATGATTGACATTGCTTCTACTATTAATTATGATAAATTTGATGAAGTCAAAAGTTGCACTACAACTTATGATATGTGGATCAAACTAAAATCTATCTATGGAGGAGATTATAATTTAAGAAGAGCTAAAGACAAAAGTCTCAGAGGATATTTTGATCAGATGAAGATGAGAGAAGATGAAAACATTGCAAAATATGTTGAGCAAATTAAGGCAAGTGTGAGTGCAATCATAGCATATGGAGGAGACATTGATGAAAAAAATAGTTGTAATCAAGGTACTCGAAACCCATCTTCCTATCTATGCAATTAGAGTGTTTTCTATTCAAGAAATGAGATGTGATCCAAATAGAAATATAACTTTGGATGATCTAGTTGGAAGATTGAAAACTTTTGAGTTAGATAACTATGATAATTATGTCCCTAGTTCCAAAGGTATTGAGTCTGCATTTGAAGTCAAGCTTTTATTCAAGAAAAAGGGTAAAAAATCAAAAGCCAATCAATTAGAAAGTGAAGAAGAAGAATAAAGTTCAAACAATGATCTTGATCTTGAAGTTTTTGAAGCCCTACTTGTAAGGAAATATTCTAAAGGTAGAGGAAAGTACAAAAATAAGATTCATGTAATCTATTTTTCTTGTGAAGAAGTTGGTCACATTGTTGCAAGGTGCACAAATAGAGAAAAAAAGGATGAAAAGAAAAGTAATAAGTTCAAAGGGAAGAAGGAATTCATAAACTACAAGGACTAGAAGGACAAAGGTAAGAAATCTTGTTTTATGGCAAAATATTCTAATAACAACAAAGATGAAATGGTATATATTGCTGTAAAAGGTGAATTTGATGATGGAGATAAAATGGCACTTATCTCTCATGTTAGGGGTATATGCAGGATCATGGTCAACCAAAATATGCCCTTAAGTGGCAATAAAAAATTAGAAAATTAGGGTCATGTCAACCTGATGTGCAATTTTTTACTTGTTATTAACTTTATATCAAAAATTTCAGAGAAAATAATCTGTAGCAAATTGAATCTAGTTTCTAAACTACTAGAACTTATCTCAAAAAATAAAAATTGATTGGTCAAAATTTTGAATTTTAATGCAATATTACAAAAATTCTAAAACAAAAATAAGTAGATGTATGTCTAACCACCTTAATCAAAATCAAATGATATTAATTTTTAATAATATTCTAGATATAAGTAGTAGACTCATGCCTGGATGTGACACATATTTTTATATGTGACTTTAGCATTTTTGGAATTAAAAAAATTCTCATGTCTGACCACCTTAACTAGTTCAAAACTCTGTAAAATTCATTTTTTCATTTTTTTCCCTTATAGTAGAAGAAAGATAGAATGTGATGCACCTTTTGGATTTAAATTTTTTTGTACCATTTGAAAGTTATATTTTTTTTCCAAGTAGTGTGTTAGTTAGCACTTTATACATAAATCCATTAGAAAATAAGTAATAATTACTTACTAAACTCATAATTTGACAAACCTTACATTTATGGAAAGATAAGAACATTCTTAAGAAACCCTTTTCATTTCATCAAATTTTGGTGAAAAAAAGGTCATCAGCCACATGTTTGAAGTGAAAATCACATAAAAACGAGCCAAAAGCACATTTTTAGGATTTTTTAAAGTTGACTATATAGGTTTGGTATCAAAAAATATAGTAGACTTTATAAAGATATTAATTGTTTTCATTTAGTATCAGGGTGGGTGGAAAAAAAGTTAGAATAGATTTTGAAATGATTTGAGATATTTTAGAGCTACATGTTTTTCAGATCGCCACTTTTTAGCACACCATGATCTTGCACATACCCTTAGCAAAAATGATACATGGATTATTGATAGTGGTTGCTCATATCATATGACTAGTGATAAAACAAAATTTAAACACATGGAACATTATGATGGTGGTAGTATGAGATTTGGAAAAAATGAACCTTGTTGCATAAAGGGAAAAGGAAGTATCCCATTAACCAATGAACTTAGATGTGGCAATTCTTATTGGGTTAAAAGACTAAAGCATAATCTACTGAGTGTGGCAATGTTGAATAACATTGGATTCAAGGTAAAATTTTTGAATGGGAACGCCAAACTACTAGATGGTAAAGGAAATCTAGTTGGATCTAGCAAAGAAAAAAAAAGTAATCTATTCTATCTAAATCTCAATGAAAGTTCATGTTTTATTGCTCAAGTAGAAGAAAGCTCATTATGGCACAAAATATTATGTCATTTAAACTTTGATAATCTAGTCAAGATAAGAAAAAATAGATGAGTAATAGGTATTCCTAGCTTGAGGAAACCTGATATGGGTCTATGCAAAAATTGTCAAATTGGTAAGATTGTAAAAACTAATCTGAAAAGAAAAGACTATCATTCAGTAGAAGTCTTAGAACTTGTACTTATAGACTTATGTGGGCCTGTTGGAATATAGACTTATAGAAGAGATAAGTTTTTCATTGTTTTTATTGATGATTATTCTAGAATGATGACTCTAATGTATCTAAAAGAAAAATCTGAAGCTTTTCAAAAATTTACTTGTGTTATTTGGCAAGAGTAGAAAAAGAATTTGGAAAGAAGCTAAAATGTTTAAGATTAGACAGAGGTGGTGAACTCATTTCCAATGAGTTCAATGAATTCTACATTGAAAAAAGAATTAACAAACAAGTATCAGCCCCTCGTACACCTCAATAGAATGGTATATCTAAAAGAAAGAATAGCTCCATCATGGATTATGCAGGAAAATTGATGATAGAAAATAATGTAGCAATCAAATACTTGAAGTAATTAGTACTACAGTGCATACTTTCAATAGAGTATAGTTGAAGAAAGACTCAAATAAAACTCCTTATGAACTATGGTATGGATACAAACCTAATGATCCAGTTACATGAAAGTATTTGGTAGAAAATGTTATTTCTTAAAAGAATCTAGCAAAGCTAAATTTGATGTCAAAGGTGGTCAAAGCATATTCCTAGGGTATTATTGTAGAAATAAAGCATACAAATGTTTGAATTTTTCTACTTATAAAATAATAAAAAGTACACATGTAAAACTTGATGAGTTTGCATAAAAGAGTGAAGAAGAAAGCAACAAAGAACATGAGGATTACAGAAGATTTGTTTACTATGTTTACTATGAACTTGATACTTTGCCAAATCTATCTAGAAATCAAGAGGCCTCATCTCTCAATTTTTCAAAATCCCAAAAAGCTATTGATTTGTAATTAGTACAACCCAAGTCACAGTCTGAAGGACTCGAGTTGTAGTCAGAAGCTACGAAGCTATTGTTTGATCAAACCGAGTCTAATGGACTCGAGTCAAAAATAGTGGGAACTGAGCTTAATATAGAAGATCATGAAGAAGTCATTGAAACAAACCCCAAATCCAAAGTACATGTGTTAGAAAGATATGTTAGAAGGCATCATGCACTTGATCAGATCATTGGTGACAAGTCAAATGGAACAATGACAAGAAAAAAATTGACTAGTACATGTTTGCTTGTTGAGTTTGAACCTAGAAATGTTAAAGATGCTTTGGATAATGAAAGTTGGATTGAAGAAATGAATGAGGAAATAGAATAGATAGAGAATAACAAAACTTGGACTCTTGTTCCTAGACCCAAGGAAAAAAAAATGTAATTGGCACAAAGTGGATATTTAGAAATAAGCTAAATGAAGATGGCAAAGTTTCCAGAAACAAAGCAAGGTTAGTATATAAAAGTTATTTTAAAGAAGAAGGTACTGATTATGGTGAATCTTTAGCTCCTATTGCAAGATTAAAAGGTGTTAGAACTTTACTAACATATGCAACACACAAATTATTTAAAGTATATAAAATGGATGTACAATCTACATTCTTGAATGGAATTCTTGATGAGGAAGTCTACTTAGAACAACTTGAAGATTTTGTAGATCCCAAAAAAAGAGATATGGTCTGCAAATTACACAAAGCATTATATGGTCCCAAGAAAGCTTTCAGAGCTTGGTATGAAAGATATCATAACTACTTTATAAATATTGGTTTTCAAAGAAAAAAAGATAATAGAAGTTTGTATATCAAAGAAGGACCAAACAAGAAGATTTTTTTAATGGAAATATTTGTGGATGACACTTTATTTATAGGAAATGAGTAAAAAATTTGAGATATCTACATTTGAAGAGATAAAATTCTTTATTAGATTGTAGATCTAGTAGAAGAAAGATGGTATCTACATTACTCAATCTAAATATATCAAGGATATACTAGAGAAATTTGGAATGGAAGACTCAAGACTAGTTGGAATGCGTACATCTGCTAGACACAAGCTTTCCAAAAATGATGATTCCAAGGAGGTATATTAGACCACATATAAATCAATGATTGGAAAATTGCAGTATGTAGTGCATACAAGGCATGATATTGCATTAACAATTGGTATGGTGGAATGATTATTAGAAAATACCAAAGAAAGTCACATGATGGCAATCAAAAGAATCATGAGATATCTAAAAGGTACTAAAGCCTATGGTTTATGGTACAAAAAGGTAGGCAATTTGGATCTAAAAGTATTCACAGATGTTATTGGGTAGAAAGTGTTGATGAAAAAATGAGCACTAGTCATGGAGCATTATTTCTTCATAAAAGACTAGTGCCTTGGACAAACAAGGAACATAATTATATTTCTTAGCCCACAATAGAGGAAAAATATGTGGTAGCAATATTTAATTGCTCTAATATTTTCTGGTTCAAACAACTATTGGCAGGTATGAAGATAAAGAGCAAGGATCTAGTGGTTATATACTGTGTTAACACTAGTACATTTAATATATCAAAGAATCCAATGATGCATACCAAAACAAAATAGATTGCTATAAAATATCATTTTTTGAGAGAGTTGGTATAAGATAAAGAGGTAAGATTGGATTATGTAAATACAAAAGAATAAATTACAAGCATATTCACTAAACCATTACCTAAGGATGCATTTTTGTATCTAAGAGGTAAGTTAGGGGTTATTCCCCTATTTGAAGCTCAATAAATGAAGTTTAATGATGCATCAACTAGATCATGTTGAAGATTAATCGGTTGATACAGTATTGCCAAAGTCACATTGAAAATGAATTAGTACATAAGGTACATTGATATTTACTAAACATTATCTTTGGCATTTAATGCCAAAGAGGGAGAAGTTTGATAAGTTTTTTTTCATATCTCACATAAATTTTATGACAAAAGGGAGATAACAAAGATAGAGGTTTGTTGATAAAGGGAGAAACTAAAGGCAGAGCGAGTTCACACAAATAAAGGGAGTTCTTATGGATGAGAATCAAAATGAAACTAAGGATATGTTTCTTACTTTATTCTTTCTCTAAAATTTCATTGCATTATTACATCTCTTGTTGCCATCAATGAAAAAGAGGGATATTATTGGAAATAATTGATTAATTTTGTATTGTCTTTGATGTTACAAAAAAATGTCATATCATTTCTAGTCAATGTATGCTAAGCTCACTCGGGTATTGAAGACAATTTCTTATGTTTGCCAAGCATTCCAAAGTTTACATTGTTCAAAAGATAGTGTCTATTGAGTTCACTCAGGTGATAGAGGAAAGTTTATAGAAGTTGAGTGTTAACCGAGCTCACTCAGTTAATAAAAGAAATATTGGATGGAACATGTATTATTTGAGATCACTCATTTACCAAAGGAACTTTGCAAATATGCAGTGTTAACCAAGTTCACTTGGTTAACACAGAAAAATCACTTTGAGTTAGTATCTACCAAGTAGGGTCGGCTAACGAAGGATTTTCTTGTTTCAACATATTGAGTTCAGTTGAATTGTTTGTTGGTTCTATCCAACTAAGAACATAAATATTAATTATTCTAAGTTGTATTCAAGCTGACTTGACAATGTGTATGATATAAATATAAGGTCAAGTTGAGGATTGAATGTGTGGAACAATAATTGAAGAATTAATGATTCTTAGAGGAAGCAAATTAGAAGGATAAATAGAATATTCTTGATGAGATGCAAAGATACATTCAATCAAGAAGGATCAAGTATACAATCTAGAATTGAGATCTATAATCAGCAATTTAGTTGCATAAGATATCAAGTCATCTCAATGTTACTCTCTAACCGTTGTAGTAGTGATCTAAATCTCTTAACAAACTTGGCTTAATAGATATTTGTAAATTGTCTAATAAGGTGTCATTTCTATTGAATTGTCTAAGGACCTCTAACAAGGACACTCCTAATAGGGTGATTAAATCCTCCAACAGGGTCACATGTAATAGTGTGTTTTGTAATCTTTAATAAGGTTGGCTTCTAACATAGCTCACTTCAGAAGAGTAAAATCAGTAACTACTTGTAATTGTTTGTTTTTCCCAAATTGGGTTGCTACATTAAAATGTTGGTATCAATTGTGTACATGCTATTTCTTTTCTATGTTTGTAACTATGTTAAAGGTAACACCAATCATAGACAATATCTTAAGATTTTCATGTTAAGCATTTTCTAAGCTATTTCAATGTTTACCGAGTTACAACAATTTTCCTATGTGTTTATTGAGTTACAATAGAGTTTGATTTGTATTGACATCTAAGGGATATGGAATTTATTTTAGTGGTAACTAATTCATCCCTCCCCTCTCAATTATTCTTCTTATATTTTTGACAAATACACTTACTTGGCTCCTATAGAGCTCAGTACATACTTTCTTATGTACACGTCTTGTCCTGTATAGTGTAGCTCAGTTGTAGTGATGGCCATCTAACTCGACCTTTTAAATGACTGAGTGGTTGACACTAATAGAAAACAATGGTTAGAGATACCATCAATCTACCTGTTCAACATTATTGGAGAAAATAATTTGTTATATTTACAATGTTAGAATACAATTTGATAAATGAGCTCTCCCTCCTTAGTCTTATGACTTATGCCAATGAATAATGAATAAATAATGCAAAAATAAATAACAAATCTATAGTGCTTGCCCCTAGGTCGCATTTTCGCTATCATGGTCAGACTATGTTAGACTAGTCTTATATTGATGGTTAGCAGCATTGTTTTGAGACTATCAGATATTGTGCTCTAGATTCAGTTTATTATGTGATGAGACCACTTAGACTTTATATTTCATGTATGAATGATGATTATTTTCAGTGTTTGTAGTTATTAATGATGATTAGTAAGATGATTTATTATCATATGTGTTTTTTTATGGATACTTACCCCATACTTGCATGTGTATGGTGTGTGTGTTTTCTCTTATGTATGGTGTTTCTGATGTGGTTAAGGAAGGGAGTCATAGTCACCTGCTAGTCGGAATCTATAGAATGCACCACTTCCTACCATTGCCTATTTAGTTTAGTATATATTGTGCTTGTACATGCATGATTTTTATGCAGGTTGCAGGTACCCAGTATCGACTTCTCTGAATTGTCAAGATGAGCGTACCCTATCACATCATCTCAATGATAAGAGAGGGGAGAAAATTAGGACAAGTATTTGAGTTGAGTACCCTCCGAATACATTGGATAATGTAAATCATGATCTTAACCCTTAGTTTTATTTTGTATGTATTTTTGTTATGACGGATTTTCGTATTTTACCTTGTGAGTCTTTGATGTATTTTTTATTAATTAAGCCTAATTAAAAGATTTAATTAATGGTTTAATTTAATAGAAAATTATTATGATTTTTTCATATTTATTTTATTTAATTAATTGAAAAATTAATTAAATAAAATAATTAAATTTAAGAATAAAAGTTATAAGAAATGTGACAATATTTATTTTAATAATAATATATTTGGAGTTCATTTTTAAATAAATGACTAAATAATAATATTATTAAAGCTAATAAATATTTTAGCAATTAAGTTTTGAAAATGAAATTTGAAAGTGAAAAATATATTAAAATTATTAAAAGATTCTAGATTTCATGTGATTAAAATATAAATATATTAAGATAAGAATAAGTGGAATTATTAGAGTTAGTGCATAAGATTTAATAAAATAAATAAATTAAATTGGAAAGACTAAATAAAATATTATATTAATGATTGTGTATTATTTTAATATTTTCTCACATAGGAGTTTGCAAATTCTCGAGAGTTGTCATGTAGACAACATAGGAGTTTGCACTCTAAGAATGCACAAGTTGTCTACACTTAGGAGTTAGCATTTTATTTGAGCACATGGTGTCTACAACCTTATGACTCATCTAGAAGGTTGGAATAGACACATACTTAGTTGTAATGCTTATCTTCTAGCTATTTCTAGACACATTCTAGTTGTGTCTTAGAGGCCTTTAAATAGAGGCTCTCCTAGTGTGTTTGGACAAGCTACAAGCTTCAAGCTTAAATAGAAACTTCAGGCTTACATGCTCATATGCTTCTGCATGCTCATATATTTCTCCATGCTCATATATTTCTACATGCTCATATACTTCTATATGCTTCTATGCTTCTTCTAGCACTTCTAGTCACTTGGAGGATTCGGTTGGCTTGGGTCTTGGAGGAATTATGAATGATGGAGAATGAAGGAATTTTCTATGGACTCTTGAGGCATGGAAAATTAGCATCAGTGTCCAGGTGCACTCATGATATTTGCATATTCTCTTTGCACTATTTCTCTTTCTGTCATCATCATGTTTGTTATATGTGTCTGAATACTCTCTATGATTGAATCTACAATTTGAAATTGGAATTTAGATATGCTATTTGGTTGAGAAGAAAAAATTATAAAAACCCTAGATCCCATTAAGAAGGAAATTAGATCTGAATCGGGTTTGGGTTTGAATTTATATTGTAAAATTAGATAGACAAGATTTGAAATTAAAATAGAAATTTTAAATTAAAAATTTGAATGGTTAGATGTAATCTTTCTATCAAATTATATTTTCAGATGCGTACGGACAAACCTATTAGATGGATGAATGGGTAACTTTAAAAAATAATTACCTTTTAGGAAAAATTCTTAATTCATTAGAAACTGCCCTGTCACTACCATTGGCTAGACCCAAACTCAGTCATTCATAACTTGTTTTCGTGATCGAATTTATTCGATCGCTCCTGTCAGAATTGGTAGAACTTGGTCCTCTCCAACATATTTCAATTTCATCTCAATCCAATGCTTTATTAGGGAGATATGGCCGTCGTACTAGGACTATTTTATTCAATGACAAATATTTCTCCATTTTCCATAACCAAGAGTTGTTTATGCTTAAACTTCACAAAAATAATATATTAAAGCATGGAATGAATTAAAGATATTATTACAATCTTCCTTTAGTAGAATCTTATTTTTATGCATTAATTTTATATGATTTATTAACTAATCTAATTTAATTAAGATTAGTTAATAGTAGAAGTATAATTAATCTATTTACCAACCAACATAGGAGGTATTTAGTTGACATATTAATATTGGGGATTTATTATAATTTTTTATTACCAAAGAAATAATTTGAACATTGATGGAATGATACATAGTTGACTCTTAATGAACGAAACTATTATCAGTTGATAATCATATAGTTATTGACATAGCTACTAGTTAATTTAATCGTAGAATTAATTAGATTTAATTGATAATAGAGTTTTAATTTTTTTATCAAGAAAATATTAGTATTCATTGAAAGAATGACGAATGTGGTCATTATAGATTTAGTAATAAGATTTTCAATATAGCTTGTTAGTAAATATTAACAAGTTATTATTATTGAACTATGAACATGAATATTTGTGTACTAGATTATAGTTGACTTTTAACTTACAAAATTATAGTTAGTTATTAGTCGACTGATATTAATTGGAACATTGCGATGGATATGTAATTATTAATTAAATTAATTAGGGTTAATTATATTTAATTAATAATTAAGTTATGTAATAAAGTTTTAATTGACATGCTAATATCGATTCCTCTAGCAATGTTGTGAAGTATGTATATCGAAGTTGACAAGTCGAACTCTCATGACTTGAATAATGACCTTAGATATTTTAATAGTGAGATTTAGTAATATTTAATTGAGAACTATTAGAATGTTAATAGGTCATGGATGGTGTACCTATGTTAATTGATTGATTAAATTGATCATTTTAATAAAGTTATATCTTCTTATTCGAAGACTAGTAATTAGCTCTCTTATAATTTCATGAATAATGATCTTTGATTTATGTTAAAAGTTGAAGTAACATTAATAAGAGTCATTCAATTTGTAACATTGATCTTAGCAAAATAAAGTGAATGATTTTATTAACTGTCAAATGATTTAATATTTATCCTTCATCTATTCTTAGAATATTATTTTAATGATGGAAAGAATAATGCTATTGGGGAACAAACGGGTTGACTTGTAAGTCAAATGATTAAACTTAGACACTTGAAATGAAAACTGGAAACCTCTACACTTAATTCCAGTATGTGATATTAGTAAACCAAAACATGTGTTTGCATCGTGTATTCTTTATGCTTCTTGTTTTGAGTTTTGGGTTGACTAATGTTCACTAGTCTTAGGTTGTTACCAGAGGCTCGAGGGTTATGAGATGTGATGGCATGTTGATCTTTTTTTGTCTCGATCTTTATAAACCCAACCATGGTAATGTGATTGTATGCTCTATGAGATGTTTGTATTTACTGATTGTTATTGTTTATCCGTCTTCATGTGTGAAGCTAAGAAATATGTGTATGAGACACTTGAGCTAATCATTTTTGAGTCACCGATCAGTTATTCTTGGATTACTTTCTAGTTGCCATGATGGGACTGAAATGTTGATTTATTTCTTGATGATGATATGTTGTGACATATTTGACTTAACCATTTTGGAGTCTTCGATCAATATGATTTTGAGATATTCTTGGTTGCTTGTTAAGAACCAATAGATATGGTGATTTATTTTGAGATGTATTTTGGTTATTGAGAACCAATTGATACTTATGATTATCAGTGATGCCTTTAGTTTCCAATAGAGAACTGTTGTGGATACTTTTCAAATTCTCATGGAGTTTTGATGAATCTTATTGTGGATATTTGATGCTTTTATCATGAAGATTTCATGATTCTAATTGTGGATATTTGATGATTCTTTTTATGGATTATCTTTTGGATTTTTTTTTACAGTCGCTTGTACAGGACTGTGGTGATTTTATGATTCCATGGGCTTAGGGTAGGTTATCTACTTGTAGTATTAGGAAGTGGCTTGCAATGGGGGTCGGGGCCCTAAGTGGCTACCAGGATAACTCATTATAAGTTTGGTTAATAAGTGATAACATTTACACACTAAATGGGGATTAAATGAACCTAAAAAAGATAAGTGTTTTGGTTCTCGCCCATGTCTTGAGTGCTTGTATAGGCTAGGACGGGAGTAGTGAAAATGCATGGTTGTGACCTTGCATTCCATAGTATGCCTCGTTAGTATGAGAGGATACTAGTGGCCGCATGAGATCAGTATGGACCCATGGAGTTTAGCTAACTACCAAGGTAACTTGTATGTGATAAATGCGATGACACTTTCCTGTTTGCAAAGTAGGTTTCCTACATGTCATTGTGTGCCTCTGGGAAATAGATGTCGATTTTGTGTGATGGAACCTTTGAGTTAGTATACTTTTAGGATTCCTAAAATTGTAGAGATTTATGTTTTATAGTTTTAATAGCCTATTTGGGACTTGAGATTATCTCCTAAGCATGGTGGGAGTGGACCACTTAGGTTCCACGGGGTCGGGTGGTAGTGTTTCTCCACTCTTATCATTTGAGATCCGTCAGAGACACCGTGGCTGGAGCATTCTTGGTTGGTATTTATCTTCATTATGTTCTTGGATCATTATGATAGATGATATACCTTTTAATGGATGTATTTACTGGTATGTTTCTTATATTGATGATTTGAATATGTTAGATGATGTTATCTTATGCTTTACTTTGCATGTTAGATTACTTTATGCATGTGATGTAGGATGTTTTAAGAGTGACATTCCTACTATCTTAATATCAATGATCTCTTCAATGATTTGGAATGTTACGCACGGAGGGATGGCTAGGATCCACGATGGTCTAATGATGCTATTTATGGTTGGGAGGAACCGTGCACTTAGTTATTTATGTTTGTGATATATGGTTATCTTTTATTGTAGATGTTTATATCTTTATGATGATGATGTATCATGTATGACATGTGGTTCATTTTCTTTAATTGTATCATGGATTAATATTGGATGATGATGTACCTTATTTACATGGACTTTTATTCTTTTAAGCTTTTCATACTTTGTAACATGTACAGTGGATGATTGAGCAATCTAAAATATAATTACAAAAGGACACTTGTATTTTGTTTAAGAACATTAGATCTATCATTGCTAAGGATTTGATGTTAGATGAATAGTTAATTTAGATGTGATACAATGTTAAGGGATCTTTAAAGAATGTAACTGTTATGTATGTTATGCTTACTTTCATTTGAATTGTTGCTATTGCTTTCGTTACTATGTACAAGTTGTGAATTGTTTATCTTTCTTGTTTTAAAAAAAAAAAATTTGGCAAACTTAGTAAAATTTTAGATTAATTCTTTGGATCCCTTGGCAGGGCATTACATTTGGTATAAGAGCTCAAGTTTCAACATTGGAAGATCTAGGTATATTGGAATGCCACTAGTTGTTAACTAGTTGAACAAAACGAAAACTTGAAACTATCATATGTATCCCCTTCAAACTGAAAACTTGAAACTAGGTGAACTGAAACAGAATTTAAAATTGTTGCTTGCATATTTTTCATACTTAAACACTTAGGTTTCAAAACTGAAAATTCTACTTGAACCTAAACATGAGAAAAACTGGAAAAAATTGGAACTCATTCTAGTTGCAAAACATGTATCATTTTATCTATGTTTTAAGGTCGTATGCCTTTGATTATTTTTGTGCGCATTATGTTGCTCTTGTTTAGAATGTGTTAGGGGGTCTAATTTAGTAGTTGTTAAAAGAATGAATGTTGGACCAATATGATTTTCGATTTATCATTAAACCAGAATCATATTACTCTAAGGGTGTTGTAATATCCTCAGTGGAATCATATTCCCCTGTGGGAAGGAAAGGGTTCAATAGGACCTGCACAGTGAGTATCTTAGTTTTTCATTCTTGCAGGCTTCCAAGAGTAAGCCTAATTCTAGGGGGGTGGATGTAGTCCTTGCCCCTAGGTCAGATTTTTGCTATCATGGTCAGACTATGTTAGACTAGTCTTATGTTGATGGTTAACAACATTGTTTTGAGACTATCAGATATTGTGCTATGGATTCAGTTTATTACGTGATGCGATCACTTAGACTTTACATTTCATGTATGCATGATGATTATTTTTAGTGTTTGCAGTTATTAATGATGATTAGTAAGATGATTTATTATCATATGTGTTTTTTATGGATACTTACCCCATACTTGCATGTGTATGGTGTGCGTGTTTGCTCTTATGTATGGTGTTTCCTATGTGGTTAAGGAAGGAAGTGGTAGTCACCTGCTAGTCAGGATCTACACAATGCACCACTTCTTACCATTGCCTATTTAGTTTAGTATATATTGTGCTTGTACATGCATGGTTTTTATGCAGGTTGCAGGTATCGGGTATCAACTTCCTTGAATTGTCAGGATGAGCGTACTCTATCACATCATCTCAATGATAAGAGAGGGGAGATAAATTCTCAAGTCTAAATCCCAACCCTTTAAGTTCTAATTGGAAAATTATGACAAGTATCTGAGTTGAGTACCCTCTGAATACATTGGATAATGTAATTTGTGATATTAACCCTTGGTTTGATTTTGTATGTATTTTGGCTATGATGGATTTTTGTATTTTACCTTGTGAGACTTTGATGTATTTTCTATTAATTAATCCCAATTAAAAGATTTAATTAATGGTTTAATTTAATGAAAAATTATTATGATAATTTAATATTTATTTTATTTAATTAATTGAAAAATTAATTTAATTAAATAATTAAATTTAAAAATAAAAGTTATAAGAAATGTGACAATATTTATTTTACTAATAATATATTTGGAGTTCATTTTAAAAAAATGACTATATAATATTATTATTAAAGTTAATAAATATTTTAGCAATTAAGTTTTGAAAATGAAATTTAAATGTGAAAAATATATTAAAATCATTAAAAGATTCTAGATTTCATGTGATTAAAATATAAATATATTAAGATAAGAATAAGTGGAATTATTAGAGTTAGTGCATAAGATTTAATAAAATAAATTAATTAAATTGCAAAGAGTAGATTAAATATTATATTAATGATTGTGTATTATTTTAATATTCGCTCACATAGGAGTTTGTAAATTCTCGAGAGTTGTCATGTAGACAACACAGGAGTTTGTACTCTAAGAATGCACAAGTTGTCTACACTTAGGAGTTAGCATTTTATTTGAGCACATGGTGTCTACAACTTTATGACTCATCTAGAAGGTTGGAGTAGACTCATGCTTAGTTGTAATGCTTATCTTCTAGTTGTTTCTAGACACATTCTAGTTGCATCTTAGAGGCCTTTAAATAGAGACTCTCCTAGTGTGTTTGGACAAGCTACAAGTTACAAGCTTCAAGCTTAAATGGAAACTTCAAGCTTACATGCTCATATGCTTCTACATGCTCATATGTTTCTCCATGCTCATATGTTTCTCCATGCTCATATATTTTTACATGCTCATATACTTCTACATGCTTCTATGCTTCTTCTAGCACTTCTAGTCACTTGGAAGATTCGGTTGGCTTGGGTCTTGGAGGAATTGCGAATGATGGAGAAGGAAGGGATTTTTTATGAACTTCTGAGGCATGGAAAATTACCATCAGTATCTAGGTGCACTCGTGATATTCGCATATTCTCTTTGCACTATTTCTCTTCTTATCTTCATCGTGTCTGTTATATGTGTCTGAATACTCTCTATGATTGAATCTACAATTTGAAATTGAAATTTAGATATGCTATTTGGTTGAGAAGAAAACAATATAAAAACCCTAGATCCAATTAAGAAAGAAATTAGATCTGAATCGGGTTTGGGTTCGAATTTATATTGTAAAATTAGATAGACAAGATTTGAAATTAAAATAGAAATTCTAAGTTGAAAATTTGAATGGTTATATGTAATCTTTCTATCAAATTATATTTTCAGATGCGTATGGACAAACCTATTAGATTGATGAATGGGTAAATTTAAAGAACAATTACCTTTTAGGAGAAATTCTTAATTCATCACAAATTTCCTTGTCGCTGCCCTTGGATAGCCCCGAACTTAGTAATTCATAACTTTTTATTGTGATCAAATTTATTCGATCGCTCTAGTCAAAATTGGCAAAATTTGGCCCTCTCTAACATATTTCAATTTTAGCTCGATCCAACGCTTCTTTAGGGAGATATGGCCCTCGTACTGGGACTATTTTATTCAAAGACATATATTTCTCTATTTCCCATAACCAAGAGTTCTTTATGCTTAAACTTCACAAAAATAATATATCAAAGCATGAAATGAATTAAAGATATTATTGCAATCTTCGCTTAGTAGAATCTTATTTTTATGTATTAGTTTTATATGATTTATTAACTAATCTAATTTAATTAAGATTATTTAATAGTAGAAGAAGTATAATTAATATATTTATCAACCAACATAGGAGGTATTTAACTGAGATATTAATATTGGGAAATTATTATAATTCTTTATTAGTAAAGTAATAATTTGAACATTGATGGAATGATACATAGTTGACTTTTAATGAACGAAACTATTATCAGCTGATAATCATGTAGTTATTAACATAGGTACTAGTTAATTTAATCGTAGAATTAATTAGATTTAATTGATAATAGAGTTTTAATGATTTTATCAAGGGAATATTAGTATTCATTGAAAGAATGATGAATGTGGTCATTATAGATTTATTAACAAGATTCCCGATATAGCTTGTTATTAAATATTAACAAGTTATTCTTATTGAACTATGAATATGAATATTTGTGTACTAGATTATAGTTGACTTTTAACTTACAAAATTATAGTTAGTTATTAGTCAACTGATATTAATTGAAACGTTGCCATGGATATGTAATTATTAATTAAATTAATTAGGGTTAATTAGATTTAATTAATAATTAAGTTATGTAATAAAGTTTTAATAGATATGCTAATATTGATTCTTCTAGCAAAGTTTTGAAGTATGTATATCGAAGTTGACAAGTCGTACTCTCATGAGTTGAATAATGCCCTGAGATATTTTAATAGTGAGACTTAGTAATATTTAATTGAAAACTATTAGAATGTTAATAAGTCATGGATGGTGTACCTATGTTAATTGATTGATTAAATTGATCATTTTAATAAAGTTATAATCTTCTTAATCGAAGACTAGTAATTTGCTATCTTATAATTTGATGAATAATGATCCTTGATTTATGTTAAAAGTTGAAGTAACATTAAGAAGATTCATTCAATTTGTAACATTGATCTTAGCAAAATAAAGTGAATGATTTTATTAAGTGTCAAATGATTTAATATTTACCCTTGAGCTATTCTCAGGATATTATTTTAATGATGGAAACGATAATGCTATCAAAGAACAAACGGGTTGACTTGTAAGTCAAACGATTAAACTTAGACACTTGAAGTATACTTGAAACAAAAATTGAAAACCTCTACACTTAATTCAAGTATGTGATATTAGTAAACCAAAACATGTGTTTGCATCATGTATTCTTTATGCTTCTTATTTTGGGTTTTGGGTTGACTAGTGTTGACCAATCTTAGGTTGTTACCAGAGGCTCGGGGGTTATGAGATGTGATGGCATGTTGATCTTTTTTGGTCTCGATCTTTATAAACCCAACCATGGTAATGTGATCGTATGCTCTATGAGATGTTTGTATTTACTGATTGTTATTGTTTATCAGTCTTCATGTGTGAAGCTGAGATGTGTGTGTATGAAACACTTGAGCTAATCATTTTTGAGTCACCGATCAGTTATCCTTGGATTACTTTCTAGTCGCCATGATGGGATTGAAATGTCGATTTATTTCTTGATGATGTCATGTTGTGACATATTTGACTCAACCATTTTGAAGTCTTCGATCAGTATGATTTTGAGATATTCTTGGTTGCTTGTTGAGAACCAATGGATATGGTGATTTATTTTGAGATATATTTTGGTTATTGAGAACCAATTGATACTTATGATTATCAGTGATGCCTTTAGTTGCCAATAGAGAACTGTTGTGGTCATGATTTTCTATGGATTCTTTTTAGATGCTCATGGAGATTTGATGAATCTTATTGTGAATATTTGATGCTTTTATCATAGAGATTTGATGATTCTTATTGTGGATATTTGATGCTTTTATGATGGATATTTGATGATTCTTTTTATGGATTATCTTTTGGATTTTCTTAATAGTCTCTTGTACAGGACTATGGTGATTTTATGATTCCATGAGCTTAGGGTAGCTTATCTACTTGTAGTGTCGAGAAGTGGCTTGCAATGGGGGCTAGGGCCCTAAGTGGCTGCTAGGGTAACTCATTGTAAGTTTGGTTAATAAGTGATAACATTTACACACTAAATGGGAATTAAATGAACCTAAAAAAAGATAAGTGTTTTGGTTCTCACCCATGCCTTGAGTGCTTGTACAGGCTAGGATGGGAGTAGTGAGAACGCATGGTTGTGACCTTGCATTCCATAGTATGCTTCATCAGTATGAGAGGATACTAGTGGCCACATGAGATCAGTATGGACCCATAGAGTTTCTAAAGCTAATTGCCAGGGTAACTTGTATGTGATAAATGTGATGACACTTTCCCGCTTGCAGAGTAGGTTTCCTACATGTCATTGTCTGCCTCGAGGAAATAGATGTTGATTTTGTGTGATGGAACCTTTGAGTTAGTATACTTTTAAGATTCCTAGACTTATAGAGATTTATGCTTTATGGTTTTGATAGCCTGTTTGAGACTTGAGATTATCTCCTCAGCACGGTGGGAGTGGACCACTCAGGTTCCACGCGGTCGGGTGGTAGTGTTTCTCCACTCTTATCATTTGAGATCTGTCTGAGACACCGTGGCTAGAGCATTCTTGGTTGGTATTTATCTTCATTATATTCTTGGATCATTATGATAGATGATATACCTTATGATGGATATATTTACTGGTATGTTTCTTATATTGATGATTTGAATATGTTAGATGATGTTATCTTATGCTTTACTTTGCATGTTAGATTACTTTATGCATGTGATGTAGGATGTTTTAAGAGTGACATTCCTACTATGTTAATACTGATGATCTCTTTGGTGATTTACAATGTTACACACAGAGGGATGGCTAGGATCCACGATAGTCTAATGATGTTATTTACGGTTGGGAGGAACCGTGCACTTAGTTATTTATGTTTGTGATATATGGTTATCTTTTATGATGGATATTTATATCTTTATGGTGATGATGTACCATGTATGACATGTGGTTCATTTTCTTTAATTGTATCATGGATTAATATTGGATGATGATGTACCTTATTTACATGGATGTTTATTCTTTTAAGCTTTTCATACCTTGTAACATGTACAGTGGATGATTGAGCAATCTAAAATATAATTACAAAAGGACACTTGTATTTTGTTTAAGAACATTGGATGTATCATTTCTAAGGATGTGATGTTAGATGAATAGTTAATTTAGATGTGATACAATGTTAAGGGATCTTTAAAGAATTTAATTGTTATGTATGTTATGTTTACTTTCATTTGAATTGTTGATATTGCTTCTGTTACTATGTATAAGTTGTGAATGGTTTATCTTTCTTGTGTTAAAAAAAAATTGTTTGGAAAACTTAGTGGAATTTTAGATTAATTCTTTGGATCCCTTGGCGGAGCATTACAAAATCCATTTTACCTTTCCTTTATTTTCTTTCTCATTCACATCTCCTTATTCTTATCAATTCTATTTTTCCCTTGTTGACTCTATTTCCCCTCTTTCTTTGAACACTATATGTCACTATTGCAAGGGTTGAATAGGTTGAAGTAATCCATGTTTTTAAATGAATTCCCTATGAACTATGGTAATCATGGAAACTACATGATCCCATGTGGTTCTTTCTTGTCCCAACATATGATTATGTAACTATAATCTTGCAACCAAATGAATTAAACTATCAGCCACCAAAAGATTGTGATTTTCTATGATAAGATCCTAGGTTGTTTTCAATTCTCTCTGCATGATCTCCAAATGAGGTATTATCTTTGTCTGAATAGAGATCAATTTGTATCTCATGTTGGTTGTATTCAACTACCTAAAGCTTGACTAATGTACCTTGAGCATTGAATAAATTATTGAAATGATCAATGCTAGATTCTCCTAAATCTAAAATAGTGTTGTTGGATCTTTTTATCTTGGCCTGAATTTGATTGTTTTTTTCTTGAATATTGTGAGTGAATCTTGACACATCTAACTCTTTTTTTGTACAAATTTTGTACCATTTGAATTAATTCAATCATAACCTATGGGTATGTGTAGGATCATGGTGTGCCAAAAAGTGGTGATCTGAAAAATATGTAGTTTTGAAATATCTCAAACCATTTCAAAATCTATTCCAACATTTTTCCCATCCACCCTAATACTAAATGAAAATAATTAATATCTCTCTAAGTTCTACTATATCTTTTGATACCAAACCTATATGGTCAACTTAAAAAAATTCCTAAAAATGTGCTTTTGGTTTGTTTTAATGTGATTTTTACTTCAAACATGTAGCTAATGACTTTTTTTCACCAAAATTTGATGAAATAAAAAATATTTCTTAAGAATTTTCTTATCTTTCCATAAATGTAAGTTTTGTCAAATTATGATTTTTTAAACTAATTATTATTTATTTTCTAATGGAGTTATGTATAAAGTGTTGACTAACATACTACTTGAAAGACAACTATAAATTTCAAATGGTACAACATTTTTTAAAGCCAAAAGATGCATCACATTCTATGTTTCTTCTACTATAAGGAAAAATAATGAAAAATTGAATTTTGTAGAGTTTTGAATTAGTTAAGGTGGTTAGACATGAGAGTTTTTTTATTCCAAAAGTACTAAAGTCAAAAATTAATTATTTATTATTTATTTTGAATAAAAATACCCAAAAATATGTCTCATATCTAGGCATGGCTCTACTACTTATATCTAGAATATTATTAAAAAATATTATCATTTGATTTTTCTTAAGGTAATTAGACATACGTCTGCTTCTTATTTTTGTTCTATAATTTTCGTAATATTGCATTAAAATTCAAAATTTTGACCAATCAATTTTTATTTTTTTGAGATAAGTCCTAGTTGTTTAGAAACTAGATTCAATTTTCTAGATATCATTTTCTCTCAACTTTTTTCTATAAATTTAATAACAAGTATAAAATTGCACATCAAGTTAATATAACCGTAATTTTTTGATTTTTTATTGCCACTTAAGAGCATAGTTTGGTTGACCATGATCCTGCACATATCTCTATACTTCCTCTTGTAGTTGCACTTTCTCCATAGCAATGATTAGGGAAATTTTGTCCACAACCTTAGTTTCAAATCTTTTGGCTGACCAATTCATTAGCTTCTTATTTGATTCCATATTTCTTGCATTCACTTGATCAACTATTGTTACAAGCTGGTTGATGATTGGTGCATCTTCATCAAAATTATGAATGTAAAAAGTATCAAAAATAATATGCTTTACATCATGTAGTACTTGATTCTTCTTGTGCTCTTTCTTGAGCTCTTCTTGCCTCTTCTTCTTTGCTAAAACTTGTTGTAGCAAAATAGTTTTCTCCAAGGTGAGATTTACTAGGTCCAATTGTGGCATATGAATAATTTCATTGAGACTAACTTCAATATTTGGTGAAACATATTTTATGGCTTTCCTCTTTCTACTAGGTGAATGAGTGACGCTTCTCAAAACTTCCTTAAGGTTTTGTAAAGGGGTATCACCACTCGATCTTTCATGTGCATCTGTGCTCAAGAAAATAATAGTTACACTTGGTTCAACTTCATTTTATTCTTTGCATTCCTCAGTGTGAGGTGTTGAAGAAATCCTAATATTTACAATTTTTTCCTTTTTTTCACCATCTACCTCTGTATCTATGATCCTTGTCTACTCAACCTATGGATCATTAGGGGTGTTGGCATGTTGCCTTGGAAACTTGGCACTCCTGAGATTTCCCTACGACAATAATCATCTTTGATGTCTATAGTGTATGTTACTACTGACTTTTATGTTTACCAAAAAATGCTCTTCTATAGAAACTCATTTTACTATTGTAAAGCTTCCTCTTTATTTAGTAGATGAAAATGTTCTATATTTTGTACCAAATCTGCTCCTATACTACTCCAAAAATGTATCATTTTCCTCCTGGGATAAATTAGGCATTACTCTAACTAATTCATTAGTCCATATTCTTTTCTCATCCTTCTCTTCCTATTCCCATCTTATGTTCAATCTATGATATAATTCTTGAGGTGCCTTCTTCTTTATTTCACTAGAAGCTAGTTTGACATTTGAGATCATTTCTATCATCATTATTATTTCTATCATTATCATTTCTATCCTCAATTTTATTTCTATCATCATGATCTATTGCATAATATTTGACAAATCTCAAAGTAGATAAAGTTAGCAAACTCCTTAAGTTTATGCATGCCTCATCAATAGACTTAGGTTTCCCTTGAGGTGGCACTCTAAACATTCTCCTCATTTTCATTCTAGGGGCACTGGGCTCTATATCTTCTTCTACCTTCTACTTTACAAACTACTTGGCACTAGAAGCTACCCTAGTCATTGGCTTGTTTGGTGGTGGAGATGTCATTGCCAACTTCTTCTTTGTTCCTTGACCCTTCTTTCTTAGTCGCATGACAATAGCTAGGTCATTTCCCTTGTCACCTTCTTCTTCTTCCTCTTCCTCATAACTAGTATCTTGTTCTTCATCTTCACAAAGACATTGTGTCAATTTTAATCATTCTTTTCCCTTGCTTAGGGTGCCAAGTTTTTCTTCCAAATCTTCAATCATTTTATTCCTTCTATTTTCCTTAGAAGCTATCTTTATATTTAGAATTATTCTTGCTTTAGCTTCTTCTTATCTCCCAAAAGGTCCATTCTTAGCATTTATCTCTTCTTTCAATAGTGCATCAATGTTTGCACTCACTACATCAATATCTATCTGATATTCAAAATTCACTTTGTAACCAAGCCTTCCTCAGCTTAACTGCCTATAAAAAAGTGTTGTTTGTATCAATAAGAAAATATATGTCACTATATTATTTTTTAACCAAATCTTCAATTATCCTCATTCTCCTTTTCATCCTTTTCTTAAATTCATCAAAATAAGTATCCATTACATTATGAAAATCTTCTCTCAATTGAGTGATATACCCATTAATTTTTTTTTCACTAGTTTTTATTTCTCCCATACAACATTTCTAATACTAGGAAAATACTTAAAGATATAAAAGAAAATACAAAAAATGAGGGAACTAAGCTTTGACATTCAATTTTTTTTTTATGGATGATAGATTTTCTGCAAGTTGTAACCTCTATAGCTCGGTAAGATCATACTCATCATCTTTCATTACAATTTTCCATGCTTTATCCATAGGCATACAAGGCACACTATTATATTTTCTCAATTGCTAGAATTTATGAGTAACAAACCTAACTACAAATTCAATTTGTGGATTATAAATGTTTGTGATGGATAGACCACAACCATTCCACTCATCTCTTGTGTTTTCCTTAACTTCTTAATGACTCAAGTTTCACATGATTTTCTTCATGTACCCTATGAATCATTTTCTTTGTGATGTCCATTGTTCCATTCTATAGTTAGTACTTCATGTCATGGATTCTATTTTAAAATAGCTTTAATCCATTCAACCTTAAATTTCTTTGGGAAATGTAGGGCACAAGTTAACCCTTTCCTTTCAACAACTTTGAATTCTTCCTTTAGAATTCATTCATTGTACAATTTCTCATATGCTTCCCTAATTTCTTAACATCCTACTTCTCCAATTTTACAAATATAACAACTTCTGACATCATGGATCATAATGAATGTGTTAGGATTAAACCATGGATAGAAATAACAATTAGATGCAAATATAACCAAAAATAGAAAATAATTGATCACACAAAAAAGACCACAAAGTATCAAGATTTAACATGGTTCACCCAATCTCTAAGCTATGTCCACCAAACAACAAGTCTGATATTATTACAATCCAATGATTACAATATATAATCCCTTATAGCTCAATACCACCATAAGAACCAATTTTTGCATCACAACTTAATGAAAATACCTAACCCTAAGCCCTTTTAGTGAAAATTACTAGTCCATACTTCCTCTAGAATACCAAAACCCAAAGGAGTGGAGGGACCTTTATTAATCAAATATATAGTAGTATTTATAGCCTCCACCCACATGTGTAAGGGCAACCCAACATGCAACCTCATGCTCATTGCATGTTCCATTATAGTCCTATTCATGCGTTTGACCACTCCATTTTCCTATGGAGTCCTTAGATAATTTTCTGTCTACAAATACCATTAGTGGAGCAATAATCTTCAAATTCATGACTGCAATAATCACCACCATTATCAGATCTAACACATTTTAATTTCTTACTCATCTCATTTTCAACCAAGCATTTCCATTTCTTAAAAGTTTGAAATATATCAGATTTATATCTAATGAAATAAATCCATACTTTCCTAGTTGTGTCATCAATAAATGTAACATAATAATGATAGCTACCAAGGAAAGATACCTAAGCTGGTCCCCATACATCTGTATGGACAACCTCTAATATCTCCTCTCTTTTTTCCTTCGTAGTCTTCACAAAACTCACTCTCTTTTGTTTTTGATATACATAACTTCCATAGAAAGTTATATTAACACATTTCAAACCTAGTAGAACTTTCTTTGAATGAAGTACTTTCATATTGTTCTCACTCACGTGCCCAAGTTTTTTGTGCCACAATGTTCTATCAAAATTTATAGTAGCTATTTGTTCCCCCTACTCAACTACAACAACTATTCCTAAACATTCATTTTTCTCGAAAACAACTAAAGTAGAAGGAACAATATGACCTATACAAAGATATAAGGTGCCTACTTTCATAGCTTTTGCTACTACAAGGGAACCTTTTGAAACCTTCCAATTTTTATCATTAAAAGTAACTACACAACCCTCATCACCAAGTTACCCTGCTTGCTGAAATTAAATTCCTACTTAGCCTTAGAACATGTCTTACCTCATGTAGTAGCCAATGATTACCATTTTGCAACTTAATCTTAACTTTTCCCTTTCCAAAAATTGGATAGGGTTCATTTTCTTGCAAATAAACAAGCTCAATATCCCCTTGGACATAATAAATGAAATAACCTCTATGAGATGTAGCATGAAATGAAGCACCAGAATCTAAAACCCATGAATCATCAACACTTTCTAAAGAGAAAAGCAAAGCATCCTCTTTGAACTTGTTACTTACCACATTTTCCTCCTTGTCTGCATTTGGTTTCTCTCCTTTATTTTTCTTTCAATTTTGACAATCTTTCCTTTTATGCCCTAGTTTCCCATAGTACCAGTAGTCATTTGGTCCTCTTGATTGAGAGCTTCTCCCCTTTGAATTTCCTCTTGATTTCCCATGATTTTTGGAATTACTTCCTCTCTTAGTTGTTCTACCTCTACTTTGTGGGTTTAAAGCACTTCCTTATGTAGATCCACCTAAGGTTTTCCTAGAAGTTTTCTCACTCAAAATAACACCAATCACATCATCATATTTTAGGGTACTAGATTCAGGAATAGAATTACTCACAGCCATTACCAAGCCATTCCAGCTTTCAAGAGAAGAACACAAAATCAAGAGAGCCCTAATTTCTTCATCCAAATTGATACCCACTGAAGATAACTAACTAGCAATAGTATTAAGGGTATGTGTAGGATCATGGTGTGCCAAAAAGTGGCGATCTGAAAAATATGTAGTTCTGAAATGCCTCAAAGAATTTCAAAATCTATTCCAAATTTTTTCCCACCCATCTTGATACTAAATGAGAACAATTAATACCTTTATAATTCCTACTATATCTTTCGATACCAACTTTATATGGTCATCTTTAAAACATTCCAAAAATGTGTTTTTGGCATGTTCTTATGTGTTTTTTACTTCAAACATGTAGCTGACGACTTTTTTATAACCAAAATTTGATGTAATGAAAAGGGTTTCTTAACAATTTTCATAGCTTTTCATAAATGTAAGGCTTGTCAAATTACAAGTTCAATAAGTAATTATTACTTATTTTCTAATGGAGTTAGCTACAAAGTGTCGATTGACATACTGGTTGAAAAATAGCTATAACTTTCAAACTGTATAAGATTTGTGAAATCCAAAAGATTCGTCACATTCTATGCTTCGAATAGTATAAGAAAAAAATAAGAAAAACTTAATTTTTATTTTTTCTGAACTAGTTAAGGTGGTCAGACACGAGAGTTTTTAAATTCTAAAAATAGTATAGTAGAAAATTCATAATTAATTATTTATTTAGAATAAAATTTCCCAAAAATATGCATCACATCCAAGCATGAGTCTAATTTTTATATCTAAAATTATATTTAAAAATATTATCATTTGATTATGATTAAGGTGGTCAGACATACACCTACTTTTTATTTTTGTCCTGAAAATTTTGTAGTACTACATTAAAATCCAAACTTTTGACCAATCAAATAATTTTTTCTCTAGATAAGGCCTTGTTGTTTAGATACTACATTCAATTTCCTACAGATTATTTTCTTACAACTTTTTGATATAAATTCTAGAACCACTTTAAAATTACGTGTCAAGTTGACATAATCCCGATTGTCTGGTTTTTCACTGCCACTTAAGGTCATAGTTTGGTACACCATGATCCTATATATACCCTTAAAATTATTTAAATGATCTACAATAGATCCACCTTCTACCATTTTCATATTAAATAAACACTTCATGAAAAATACCTTGTTTGAAGAGGAGGGCTTTTCATATAGTTTCTCTAGGGTTTACATCAATTTTTTTTTCTTCACTTTTGTAATATTAAATGCCACTGATAGTGCCAAGCATAATCAAATGCTTCCAAGTGCCTTTCTATTTAAAAGATTCTAGACATCATTTGACATAGATCCCTAATTCTTGGCTTTACCCTCCAATGACTTGCATAAATCCTTTTGATAAAGATAGTCTTCCATTTGCATCTTCCATAACTAAAGGTTCTACCCATTCAACTTGTCAACCCTCAGCTTACCCTCATTTGCCATTGCTCCCACTCAATTATGAGACTGCCACTCAACTGTGAGACTTTTTTGTAGAGGATAACTAAAAGAACAACCTGGCTCTAATACAACTTGTTAGGATTAAAGCATAGAAAAAAATAAAAATTAAATGCAAATATTTAACCAATAATAAAAAATAATAGATCACATAGAAAAGAACACAAGGCACCAAGACTTAAAATGGTTCACCCAATCCCTGGGCTATATCCACCAAACAAAAAGTCAAATATTATTAAGATCCAATGATTATAACCTAATTACATTATGTAATCCCTTATAACTCAATACTACCATAAGAAACAATTTTTGCATCATAACTTAATGAAAATACCCAACCCTAAGCCCTTTTATACAAGTAATTTTATGCCACTTTAGGGTTACAACATGTCGGCCATATGTTGGCCATATTTCAATGATGCCCTAAACTGCAAAGAATTTATCAAGTATGTACAATTCTTTCCTGATCAGTCACCATAAAATAACAAACTTTAGGTGGTATCGAGAACAACACACTCATTGAATTTTCTTTAAAACCAATCTCTAGAATAGCATGGAACTTTAGTAGAGGACAAGCATCACTCTTCACCACTTGAATTATATTAACCTCTTGGCTCAATCCAATGTTTGATGAAGCTTCCATCATCATAGTTAGGGTTTGAGCTTTTTTCTTCTATGGATACTCGACACAGTTCAAATCTTTGCTCATTCAAGCCTCTTTATCCAAATCACTCTTGAAGTCTTTTCTAGTCTCTAAAATTGCCAAATTGATCTATGCTCTCAAAAATATGAATACAAGGTATGTAATAATGTCTTCAAATTTTTTTATATACCTTCTTTTGGTAAATTTAGAGTCTCCATTAATATTGTGTACTTAGGTAGGTGGAAGCCATCTTTCTTGGTTGATGCCTTTCAACTAGGTCTTTGTATTACATCTCAGTCTCTTCCATATTATTTGGTCTTTATCATTTCTCTTCTAAAGTGCTTGATCTATGTTGCAATGCTAGGCCAACACATAAAATTTTATTGACACTTGACGATCTTTCAAATATTTGTTCTTATACATCTTCACATATCAAATATGAACTTTTGGTGCATAGTGATGTAAGGAAATGATGTATGATATATCAATTAAGTGCATAGTTCCATACATAGCTCTCTTTCTTGGTTTGAGATGACATGATCACCTTCTCCATTGCATAGGGTGACCTTAGCTCCACTAATTCTATCTTCTATTTTCTTTTTACATTTTTGGTTTATTTCATTCCTATTTTTCTCAATGTCCACTTTGCCTTTGCCTTTGTCTTTTGTCTGATTTGTTGAATGTGCTTGGGTCCTAAAATTCTTTATTTGATGTCGAAACTTATGAAATTTTGAATATGCATTATTAGCTTCATATTTCTTCCTCTAATTCATCTAGTAAGGTTTGTTAGAATCTTTTAGAATAACTGAGAGGGGGGGTGAATCAGTTATTCAAGGTCCCAAATGCCCTAATAAAACTTTTTTTTTTTCACCAAATGTAGTGAACTCATAAAACTTTTAACCATCCAAGCTTAAATCAATCATATTAGCAAGTTACAGTAAATCAACATGCAAAGGTAAAACATGCAAGATCAACACATGACACAATGATTTACGTGGAAACCCAATTTGGGAAAACCCACCAGTAACATGCTACTTGATTCTCACTCTTCTGAAGTGATGTCCTGTTAAATGCCTGCCCTGTTAAAGGCTTACAACACACTGTTAAATGTGACCTTGTTAGAGGATTTCACAAAACTGTTAGGAATGGGCCTGGTTAAAAAACTTTAGAACATTCACTAGGAATGTCACCCTGTTAAAGGATTTATCTCATGGCTATCAAACCAACCTAAGTCCATAGGATTTAAACTAATTTTTACAATTGCTAGAAAGTAACAACAATGAACTTTTGATCTGATATAACTTACAACATACTTTGCAGATTTTAGATCACACTTTCAGTTTAGTCCTTATGCTTGGCTTTTATCTCTTCAGCTCCGACTGCTTGTCATCTATTCAAGCTTCGTCTCCTTGAGTCTTCTAACTCACTGTACTAATGCATCCATATCAGGGATCTTCTTACTGAAACAGAGTAACTATGCTCTCTTTCCTCTTTTCCACCTTCTTCAGCATTTTACACTTTCATGCTTGACCACCCCTCTCTCATTTTTTTCATTAACTAATGACTCCTTATATAGAGATCTGATATGCCTTTTTCGCTCAATTCTCCCTCTTCACTTTTAGGGTTTCAATATGGATTAGGTAAAATACAATGTATCTACCCCATATCTTGTTCTCTTCTAGAAACTTTGCCAGCTGTATCCTCAAAAATGTTTTACATGGTGTTCTGTGCCACCAGCTCATCATTCTTATCTTCTATTTAATTTACAAACTTCTAAGTAATAACCTTGTTGGCTTAGTTCTGGCGAATCTTTGATCTTTGAAATAATGCAGCAACTCAACATTATTTGTTTTACTGATGCTCAGCATCTCGGTGTTACTCGGCATCTACACAAAACTGTATTACTCAGCACTTACAGAAAATTGTGTTACTCGGCACCTACAGAAAATTGTGTTACTCGGCACCTACAGAAAATTGTGTTACTCGGCACCTACTCTTTACTCGGCACTTGAAGATCACTCGGCTTATATGATATACTCGGCACCTGAAGATCACTCGGCTTATATGATATACTCGGCACCTTCTCTTAGTTGAGCTTTGTAAAAGACTTAGCTAACACCTAACCTCTTTAATATGTTTCAGTGTGCCCTTTTTTCTGTATCTTATATTATATCATCAAATACACTTTTTCATCAATGGCTTAGCTGATCCTAGTACTTCATTACAACATCATAACTTCAACCTTTCTCTAGGTGTTCTAGTTACATCTTATTGATTGCCACCAGCTTGTCAACCAACTAATTGATAGTATTTGGATCACTAAAGCAATTGTCATTCCTACAAGTAGCAAGTTTGACATCAATGACAAAATAATGATTGAGAACATTCTTTATCATTCCAACAACTCTTATTATCAATTCAATCATTTCTAACAATCTCCCTCTTTGGCATTGATGGCAAACCAAATTGATCAATGGATCAACTTAGTTACCACCAAGACTGATTGTATATATTATTTGCTTCTTTTCTGTGCTGCTGCATCTTTACTACTGATTGCATATATCTCCCTCTTTCATATATATCTCCCTCTTTCTTTGCATAGATCAGTTTCATCATATTTCTCCCTCTTTGACATAAATTCCAAAGATGAAGCATCTTTATCATGCAAAATATAAGATTTGGCTTTTTCTTTGTCTTTCTCCCTCTGTCACCATGCTTGTGACTGATTTGGAGTTTCTATTCCTGCTGTCATCCTTTGCATCAACCTGTTACTATTCCAATGTTTGATTTCTATTGATGCAAAGAAGCTTCCTTGTTGCCTTAAACTGCTTGAGTTAGGGGTATTAACCCCAACTTGCCTCTAAGATATTCATAAGCATCCTTGGGCAATGGTTTGATGAAAATATCTGCAATTTGTTCCTTTGTGTGAATGTACTCCAGCTTCACTTGTTTGTCTTCTACCAATTCTCTGACATAATGATACTTGATTGCAATGTGCTTGGTTTTTGCATGCATTACTGGATTTTTGGATATGTTTATAGCACTTGTATTGTCACAATACAATATCACAGGTTTGGTTACCTCTTCTTTCATTCCATTTAATAGATGTGTGAGCCATACAATGTTTGTACAATTGACTGCAGCTGCCACATATTTTGACTCTGCAGTGGACTGGGATGTGCATGTTTGTTTCTTACTAGTCCAGGTAACTAGCCTTTTGCCTAAAAGTAATGCACCTCCACTTGTGCTTTTTCTGTCATCAATGTTTCCTCCCCAATTTGCATCACTGTATGTATTGAGTTCAAATTTCTCACTCTTTTTGTAGTATAGACCAAAGTTATAAGTTCCTTTGAGATATCTCATTATTCTTTTTACTACTATAAGATGGTTTTCTTTAGGATTAGCAGAGAACCTAGCCACTATTCCAACTGCTAATGCTATGTCTGGTCTGCTGTGTACTACATACTATAATTTTTCAATCATGGATCTGTACATTGTTTGATTGACTTTAGCTGACTCATCATTTTTGGACAGCTTATTTCGTGTGGCCATTGGTGTGCTAACTGGTTTGGATTCCTCCAGTCCAAACGTTTTAAGAATCTCTTTGATGTACTTTGATTATGTAATCAATATTCCATTTTTGAGTTGATGTACTTGTAAGCCAACAAAAAATTTGATTTCTCCAAACATAGACATCTCAAATTCATGTCTCATTTTGTCAGCAAAGCCTTTGCAAAGTACTTCCTTTCCACCAAATACTATGTCATCCACAAAAATTTCAGATACAATAATGTCTTTACCTTCTTCTGCTTTGATGTACATGTTGCTATTATCATCAGTTCTTTCAAATCCAATTTGCACTAGATACTTGTGAAGTCTCTCATACCATGCTCTTGGTGCTTGTTTCAAACCATAAAGTGCTTTGTGTAGTTTACACACCATATCCCTATTGTTTTTATCAACAAATCCTTCTGGTTGTTCAATGTAGACTTCTTCTTCTAGTATACCATTCAAGGAAGCAAATTTTACATCCATCTGATAGACTTTAAAATTTTTGTAGGCAGCATATGCAAGCAAGGTTCTTACTCCTTCCATCCTAGCAATAGGAGCAAATGTTTCTCCATAGTCTATTCCTTCTTCTTGAGCATAACCCTTGCATACTAGTCTAGCTTTGTTTCTGGTAATCTCACCATTCTCATCTAGCTTGTTCCTGAATACCCACTTGGTGCCAATCACATTTTTGTCAGTTGGTCTGGGAACTAAACTCCAGGTTTTGTTTTTCTTTATTTGATCAATTTCTTCTTCCATAGCTTTATACCAGTCATCATCTTGTAATGCACCATACATTGTCTTGGGTTCAGATGTGTTGATTAGACATGATTCATGTCTTAGTTTGTTCCTTGTCATTGGTCTTGCATCTTTGTCACCAATTATTTGTTCAGCATGGTGATGTCTTTTTACATATTTGGATAATCTTGGCTCTGTCCTTGTTTCCATGTTTGATCTTTCAGATTCTGGATCACTTTGCACTTCGTTGTCTAGTTGTTCTTCATCATGTATTCCATCTTCAAAATCAGATTGTTCATTTCCTTCATTCTGCAACTCGGCTTCAAAATGCAGCTTGGCATTCACTGGTTGAGACTCGGCTGAGACTGATACTTGTTGTTGAGTTTCAATTGGATTGACATCATCCTCCTCAGCAGTCATTCCTTCATAAGAGTACACAAAGGTTCTGTATTCTTCCATTTTCTTTGGTTCTTCAGCTTGAACTTCTGTGTGCTCATCAAAATTTACATTTGTACTTTCCACAATTTTGTTAGTGTTAACATTCAAACACTTATATGCCTTACTTCTTGTGGAGTAACCAAGAAATATACCTTCATCACTTTTTGCATCAAATTTTCCATTTCTAACATCTATAAGAATAAAACATTTACAACAAAACACTTTGAAATGTTTTACATTGGGTGAGTGACCATACCATAATTCAAAAGGTGTTGCATTTGTACCTTTCTTGATTTGTACTTGGTTTAGTGTATGAACAGCTACACTTACAGCTTCTCTCTAGTATTTTAGAGCAACAGTCTTTACCATCATTAATGTTCTGGCACAATCAATTATAGATCTATTTCTTCTTTCAGCAATTCCATTCTGTGGGGGAGTTCTAGGAGCTGATGTTTGTCTTTTGATTCCTTTGTCATTACAGAATATCTCGAATTCATTTGATGTGAATTTACCACCTCTATCTGATCTTAGACATTTCAAGCTTTTTCCTATTTCCTTTTCAACTCTAGCCACATACCATTTAAACATTTGGAAAGCATCATATTTTTGTTTTAAGAACATGACAGTCATCATCCTGGAATAATCATCAACAAATAACATGATGTATTTATCTCCTCTATAGCTTTGTACTTCCATTGGACCACATAAGTCAATGTGAATTAACTCAAGTATCTCTTTAGATGTATAGTTTTTTCTTTTGAAACTCGACTTTTTCATCTTTCCTAGTTGACATTGTTTGCACATAATATTATCAGGCTTCTTCAATTTTGGTAAACCTCTGACTTTCTTCATTTTACTAATGTTGACCAGATTATCAAAATTGACATGACATAATCTTCTATGCCATAACCATTCATCATCAAATTTTGCAATAAAACAAGAAACATCATCTATATCAAGGTAAAACAGATTACTCTTCGTTTGATCTCCTTTTCCTATTAGTTTACCATCAGTATCATAGATTTTTGCAGTTTTGTTTCCAAATTCCACTTTGCATCCTATATTGCCTAACTGTGAGACAGTCAGTAAATTGTAGTTTAATCCTTCAACATAGTATGCATTGTCACATGAGATTTGTTCTGTGAGCTTGATGGAACCTTTTCTTTTGATTTGACAAGGGGCATCATTACCAAATCTAACACTATTTCCATCATACTGAGTAAAGTTAACAAACTTACTTTTGTCTCCTGTCATGTGATGTGAGCATCCACTATCTATGATCCATCTGTCATTTTTTTTTATACAAGTCATCAGTGCTGTGGCTTATTCTTCATCGGATTGGTCCTTCATGGCTACATAAACAACTTCATCATCATTATCATCAGAATTTTCTTCAACAATATAAAACTTCTTACCTTTTTCTTTGTAATCTTTCTTATCATCATCTCTTCTGTTCTTGTATTTGTTGCTTTCCTTGTAATCCTTTTTCTGTGGACATCTTGCACCAATATGACCTACTTCATTGCAATTGAAACAAATGATAGGCATCTTACCTTTGAATTTTCCTTTACCTCTGTGAAATCTTCTAGCTAGTAAAGCTTCTAATTGATCCACATCTTCCACATCTGTGCTGCTGTCACTGGATACATATTTCATCTTTCTTCCCTTCTTAGATTTCACCTGTTCAGCATCTTTCAGTGATAACTTGGCCTTGAAAACAGATTCAACATTATCAGGTCTGTAGTTGTCAAAGTTAGATAACTCAAATGCAGTGAGTCTTCCTATGATACCTTCAAAACTTAGATTGTTTCCTGGCACACATCTTAGTTCCTGTATTGCTAATACTCTAATAGCATAGATAGGGAGCAAGGTTCTCAAATACTTACTATTAATAGTATCTTCATCCAATTGACCACCCAAACATCTTATCACACTTACCACTTCTTTTATTCTTGCACCGTACTGGACAACATTCTCATTTTCTTCCATTCTCATATCATCAAATTTTCCTCTGAGACTTTCTCTTTTTTCTCTTTGTACATTCTGATCTCCTCCATAGATGTCTGATAGGGCTTTCCACATTTTGAATGCAATGTCACATCCTTTGATATCATCAAATTCAGCATAGCTAAGTGCAGAGGCAATCTCCAGCATTGTCTGGTTATGTTCTTGCTTGTTTTTCATATCTTCTGCAGTAGGAGCACTTGTTGGATTGACATGTTCAGTAATAATTGATTTTTGGGCATAATCTCCTATGGATCCAAGATGTAGTTTCATCAAACTTTTCCATGCAACAAAGTTGTCTTTGTTGAGCTTGGGAACTTCTCTCTTAGGCATTTTGATCTTTTCTCGTCTAGTCCTTTTAAACTGGATCAGCAGTCTGCTCTGATACCAATTGTTAGAATCTTTTACAATAACTAAGAGGGGGGGGTGAATCAGTTATTCAAGGTCCCAAATGCCCTAATAAAACCTTCTTCTTTTTTCACCAAATGTAGTGAACTCATAAACCTTTTAACCATCTAAGCTTAAATCAATCATATTAGCAAGTTACAGTAAATCAACATGCAAAGGTAAAACATGCAAGATCAACACATGACACAATGATTTACGTGGAAACCCAATTTGGGAAAAAACACCAATAACATGCTACTTGATTCTCAATCTTCTGAAGTGATGCCCTGTTAAAGACCTGCCCTGTTAAAGGCTTACAACACACTGTTAAATGTGACCTTGTTAGAGGATTTCACCAAACTATTAGGAATGGGCCTGGTTAAAGGACTTTAGAACATTCACTGGGAATGTCACCCTGTTAAAGGATTTATCTCATGGCTATCAAACCAACCCAAGTCCATAGGATTTAAACTAATTGTTACAATTGCTAGAAAGTAACAACAATGAACTTTTGATCTGATATAACTTACAACATACTTTGTAGATTTCAGATCACACTTTCAGTTTAGTCCTTCTTCTTGGCTTTTATCTCTTCAGCTCTGACTGCTTGTCATCTATTCAAGCTTCGTCTCCTTGAGTCTTCTAACTCACTGTACTAATGCATCCATATCAGGGGTCTTCTTACTGAAACAGAGTAACTATGCTTTCTTTCCTCTTTTCCACCTTCTTCAGCATTTTACACTTTCATGCTTGACCACCCCTCTCTCATTTTTTTCATTAACTAATGACTCCTTATATAGAGATCTGATATGCCTTTGCCGCTCAATTCTCCCTCTTCACTTTTAGGGTTTCAATATGGATTAGGTAAAATACAATGTATCTACCCCATATCTTGTTCTCTTCTAGAAACTTTGCCAGTTGTATCCTTAAAAATGTTTTACATGGTGTTCTGTGCCACCAGCTCATCATTCTTATCTTCTATTTAATTTACAAACTTCTAAGTAATAACCTTGTCGGCTTAGTTCTGGCGAATCTTCAATCTTCGAAATAATGCAGCAACTCGTCATTATTTTTTTTACTGATGCTCGGCATCTCGGTGTTACTCAGCATCTACACAAAACTGTGTTACTCAGCACTTACAAAAAATTGTGTTACTCGGCACCTACAGAAAACTGTGTTACTCAGCACCTACAAAAAACTGTGTTACTCGGCACCTACTCTTTACTCGACACCTGAAGATCACTTGGCTTATATGATATACTCGGTACCTAAAGATCACTCGGCTTATATGATATACTCGACACTTTCTCTTAGTTGAGCTTTGTAAAAGACTTAGCTAACACCTAACCTCTTTAATATGTTTCAGTGTGCTCTTTCTTCTGTATCTTATAGTATGTTATCAAATACACTGTTTCATCAATGGCTTAGCTGATCCTAGTACTTCATTACAACATCATAACTTCAACCTTTCTCTAGGTGTTCTAGTTACATTTTATTGATTGCCTCCAGCTTGTCAACCAACTAATTGATAGTATTTGGATCACTAAAGAAATTGGCATTCCTGCAAGTAGCAAGTTTGACATCAATGACAAAACAATGATTGAGAACATTCTTTATCATTCCAACAACTCTTATTATCAATTCAATCATTTCTAACAAGGTTTTGTTTGTGATCTACATTCATATTCTCTATGCCCACACTTCTAATAGTTATAGAAATATCCTTATAATTTAGGTGTAGTAGTTGTATTCCTTAGTCTTGACCTACACTCATTTATTTCATGCCCTTTATTTCTTGTAGTAAAACCAATAACCAATAAACTTAGGTTTAGAAATTTTCATATCATGTTTACTTTCACAAATATTTGTAGTATCGCCAATTTTTCTATAGTGATAGCATGTTGGTTTGTCCTTTGACTTTGCATTCCTTATTTCTCCATTTCTAAATTATTCTTCTTTCTTAGTATATGAATTTCTTGACCCATCAAAACAATTTTTTGACTTTATATGTTCTTTAAAGTAATTTATTGCTTCTTTAGGTTTTTTGAATTTCTCCATGGATTCTTTCTCAAATTTTAGTTCATTCTTTAGTATGTCATTCTATGATTTGATATGTGTAATTTCCACATCCTTGTGATTTAAATACTAATCTTCAAGCATTATTTTATTCATCATGTGCATTTGTGTGTTTTTTTGGTAATGATTACCCTTTTGTGTTGTTCAACCATAGTCTTGGCTTCTTTAGCTTTTTTCTTTTGTCCAGTCATTTCACATAGTCTATCTGATTGGATTTCATGTTCTCTTTGAAGTCATCTTATATTTTCATTCAGGAGTTTGTTCTTGTGAAGTAGACTAGTAAATGCTTTGTCATTTAGATTGATTGGTTCAAATAGTCCTTCAGTCTCCACTTCTTCATAGGAAAATTGTTTTATCCATATAGGAATTCCCTATCTCCTTTTTAGGGAATCCTACATATCTTGTCTTGCCTTCTCAAGTTTTTGTAATTTAAGTTTGAGGTTAGTCACCTAATTTTAAATAACCTTATCCTCATTAAATGTCTCCATCTCCAAGCCTTTAATCTTCCTTCAATGAACCAATGCTCTAATACCAATTGTTGACTTATGGAGGTATTAATAGGATAAAAAAGATACTGAGAGGGTGGTGGGTGAATCAAAATCTTAAGAACTTTTTATCAATTCATTCATAGCTATCAATAAATTATGCATGTACAACTTATAATGTAAATTTTCTATAACATATAAATCTGATCAATCACATGCATGAAATTTAAATATATAACACAATATTATTTACATTGAAACTCTCCAAGGTGAAGGTAATACTGGGGTGGGGATGACACCTACAAATCTCCACTACGGTAGTAATAAAGTTAACCAGTTAAGGTTACAATGTTTAATGATAAAATATGATCTACCCTATGAGGAGTGTGCCTTGTTAAAGGCTTAAGAGACTACTGGGTCTCCCCTTGGTGGAGGATTTAAAAATTACAACAAACTAAGGACTCTATTAGGAGATTTACAAAGATGTTAAGACCACTCTATTAAGAAATATACTTTGATTCAATTCAGTTAAAATTGATTCAGTACCTAACTCTTGATTTTCTCTGCAAGCTAATTTTGAGTCTTCTCCTTGCTACCTAGCCTGCTCCCCCAATTTGATATTACTCGTATTTCCATTTCACTTCACTTTCATGAATAGTCAACTTGTTCTATTAGAAGATAACAAAACCCTTCACTAACTTTGATCTACTCTTGCTACTACTCTACTCGTCACTCTCGCTGACTTTGATCTAGGTTAAGATGACCTATATTTAAAATGTTTTGTAAAGAGTTTTCTAGATCCTTCCATAGTAACCTCTCCATCTAATTCATTGGTCACAAAATATAGGGATGATTGATCCATGTCATTCAAATTTTCTATAATAACAACCTCTACAATCTTTAAATGATTCTTTAGTGTCGGTTGTAAAATGTGTTACCTCGAATTTTGTTCACTTTTTTACATTTATGTAAACTCTACATTGCTTAGCCTTTACTAGTTATTGATGCTTAACATTGCTATTTCTTGCCCTATATTTCCATTCTGATGCTCAACATGTATTGTGCTCAGTAGACACTATGTAACTTCACATTTTTATACATGGAACTTGCTTGGTTGCTAATGAGCTTGGATCGTATCAAAATGCTTGTTGACCACACACTTACTCAGCTCCTATAGAGCTTAGTACATGTTTCCTTGTGTACATGTCTTGGCCTATATAGAGTAGCTTGGTCCTAGTGATGATTGTCTAACTCTTCCTTGTAAATAACTAAATGGTTGAAATTAATAGATAATAATGTTTAGAGATACCAATAGTTAGTAGCCTTTTCATCATCATAGTCTTTGGTAACCAATCTCTCTTTGTTTATTTTGGTGTTTGAGGCTTCACCAATATTTTCCTAGACCCTTTTTGTGTGACTTCTCGTAAGTTTTAATATTTTCCTTTTTTGAGTTACTCAAAGAGTTTTCATACTCATCATCTTTAGTAATATAATTAAATCACTGTTAAAAAACTCTATTTATGTTTACAATTTCTGCTTATTTTTTCTATGAGGAATTGTTTTCTTTCCTTTTTAACTACCTTCATGGGAGTCCCTCCTCTTTCTTTTATCCTTCTCTTTTTTGGTTCTATCAATGAACCCACTTTATTATAATGATAATGCAAAATAATTAGTGCAATCAACCCTTAATGAGCCATTGGCTTCATAGGTTTCTTTCTATTCTTCTTAATATTTTTCATAGTAGAGAAAAGGAGATAGTAGGGAAAATTTAATCAAATTTTTGTGATGAAAGTGGATTAGAAAAACGAAGTGGAAATTATGAATCCTAGTCTACCTTCTATCAAGAGTGAAATATTCTACAATCACTTTCAAATTTTTAACCTAAAACATATTAATTTGAGAAATTTTGAAGAAAGCTAATTTTGAATTAACTAGAAGATATCTCTCCTTTTATTCTTTAGTAAATTTAATCATATATAACTTAGAACTTTTGACTTTTTTGAAAAACATCATTCTATAAATCGATAATCTAGTTATCTCAATTAGTAGTTCCTAAGTAATCCTAATGCTCCTACCACATAGAGTAACCAATATACCATTTTCCACCTCCTTATGAAACTTTTTGTGATATTTGGGTTTGTACCATATAATTTTTGAGGTAAAACATAACATCTCCTTTATTAATCTTTCTCCATAGTAGATTTTCATTCTTCCATTCACAATCTTTGGAATCTTCATTTTTAGTCATTGCACCTATTCTCTTAGAAAAAATAAAGAGTAAATAATGGAGAACTACAAAATTTTAAATTCTTTGGTTACCTAGAAAGAAATTTTGCATAGATAATTATGGTAGCTTCTTAAAAAAGGTCACTTTTAATTTCCTATAAAGTGTTCTACATAAATATCAAAGATATGAAAATCTACACCGGCATAAAAATGCACCTCATGAAAAAATTATAGATAGTACCAAATCTCTTTTCAATCATTTCTCAAAATGGCCCTTGATCTATCTGTGCATTTATCATAATTAATTTAATCAATTAATTCATCAACCATCTGAAATGTAGCATCCCATTTAGAAACATTATTTCTTTTTATGCTATAATTAGTAGGTAAGTCCATACCTTTATTCATTTCATGAAATCCATCTGAAATTTAAGATTGAGCAAAAGATAGGGAAATAATCTTTATCATTTTGATGATAATCTTTTATAGTCATTGGTGCCTCAATTAGATCTTTCATATCATTGGCAGTGTCTAGTGACTCTTCGAATAACCAAACACTATAACAACCTCTTAGTTTTGGAAATGTAATATCCTATAAAGCAATCATCTCTTTTGTCACATGGATAGAATTAATACCAAAAGGTATAGTGTTAGAAATAGATAATACTAAGAGGGGGGAAGGGTGAATCAATATTCTACAAGCCTTTACCCACAACTAAATAGTGTTAATTACTTTATAACTTGCATATGAGAGTAAACCAACAATTTTAAATAGTAAATATAACTATACACATAGATAAATCATAACACCATTATTTGTTAACTAGGGAAACCCTATCCAAGGGAAAACCCTGGTGGGGATGATACCCAAATGATTCGCTAAACAATAGGATCATGTTAAGGATATTGACCATATTAAGAGTCTATGAAGTACATATCATGTCTCAAGTCCTTTTTAGAAGCCTCAATCCTATTAGGAGTTTCTACAAGCCTATTAGGAGTTGGTAGATTATTTACAATGTATGCAAGAAGAGCCCACTACCCTAACATGCAATCATACATATAATACTTGCTTGCTACTATAACTCACACACGTTATGATCTAACATCAAATTTCACATCACATAAGCCTCCCAAAGGGTTCTCACAATATTTTTCATGTCACATCTAATCATGCAACCTCCATAGTATCTATACATTACACACATTCACTATGCAACATACTTTCCCACTATTTGTGCAATACAAGATCATTACTTATACCTTGCACATTCAAAAATTGTTGCTAAGTCAGCTACCATGTCTTCACACACTTGACATAATATAAAATAATATCCACATAGTTGGCTTAACATGACTTAGTAATTTGAAATCAAATCACTTCCTAAAGTCGTACAACTCTATTTTCTACTATGCTCTATTTGGCACTACTAAATACTAGCACAATTAAACTTATTGTGACTTGTGTCATACTGACCATACATACATATGAGCTGGTACACATCATCTTGAAAATTTTACACACCTTCCTCAACTCTGCATAAGCTTAACTCTCTGCACATCATCCATACTATTAAGATTTGTTCATTGTACTCCTTCAAACTATCTAATACTTTGATAATTTTCTATCTCCAAATGCATAAATGAAATGATGATTATATGTTTCCATAAATGAAAACTATGACATATAACTAACCATATTGTTAGCAATCTCCCCCTTTGGCATTGATGGAAAAATTTGGGAAAATTGGCTAAGCACCAAACTGATTTCATACAAAACAAAACAAAATGAAATATCTAAGCACAAATTTTCTTTAAAACATAATATTTTGAGAACATGTTTCAATGGATCATTACATTTATTATTACTTCTTTACATTGATACATACATAAGCTCCCCTTTACATATATATTTACATCTATACAATTTTCCTCTAATAATAACCCCCCCTTTGGCATCAATGGAAAAGGTGTCAATATTGTATCACAAAAACTTGCTACGTATTGTTGATCAACACATCATTTTAGATATGCAATCTAAAAAATCAATCTTTAGTAGGTCAAATTCCTTCTTCTAGTTGCCTTTAATTGTATCTAATATATTGATGAGTGTACAAAGTGCATAGGATACCACTTCAACTGCACTAGTATAGGTGAAATTGTCATAGGAATTCTTTGTTCAAACACATTCCTCCATTTGCCTCTGAAAAATTATGACCTTGGGTGCAAGATATTCTTTGAGAATAGAGAATATTCTCATTACCTTCTCCTTGTCATATTTAATTCTTCTTACAAAATTGTAGATCTTCTCTATCTCATTCTTAGAATCTTTAATTTTGATCTCTAGTTGCTATAATCTTGTCGTGAGTGACTAAAGCTCACTCAGATGACCTTTGATCTTTGCATCAAAATTAGATAAGTAAGTATAGGACATTACACACTATCCATAAAACTTCTTACCTTCAAAAATACATTGTCTCAATTCCTTGATTTTTCCATCAACTGCCTTCAAATCATTGTGCACATTAATGTACACTATGTTGAATAGTGTTGCATCATGATTACTCTGTGCCTGCATTGTTGCTACTTTAGCTAAGGTTGTGAATTCCCCATCAAAGGTCTTCATCAATTCTTTTTCCTAAGCTTGCAAGTTTAGATTAGCTACAGATGTACAAACTATCTTCTACATGTGCTCCAAGACTCTGGCAAGGGTCTTTTCCAAAGACTACACAAATTCATTTTTCTCAAAAGAATTTCTCAAAGTGCCCAATAGCTTTTTCTGGTCTTCATCATTAGATGGAATAAGTATTGTTGTTGATGTTCCAACTATTAATACTACTAAAGATAAAATAGTCTTTTTCATCTATTCCTCTACACTCTTCTTTCTCTCATCCTCTTTCTTCTTCTTCTCTTCTTCTTCTGTCTTTTTCTTTGCTTCTTCTTCTTCTTTATGCTTCTTTTCCTTTTCTTCTTTCCTTCTCTTTTCCTATTCTTTTTTCATCTTCATTCCTTCGTCTCTTTTGTTTCCTTCTCTTCCTATTCCTTTCTCTTATTTTCTTCTTCTTCCTTATTATTTTTCTCTTCTTCTTCATCATCAAAGTTGGTATATGCAATGATATTACCAACAATATTTTCCCCATACACTACAAATGGATTCTCCTTTTTGTCTATAGTTATCTGCAAACTATTCACTTACATGACTTTACTACCCATAACAATGTGAGGTGGAGATAGTGCTTACTGTGTCCCTTTTGCCTCTTTTCCTTTACTAGAAAGTGTATCTTCCTGTACATATATTGGACTATTAGCCTTTCCAAGCACACTCTCCTTAGGTGATGAAGGGTGCTCCCGTTAAAACCATAAACTCATAATAGAAACAAAGAAACAACAAAAAATGCAAGAACAAAATATGCACTTCTTATTTGCACCACAATGTGAAATTACAGAATTCACAAGTATAATATGCTAACACACATGGGCACCTTCACAACAATAATCTACAAAACAAGCTACGAACTATCACCTAGAGCTATTCTAGACAATATTTGAGCCTTCTTTAAATAAGAAATTTTATGCCACCCTGGAAGGTTCTAGACATTGAAACTTAATACCTAGGTCTAAAAGACCCTAGAAAAACATATATAGTTAGCCAAATACATCTTTGACAATTATTTTAGAAATTTTAGGTAGTCCAACTTCAGAAGGCCAAACTCACAAACCATTTCTCTAATTGGCTATTATAACCACTTTTTGAAAATCCCAACTCTTGATCTATAGGTTTGAAATGGTGTTAGCACCCTTCCATCAAATTTCTAGATCTCCTTTGGTTACTCTAAGGCCTCCAATAGTGAGCTTGAAATTTTTTATGCAAAATTTTCCATCGAAAATCCACATTAACTTCTCTAATAGTTATGCTTGAGGAATGAGACTTTTATGGTAGGCTTACAATTCCAAAATGAACCTTCCTATATAAAATGAGAAAATTTTGAGCTCGTATGAAAAACTTACTAAAAATAACAAGCTCCCAAAAATAGGAACCCCCTATCTACTAGTCATTATTAAAATAGAAAAGACTGAAATAAAAATATTTTTGGGTGATGCAAGATTGCTCTTACTCCTAGGATGCTTCTGCATCATTAGTTACTAAGGACATATATTTCACTATAGCCTCCTCTATTTCTTGCCTTACCTCCTCATAATTACCTCCCTCCCATCAGAAGAATTACTCTTCTATTGTTCCTTAGCAAGGGCTCAATATCCTTCAAAATTATCTCAGATGCCTCTTTTGATCCAACATCACATAACTTATTTATGGATGTGACCCTCATATTCAAATCTTCTTCTACTACCCTTCTCTTTATGTTGATCAACCTATTGTATAGGTCTTCATGAATTTTATTCCTAATGCTATCAAATCTTTTATTCCTAAGAATCATATTTCTTATTATGGAATTCTCTAATTACCTCCTATCAATACTACTATACATGCTATAAAATTTATTCAATGAAACATAATTTTCATCATTTATAATATGCATGTTTAGATTCTCTACCTTTGGTTTCCATGCCTTCTTGTTTATGGTTGTCTTGGCTTCCTTTCCATCTTTCTCAACACTTTTATCTTCTTCATCATCCTTTGAGCTCTCAAAACTACTCACTTGCATGGTTTTCCTCCTTTTGTTAGAACTAGTGTTGATCTTCTTTATTCATTTCTTTGCTTGAGGTGTAGGTTCTTGCTTAACCTTCAACAGTCTTCCTGACTTTCTCTATGCAGGAGATGCTTCCACCTCTGACTGCCTTTTTGATTGTTCATAGCTTTCTCTTACAAGTTGCACTTGGAAAACTATTTCATATGGTGCAATGGGAGCTTACACACACGGTTGTGCCACTATTACTACTTCGAAAGGTCCTACTATTGTAATAGGTTCTATTGCCAACACTTCTGTCTACCCACTAGTCTTCATCTCCATCACAATTCCCTTTATCTCATTGACTTCCTATCTAGTCATGCCAGATTCCTTGAGTATGGAATCTATCTCCTTTTTTTCTTTCTTCTTACTCTTGTTATTGTGGAATTCAGATTCTACAATCCTTAACCTTTCATCATATCTCACCCATCTAGGATATTAGGTATCCTACTCAAACTTGAGTATGATCTACACATACCCTTTAATAAGTTCAATGCTCACCTCATAGCCCATATGCCCATTTAACCTCACTCTAGGAATTACTACTTCCATGTAGGTGCTATAAGTTTCCACCATGAAGCACAAATCATCCTTATACTTCTCTACCATAGAACAAGGTATCTTATACCTCAATTTCATCTTAGACTAAAAATTCTTCATCATCCTATCAATATCAATGTCTCTAATATTTATAGGTTTAGATCTATAGCTTTGAGTTACAATCTTCATTGAACACTTGCTACTATACTACCTAATTACTCCAAGAAACTTCTTAGTAGCATAAAAGAATGAATGGGTCAATAAGGACCCAAATCTAGATATTATGCTCTTTGTTTTCTTTATCTTAGCAATATTATCCAATAGTTGCATTATGAAAATACCACACAAACTCACTTTACTCCTTTCAATGGTCATCACATATGGTGTATGAAGGAATCTAGCTAGTACAAAGTTTACCCTTGAGCCATTGTTCAACTTTTACCCTAAGACTTTTGTCAACAACTTGACTCCTTTATCCTGAATAGGACAAATCCTCATTTTTTTCCTTCAAAATTGGTTTTTAGGTTTGTCTCCACTAATTTCTTGATGCTTTTACCATTAATATGGTTACAACCTTCATTGCTAAATCCTCTTACCTTGTTACTTAGGGCATTGTCAATGACAATCCACCCAATATAATTTGGGTCCACTCATGATTTCAAATCCTGTGTAAAACATATACGTCACCAAATTCAAATCTTCAAGGTGCACATATTTAGACATCAAGGAGAAGTCATTATTACACATGACTCCATTAAGTCCTTATGAATTTCCTCATCACCTATACTATCAATTTTGCTATGTATATAATTCCTTATATCTTCTACATGTAACCCATTTTCAGAACTTGTGAAAATGTGCCTATAATATCATCAAGTAAAGAAACAAATAGGTGTTTCTGGAACTCATACCTTGGTTTTTCACTAACATCATGCACTCTTTTTCTAGTAATTAATTATAACCACAAAAAAATAAAGAAACTTGATTTAATACATCATAAAATACCTCAAATTCATGATTTTAGGGCTTCGACAACTTTTGTCTTCTCAAACCTACTTTGCACTTCAATTACTATCAAATTGTTCTTCAAATCACTGAAGACACTTCCCATGAAAAAATGGTACATCAAATATTGGTCATGATCCTTAAATCATTTCAAATCAAACTGCACAATAAATGCATATCTACCACAAACTCAAAATACTATCTCTGTTTACTAGTGACGTTGATCTTATGATTTTGGCTTACTATGACCATATCAAGACTTGTACACTGAACCATATCTTTCTCTCTCTATCTTCTACTTCTTTCTAATTGTAGAATCTCTAACTCTCTCTCTAACATTATTTGTAACCACTAATGCTCTACTACTAGCATAAATAGCTTAATTCAAATAGGTTGAGCCACAATCAATCTATGAGTTCAAATTTCTATTAGATGCATCAAAGAAATGTTCTTCCAATACTATTTGAGAACTCTCTAGATTAAAATCCTTCAAAATGCTTCTTTGAATTCTTCAACATGTTCATTGATTGCTTCTTTCTGACTATTGTTACCTCAATTTTTATTCCTTCTATCATTCCTATTGTTGTTCCTTCTATGATTAGGGTTCCTGTTAAAGTTCCCTCTTTCCATTTCATAGAATATTGTTGTGTGTCCAAATTTATTCCATAATTTAGATACATGTGCATTGCTCCTCTAATTGTTCCCATTCTAACTTTTAGGTGCTCTACAATTCTATGCAATATGTCTAGGATTGTTCCATTTGTAACAAACAAATTACTTTTTCTCACCATTAAGTTTCTCCCATCATTAGATCTTCTATGTAGTCTAATTCTTCCATTACATATAGGGTTAATATTCAAAAACATTCTACTATTCTTATTATTGTTAACAAACTTAGGTATCTTACATTCTACTACATTATATCCATAACCAGAACAATTATAACAATAAATATTAGTAATAGGTTTCATATGTCCAATTTCATTGCAAATTAAACATCTAACTTTGAAATTATGTCTAATCTCTTTGGATGAATCATATTTCTTAAGTTCTTCAACTTGATCTATTATTCTGAGTTCATTAAATTTCTTTGCCAATTAGTTTTCCTAACTTGATCAGACCACTTGAAGTTTTCTTTAGGGTTTTTTGCTATATAATCTAGTTCTATCGTAATTTCATCTTTCTTTGATGACCTCTCCCCAAGAAGATATCCAAGGCCTATCTTGTCATAGAAAAACCTTGATAAAATGTATGTTCATCAATTTTCTAAGAACTTGTGTAAAGTTTCTCTAACTATTGTTTTGCTTGTGTCAATTCTCCTTTCACAATGATGTTGTATTTTTCCAACTCTACATGATCTATCTTAATAGAATCTAATTTATATGTCACTTGAATTAAATGGGATCTAAGGTTTGCATTCTCAAATTTTGGATCAAGTTCACTCTTATTGCCACTAGTCTTAAGACTTAACTTTAGTTCAATAATTTTCAACTCATGCTTCAAGATCTCATTCTCTTTATTGAGATTTTTCATATCATCATTAACACTAATCTACACAAAAGGTTCCCTGCTAGATTTGAAATCATCAATTTCATCTTTTAGTTTACCAATGTAAACTTATGCATCTTTGTATCTATCTTTAAAGTTATCTAACTATTTAGTGAGAAGATCAATCTACTCAAGAGCTTCTTCAAGATTCTTCTTTAACTATTCCATATTCACTATGATCTTACTTAAGTTATTAAGCCTCTAAAAAGTAACTAGGCTCTAATACCAAATTTTAGAAATAGATAATACTAAGTAGGGGGGGTATGAGTCAGTATTCTACAAACTTTTCCCACAACTAAATATTCTTAATTACTTTATAACTTGACTATGAAAGTAAACTAACAATGCTAAATTGTGAATATAACCATACACATATAGAACTCATAACACCATTTTTTTTAACTATGGAAACCCTAGCATAGAGAAAACCCCGATGAGGATGATACCCACAAGATGATTCACTAAACAATAGGATCCTATTAAGGATATTGACCCTGTTAGGAGTTTATGAAGCACATATAGTGTCTTGAGTCCATGTTAGATAACTAGGCCTTGTTAGAAGCCTCAACCATATTAGGAGTTGCTATAATCCTATTAGGAGTTGGTAGATCAATTATAATGTATGCAAGAAGAGCCCATTACCCTAACATGTAATTATACAATTCAGTTCCTTCATAGAATAAATATACATACAATACTTGCTTGCTACTATAACTCATGCTTTTTGTGATCTTACATCAGATTTTACATCACATAAGCTTTGAAAAAAAATTTCACAATAGTTTGCATGTCATATCTAATCATGCAACTTCCACACTATTTGTGCATTACACACATTCATTGCACAACACACTTTCCCACTATTTGTGCAACATAAGATCTTTCCTTATACCTTGCACATTCACAAATTGTTGCTCCGTCAACTTCATGTCTTCACATGCTTGACAATATAAAATAATATTTACATAGTCAGATTAGCATGACTTAGTAATTATTTTGAAATCAAAACAATTCCTAAAGTTGTATAGCTCTATTTTTTGTTATGCTATGTTTTGCACTATTAAATAACAACACAATTAAACTTACTGTAACTTGTGTTGTATTGACTACACATACATACACACTGGGGCACATCATGTTGACAATGTTACACACCTTCCTCAATTGTGCATAAGCTTAACTCTCTGCACATCATCCATATTATTAAGATCTCTTCACTATACTCCTCTAAACTATCTAATACATAAAAAAAAATTGTCTCTTAATCTGTACATGCAATACTAAGTAGATGTTGCCATAAATGGAAACCATAAAGACATCTAACTAATCATATTTCCAACACAAAGATATACCAACACTACAATCCCCTCCTTCATTTTCTAGAATTCCCCCACATCCAACATTTCACGGATTTCCTTTTGCCATACAATGTAATGTTCCATGCAAAAAAATGTTTTATTGCTAAGAAGAAGAAAGTTTCCTTTCCTAGAAAGAAGTTCTCTACTATAGTGTAATTGAAGATTATTCACATAGATTTTCTTGGTCCTACTAGGCCAAGAGGATTCTACGTTTAAAGGTACTTTATGGTTTTCATTGATGATTTTACTAGGATGTTGAGGCTAGAGTTCCTTAAAGAAAAGTCTAAGGCATTTAAGAAGTTAAAATTGTTTAAATATAGAGTTGAGACTAAATCTAGAGTGTGTATGCACCCTAAAATGGTCACCTAAAATTGTTACCTAGACTATGGGACCCCATTATTCAATTTATCAAATTTCTTGAATCAATAATTTGCAATATTTTATTAAATCAATTCATATCACTTTCTTTGATCAAATTTTAATTAATTCAATTATTGCAACATTTCTTAAGGTTTGATCAGTTTATCCTATCTTATCTATTTAAAATAAAACCTCTCTTTTAATTAAATGATTAATCCACATTTAACTAATTAAGAGAAAAACCCCTCTTTTAATTTAATTAAATATATCCTATTTAATTAAAACAACTTGCTCCCTTTTAATAAATAAAATCCCAGTTGAAAAAGGAAATAAAATAAATAAAAATAAAATATAATTTTTTCCTCTACACTTAAAATGCATATATTTGTAAGTGGGATTCCATTTCATTTTCCTCCTCTTTTGTCATTGGTGGAATTTTGTCTCACATAGATCATTCGTTTTCCACCATTTATTGAATCTTATTGCCTATTAATCTTAATCATTTATTCTTCTTTATAAGGGAGAGCTCTCTCCTCATTTTTGACATCCATGATTATGCTATTGTTATGCTACAGATTTGGAGTGCAATTTTTGGAGGAGTTTGAGTATTAAAGATTTTTGTGGAAAACTTCTATCTTCTTGTCTTCTTCTCACATGCATCCATGGCTTCAATCATCATGATCCATCCTTTCATTTTCATATTTTCTTAGATCCATATTTTCTTTCATACATTAATGTTATATTGTCGTTTCCTTTCATAGATTAGATTTCCTTTCTTGCATTGCTTTGGATTGTTATCATTTAGATTAGATTGCACCTTCATTTGCATGCATATTTTGATCTTCGAATCTCTCATTTTATGGTGTACTTTCATGGGCACAAACTAGGTCAAATTGATGATGTATATTACAAACCCTTGCACTCGCTAAATAGAGAGCTATAATTCACCATTTGAGACTTCATTCTTGAGCAATGTAGGATATAATGACTCATAGAGGTTCACTCACATTTTAGGCATACATTCTGTGGCACCCACCATTAGTAAAATGTTGATCAATAGGATAGTACTCATAATACTGATCGAATATTAATATAGCCTCAAAAACCATTTTCTTAACTTCATACTTCATCTCAGGAACCATGTTACTAATGAGGATTTCAATTTTTCCTAGAGTGTGCTCTCATTTTTTTCTTTTGAAATATATAATTTATTTGGAGATACATCAAAGTGCTTATTACTAAGATGATCATTTTTTAAGGACATTTTTCCAATTTTTAGAATTTAGGTAGGATATTTATTTTTTTGAATTTTTTCATCATCAATAAATATGTACAATGATGCCTCTAGACAAAATTGGCATCATCGATAGAACTTCTTCAGTTGCAAGACATTGATAGGGTCAAGGAGTTACTCCCCCTCTATTGTAGATAGTAAATAGGCACCACACCCAAAATTTTCTATAATAATGTAAGATCCAAACCAATTAAGTTCAAATTTACCTTTTTGATCTCTATTCTATTGATTCTTAGGATTTCCATGTAGGACAAGATGTCCCACCTAGAATTCTCTTGGGTGAACCTTTTTGTTTAATACTCTTGACTTTCACTTTTGATAGACCCTCATATGGTCAAATGATGCTCGACATTTCTCATGTAGAAGTTCTAACTCTTGAAGTCCCATGGTGCAATAGTCTTCATCTATAACTAGACCTTTGAGGAAAACTCTAAGAAAAGGAATCTCAACCTCTAAAGGAAACACTACTTCAATACCATATGTAAGGGCAAAAGGAGTAGCCCTAGTAGGAGTATGAATACTCATTCTATAGGCCCACAAAGCTGGATTCTATAAGTGCCAATCTCTACCATTCTTCTGAAATGTTCTTTGTAAGATTTTGAGAATGGTTTTATTTGATGCTTTTGCTTGACCATTTCCTTGCAACAAGTAAATGGAGGACCAATGTTGTTTTATCATGAAGTTCTTATAGAGTTGTTTAAGGTCCTTATTTTTAAACTAGACTCTATTGTTAGTGATAATCATGGAAGGAACTCCATATCTACAAATAATATGATTGAGAATAAATAGAGAAATTTTCTTGCCCAAGGCAACAAAAAGTGGGACAACTTCTATTCATTTAGTGAAGTAATCAGTAGCTTTGATAATAAACTTGTGTTTGCATGATGAGTTGGGATGAATCTTCCCAACAAGATCAAAGGCCCAATGCTCAAGCAACCAGTAAGTTATAGAAGGAATGAGTTCCCTGCCTAAAGAATGTATCAGGTTACCATGTTTTTGACACTTTTCAACTGACTCTACAAAATCTATTGCATCAATATACATTATGGACCAATAGAAGCCCAACCTAAGAAATCTTCAAGCCATGGAAAGACCATTGGAACGTTCACCATAGATTCCATTATGGATGTCAACTAACACTTGATCGGATTCTTCATTTTCTAAGCATCTAAGAAGTGTTCCATCTAGAGCCCTCCTATACAAATCACCAAATATTAGGGAATGGTGAGAGGCATTTCAAATAAGGTTTCTATGTTTAGATTAGTTAAAGGTTTCAGGTATAATTCCATCATGAAGGTATGAATAAATGGAACCATAATGGGATTAATCATGACCAACAAGGGTAAAAATAATAGGATTTTATTGGGAACCATAGATAGGGTGGTGTAGCTCTTCCACCATGAGTTCAAATCTTGATTCATGCTACTATAATTGAAGAATTGAAGTAAGTGTAGTCATAGCATCAGCTACTTTTTCTTTTCTTTTCTAGGGATTTTCTGAAATGAGACAAATGTGAAGTAGCATCTCAAGGAATCAACCATTTTCTTGTCAAGTACCAATTTCTCATTTTTTGTCAAATAATCATAATTGACTTGGTTGATTATTAGCTATGAATCCTTATAGATGTTTAACTCTATAATTTTCCCTTCTATAGCCATCTTAAGTCCATTTGTTAAAGCTTCATACTCAACAATGTTATTTGTACATGGAAATAATAACTTTTAAGATTTAGGAATTATGTACAGGTTATGTGCAGGATCATGGTGTGCCAAAAAGTGGCAATGTGAAAAAAATAGAGTTTAAACACGTCTAAAAGCGCTTCAAAATCCGCTTTGACTTTTTTTCACCTATCCAGGTACCAAACCTAGAAAGTGAGGCCCAAGCCTTATTGGATATTTGATTTGAGATTGGATATTTGATATGAGATCGGATATCGGATCTCATATCGGATATCCGATATCGGCGGCATAAAAATTGGAGGGAAAAAAAATTGTAAGTGATATAACTAATTTGAGTTATGAAATATGTAAAGATATAATCTATAATCTATAAATATATAATATAATAAAATAACTATTATATATAAAATAATATATAATCTATATATTATATAATAATATTATATTATATAATATTATATATATATAATAATGTAACGTAAAGATATAATATATAATCTATTAATATATAATAATGTATTATGTTATTATTATTATTATTATCTATAAATATAATATATATTATTCTTATTTTTACTATATTTTTATTAAATATAATAATGTAATATATTATATATATGTTATTAATACATATTATTATTATCATATATAAATTATAATCTATAATATATTATTATTATTATCATATGTAAATTATTATCTATAATATATTATTAATATTATGGCTTATATTATTAATATATAAAAATATATTATGTTATTATTATTATATCCTATAAATTATATATATATATATGATTGTTATACTATATTATTATTATTTTTACTATATTATTTCTAGTGGAGTCATTTATATGGGTCGAAAGCACTCACAGGATGACCTATGACCCCTTTCGACATATTCCATCATGACATATGTCCCCAAGAGATCTTAGGACACCGAGGGACATATTAGAATAGTTTATATGGGTCGAAGGGGGTCACAAGATGACCTATGAAACCTTTCGACATATTGCAAGATGACATTTGTCCCTAGGGGTCCTAGGACCCTTAGGGACATATTAGAATCATTCATATGGGTTGAAGGGGGTCATAGGGTGACCTATGACAACCTTCGACACATTCCACAATGACATATGTCCTTAGGGGTCCTAAGACCCCTAAGGACATATTAGAATCATTCATATGGGTCAAAGGGGATCATAGGGTGACATATGACCCCCCTTGACACATTTCACGATGACATATGTCCCTACAGGTCCTAAGACCCCTAGGGACATATTAGAATCTTTCACATGGTCTAAAGGGTGTCATAGGGTGAACTATGACTCCCTTTGAAATATTACATGATGACATATGTCCCTAGGGGACCTAGGACCCCTACGGACATATTAGAATGCTTCATATGGGTCAAAGGGGGTCATAGGTTGACCTATGACCCCCTTTGACACATTAAATGACATATGTCACTAGGGCTGCTACGACCCCTAGGGACATATTAGAATCATTCCTATAGGTCAAAGGGGATCATAGGGTGACCTATGACCCCCTTCGACACATTACATGATGACATATGTCCTTAGGGGTCCTAGGACTCCTAGGGACATATTAGAATTGTTCTTCTGGGTCAAAGGGGGTCATAGGTTGACTTATGACCCACTTCGACACATTACATGATGACATATGTCCTTAGGGATCCTAGGACACCTAGGGACATATTAGAACGCTTCATATGGGTCAAAGGGTGTCATAGGTTGACCTATGACCCCCTTCAACCCATTAAATGATGACATATATAGCTAGGGGTCCTAACACCCCTAGAGACATATTACAATCATTCTTATGGGTCAAAGGGGGTCACAGGTTGATCTATAACCCCCTTTGACCCATTACATGATGACATATGTCCCTAGGGGTCCTAGGACCCCTAGCGACACATTAGACTGCTTCATATGGGTCAAAGGGGGTCACAGGTTGACCTATGACCCCCTTCAAACCATTAAATGACAACATATATCCCTAGGGGTTCGAAGGCCCCTTGGGAAATATTAGAATCTTTGACCTATTACATAAAGACATATGTCCCTAGGGGTCCTAGGATCCCTAGGGACATATTAGAATCATTAATATGGGTTAAAGGAGGTGATAGGTTGACCTATGACCCTGTTTGACAAATTACATATTGATATATGTCCCCAGGGGTCCTAGGATCCCTAGGGACATATTAGAATAGTTCATATGGGTCAAAAGTGGTCATAAGTTTACCAATGACCCCTTTTGACCCATTAAATGATGACATATGTCCCTACAGGTCCTAAGACCCCTAGGGACATATAAGAATCATTCTTATGGATCAACAGGGGTCATAGGTTGACCTATTCCCCCTTCACCCCATTAAATGATGACATTTATCCCTAGGGGTGCTAGGACCCCTAAGGACATGTTAGAGTCGTTCTTATGGTTAAAATTCAATCCATTACATGATGACATATGACCCTAGGGGTCATAAGACCTCTAGGGACATATTAGAATTTTTTTAATGGGTCAAAAGGGGTCATAGGGTGATCTATGACCCCCTTCGACCCATTACCTGATGACATATGTCCATAAGGTTCCTAGGAACCCTGGGGACATATTAGAAGACTTCATATGGGTCAATGGGGGTCATAGGCTGACATATGACCCCCTTCAATCCATTAAATGATGGCATATCTCCCTATGGGCACTAGAACCCCTAGGGACATATTAGAATTATTTTTATAGTTCAAAGGGGATCATAGGTTAACCTATGACCCCATTTGACATATTACATGATGACATATGTCCTTAGGGATCCTAGGACCCCTAGAAATATATTAGATTCATTCATATGCATCAAAGGTAGACTAATTAAATGACAACATATGTCCCTAGGTGTCCTAGGACCCAGAGAGACATATTAGAGTCATTCTTATGGGTCAAAGAGGATCATAGGTTGACCTACGACCCCCTTCGACCCATTACATGATGGCATATGTCCCTAAGGGTTCTAAGACCGCTATGTATGTCTTAGAATCGTTCATGACCCATTAAATGATGACATATATCCCTAGGGGTCTTAGGACCCCTAAGGACATATTAAAATCTTTCATATGGGTCAAAGGGGGTCATAGGTTGACCTATGACCCCCTTTGACCCATTACATGATGACATATGTCTCTAGGGGTCCTAGGACCCATAGGGACATATTAGAATCGTTCATATGGATCAAAGGAGGTCATACGTTGACCTATGATCTCTTTTGATCCATTAAATGATCACATATGTTCTTAGGGGTACTAGGACCCCTAAGGACATATTAGAATCATTCGTATTTTTTAACAGGATTCATAGATTGACCTATGACCACCTTCGACACATTACATGATGACATATGTCTCTATAGGTCCTAGGACCCATAAGGACATATTAGAATGCTTCATGTTGGTCAAACAGGGTCATAGGATGACCTATGACCCCATTTTACCCATTAAATAGCAACATATGTCCCTAGAGGTCCTAGGACCCCTAGGGACATATTAGAATTGTTCATATGGGTCCAAGAGGGTCATACGATGACTTATGAACCCCTTCAAACCATTAAATGACAACATATGTCCTTATGGATCCTAAGATCCATATGGACATATTAGAATGCTTCATATGGGTCAAAGGGGGTCATAGGTTGACCTATCAGCCCCTTCGACCCATTAAATGATGACATATGTCCCTAGGGACATATTAGAATCACTCTTATGGGTCAAAGGGGGTCATAGATTGACCTATGATCCCCTTCGACCAATTACATGATGACATATGTCCATAGGGGTCCTCAGACCCCTAAGGAGATATTAGAATTGTTCTTATGGGTCAAAGCGGGTCATAGGCTGACCTATGACCCCCTTCGACCCATTAAATGATGACATATGTCCCTAGGGGTCTTAAGACACCTAGGGACATATTAGAATGCTTCATATGGGTCAAGTGGTGTCATAGGTTGACCTATGACACCCTTCGACCCATTAAATGATGACATATCTCCCTAGAGGTCCTATGACCACTAGGGACATATTAGAATCATTCTTATCACTCAAAGGGGATCATAGGTTGACCTATGACCCCCTTTGACCTATTACATAATGACATATGTCCCTAGGGGTCCTAGGACCCCTAAAGACATATTATGATCATTCTTATGGGTCAAAGGGGGTTAAAGGGTGATGTATAACCCCATTTGACCCATTAAATGATGACATATATCCCTAGGGGTCCTAGGACCCCTACGAACATATTTGAATCATTCTTACGGGTCAAAGGGGGTCATAGGTTGACCTATGACCCCATTTGACCTATTAAATGATGATTATAAAATATCTCTAGGGGTCTTAAGACCCTTAGGGACATATTAGAATCATTCTTATGGGTCAAACGGGGTCATAGGTTCACCTATGATCTCCTTCGACCCATTACATGATGACATCTATTAGAATCCTGGTAATGGGTCAAAGGAGGTCATAGGGTGACCTATGATAACCGTTGACCCATTATGTAACGACATATGTCCATAGGAGTCCTAGGACCACTAGGGATATATTAGAATGCTTCATATGGGTCAAAGGGTCTCATAGGTTGACCTATTACCCCCTTTGACCCATTAAATGATGACATATATAGCTAGGAGTTCTAGGACCCCTAAGGACATATTACAATCATTCTTATGGAATAAAGGGGGTCATAGGTTGACCTATAACCCCCTCTGACACATTACATGACGACATATGTCCCTAGGGGTCCTAGGACACCTAAGGACATATTAGAACACTTCATATGGGGCAAATGGTGTCATAGGTTGACCTATGACCCCATTCGACCCATTAAATGATGACATATATAGCTAGGGGTCCTAGGACCCCTAGGAACATATTACAATCATTCTTATGGGTCAAAGGGGGTCACAGGTTGACCTATAAACCCCTTTGACCTATTACATGACGACATATGTCCCTAGGGGTCCTAAGACCCCTAGCGACATATTAGAATGCTTCATATGGGTCAAAGGGGGTCATAGGTTGACCTATGACTCCCTTCAAACCATTAAATGAAAACATATATCCCTAGGGGTCCGAGAACCCCTAAGGACATATTTAGAATCTTTGACAAATTACATGATGACATATGTCCCCAGGGATCCTAAAATACATAGGGACATATTAGAATCTTTCATATGGGTTAAAGGGGGTCATAGGTTGACCTATGACCCGATTTGACACATTATATGATGGCATATGTCCCCACGGGTCCTAAGATCCATAGGGACATATTAGAATCATTCATATGTGTCAAAGGGGGTTATACGTTTACAAATGACCCCCTTTGACCCATTAAATGATGACATATGTCCCTACAGGTCCTATGACCCCTAGGGACATATTAGAATCGTTCTTATGGATCAACGGGGGTCATAGGTTTACCTATGCCCCCTTCAACCCATTAAATGATGACATTTGTCCCTAGAGGTTCTAGGACCCCTAAGGACATATTAGAATCATTGTTATGGGTTAAAGGGGGTCATAGCTTACCTATAACCCCCTTCGACCCATTACATCATGAAATATGACCCTAGGGGTCCTAAGACCACTAGGAACATATTAGAATCCTTCTAATGGGTCAAAGGGGGTCATAGGGTAACCTATAACCACTTTCGACCCATTACATGATGACATATGTCCCTAGGGGTCTTAGGACCCCTAAGGACATATTAGAATGCTTCATATGGGTCAAATAGGTTCATAAGATGACCTATGACCCCTTTTTACCCATTAAATGGTAACATATGTCCCTAGAGGTCCTAAGACTCCTAGGGACATATTAAAATAATTCTTATGGGTCCAATGGGGTCATAGGATGACTTATGAACACCTTCAATCCATTACATGACAACATATGTCTCTATGGATCCTAGGATCCCTACGGACATATTAGAATGCTTCATATGGGTCAAAGGGGGTCATAGGTTGACTTATAAGCCCCTTGGACCCATTAAATGATGACATATGTCCCTAGGGGTCCTAGTACCCCTATTAGAATTGTTCTTATGGGTCAAAGAAAGTCATAGGTTGACTTATGACTTCCTTTAACCAATTACATGATGACATATGTCCCTAGGGGTCCTAAGACCCCTAAGGAGATATCAGAATCATTCTTATGGGTCAAAGGTGGTCATAGGGTGACCTATGACCCCCTCTGACCCATTAAATGATGACATATGTCCCTAGGGGACATAAGATATATAGAAAAATATTAGAATGTTTCATATGGGTTGAGTGGTGTCATAGGTTGACCTTGTTGGAGTTGAGGAAAGCCAACTCCGAAGATGCCCAAGATCACCTGCATGTAAAAACTTGTCAAAGAGAATCCAAGGAGAGGAAGAGCATGGAGAGGAAGAGCATGGAGCAAGAGTAAAACTCTAAACGGATATGAGAGACCGCAATTATGCAAACACAATGAAAATGTATTTACAATCAAAAGTGATAATGTGATGATGTGATATACAAAGAGGGAGCCCGCTTATAAAGAGCTCATGGAAGCTTGTAGAACAAGCTAGAAGGTGGTAGAAGATAAGGATGAAAACTCAGCACATATCCACAAAAGGTGGAACATGCTAGAAGGGAACATAATTTCGTGTTGTCAACAACTAACCACTACATGCATTAAATACTAAGTATTAAATAAATGCATTTACCTAAGTAAGCTTAAGTCATAGGTAGCCAGCCACTGCAATCACCTTGTATATAGGATCAACCACTGAATACATAGTTCACACTATCGAACCATCGAAACATGGATGCATTAGAACAACATCATAAACCCTCCCTTAATACAGATGGGGTGAGATGACAGGCAACTGAGAAGGTGGGCCAAAGTCTCCTGCAAACGAACCAAGTACAACGAGAGAGGAAAGAGGTACAGACACCTATAAAGACATGGTCAAACTGACTCTGCATGGAGCTAATGTCATGGAAGGGACACTCACTTGACAAAGGGAGAAGGCCTAAAATAGAAAACAACTATCCCCCCCATGGTGCTTTATGAAAATAGTGCAAGTACAACTGACTCAAAACAATGTTCATGATCCTCGGAATGCAAAAGTGGCATTTTATCTCAGTGCAATACAAAAAAGTGTTTCAAAATGATAGCTACAATGATCAAAACTAAAAACAAGTTGCAACAAAATAAAGTATAGCTAAAAACAAAGGAAACCATGCAAAGAAAATGATTCTTGATCCTAAAACACTCAGAATATCCATCATATAGCAGAAAAGCCAAAACTATGATAGAAAGAGCATGGGCCAAAAACTTAGAAAAAAGATCACATTTTTAAAAAGGTGACAGAATCAGCTTTCCAAAAATATAAAATTTTCAAAAAATGGCCATGTGATGCAAAAGATATGCTTGCCGAAGTCAAAAAAGACTTCAAACTTTGATTGAAAAAATGGGTAATAAAAAAACATCAAAACCTAAAAATACCTACACCAAAATCTCTGTCTTGAAACTAACTTTTTGGTGCTTCTTTCGGATAGGAAAAGTACCTTTGTATGCAAAAGTTATGGCCAAAAAACCAGAAGTATGTCCAAAACAAAATCAGGAGAGGTGCATGCAAGGGCTGATGATGCAAGCGCTAACCTCATAGTGATGTCATCAATCTGCAAGCTTAAAATTGATGGCTAAATGGTTGTCTCCACAAAAAAGGAGGCCACGTGGAAAAAAATTGGGGTGGCAGGGGCCACGTGGCAAAGCGCCACATGGCAGACCTACCACATGTCAGGTTGCGACAGTGCTCAGAATCCACGCGGATAGAGGACTCTCGACACATCTAAAGCTGATTGGACCATGAGGACAAGAGGTTGTAGAGCTGTCGAAGGCGAAGGGTGGTGTAGGAGGGTGACGACTGGGCTAGAAATGTCAGCGGAGGTTGCAGACTCTAGCGGGCGGGCGGCACTGCTTCTAAGGCGAGGAGGCACCGCTGGCGGCAGTAGAGCCAGGCTGCTCGCTGGCAGCTCAGCCGGGTGCAGTGACTGATTAGCGCTATGTCGGTAGCTGCTCAACGGTGCACTAATAGTTTTAACTTTTTTTAAAAAAAAATTTGTTTTCTTTTGCTCACAAATCCATACGATCCATACGAAAAATGCCCTGAAACAAAAAAAATTTGACTCTCGAAGCTCTGTCTCGAAAACTAAAAAGTTTTATATGAATCCTAACTGCCAACGGCCTTCCAGATCCAATTGTGATGTGCGTTTGATCCCAATGTGCTCCAAAAAATTGTTGATCCCCTGATTTGAAGAAAAATGCACAAACAAATTAGGGTTTGTGACTTCAAATTACAACTTCAAAATTTTTCAACGAAACTACAGCAAGAAGGCTCTGATACCATGTTGGAGTTGAAGAAAGTCAACTCTGAAGATGTGCAAGATCACTTGCATGTGAAAACCTATTAAAGAGAAGTCAAAGAGAGGAAGAGCATGGAGCAAGGGTAAAACCCTAAATGGACATGAGAGACCACAAGTATGCAAACACAATAAAAATGTATTTACAATGAGAAGTGATAATGTGATGATGTGATATACAAAGAGGAAGCTTACTTATAAAGAGCTCATGGAAGCTTGTAGAACAAGCTAGAAGGTGGTAGAAGATAAGGACGACAACTCAGCACATATCCACAAAAGGTGGAACATGCTAGAAGGGAATAGACTCTTGTGTTGTCAACAACTAACCACTACATGCATTAAATACTAAATATTAAATAAATGCATTTACCTAAGTAAGCTTAAGTAATAGAATAAATAATTAATAAATTAATTATTTACTCTAACACCCCCCTTTAAGTGCAACTTAGGGAAATGCCTTAAGCTCACAAAACTAAGATTAATTCATAATGGGTCCCAGCAACAAGGCCATGTTAGGTACCCATGTACAATGCAAAAGATGCAACCTTTGAAAGCGGAGAAAGAGAGAAAACCATGTGGGAAAAACCCTCCCCCAAAAAGAAGTAACCTAGTGAAGAACTGAAAAAGCCTCCAACTAGAGAAATGTCCCCTAAAATAGGAACAAAGAGTGATCATGAAGAAGCATCACTGAAGCATGAAGAAGCCACAAATCTGTCAAACTACTAATTTGAAGAACCTTCATGGAAGAAGAAGGCACAAACCGAGCATGTCTATATGGTACATGATCTATCTCACCGAAATGCATAGGTAGCCAACCACTGCAATTGCCTTGTATATAGGATCAACCACTAAATACATAGTTCACACTATCGAACCATCGAACTACGAATGCATTAGAACAATAGCATAAACCCCCCCTTAATGTAGACGGGGTGAGATGACAGGCAACTGAGAAGGTGGGCCAAAGTCTCCTGCAAACGTACCAAGTATGACGAGAGAGGAAAGAGGTAAAGACACCTATAAAGACACGGTCAAACTAACTCTGCATGGGACTAATGTCATGGAAGGGACACTCATTTGACAAAGGGAGAAGGCCTAAAATAGCAAACAACTATCCCTCCATGGTGCTTTATGAAAATAGTGCAAGTACAACTGACTCAAAACAACGTTCATGATCCTCAAAATGTAAAAGTGGGACTTTATCTCAGTGCGATACAAAAAAGTGTTTCAAAATGATAGCTACAATGATCAAAACTGAAAACAATCTGCAAAAAAACAAAGTACAACTAAAAACAAAAGAAACCATGCTAGGAAAATGATCCTCGATCTTAAAACACTCAAAATATCCATCATATAGCGAAAATGCCAAAACTATGATAGAAAGAGTATGGGCCAAAAACTCAAAAAAAGGATCACATTTCTAAAAAGGTGACAAAACCATCTTTCCAAAAATATAAATTTTTCAAAAAATAGCCATGGGACACAAAAGATATGCTTGTCAGAGTCAAAAAAGACTTTGGACTTTGAATAAAAAATGGTCAATAAAAAAGTATCAAAATCTAAAAATACCTATACCAAAATCTCTGTCTCAGAACCAACTTTTTGATGCTTCTTTCGGATCGAAAAAATATCTCCGTATGCAAAAGTTATGGCCAAAAAACCACAATTATGTCCAAAACAAAATTAGGAGAGGTGCATGCAAGGGCTAATTATGCAAGCACTGACATCATGGTGATGTCACCAATCCACGAGCTTAAAATTGACATCTAAATGGTCATCTCCACAAAAAAGGAGTCTATGTAGCAAAAAATTAGGGTGGCAGGGGCCACGTGGCAAAGTGACATGTGGCAGACCTACCACATGTCAAGTTGCGACAGTGCTCAGAATCCATGCGGACAGAAGACCCTCCACGCGTCAGAAGCTTACTGGACTATGAGGATAGGAGGCTCGAAGGTGCAGGGCAGTGTAGGAGGGCGGCTACTAGGCTAGAAATCTTGACAGAGGTTGTAAACTCTGGTGGGTGGGCGATGTTGCGTCTGAGGCAAGGAGGCACCGTTGGTGGCAGTCAGGCCGGGCTGCTCACCGAAAGCTCAGCCGACTGTAGTGGCCGACTAGCGCTGTGCGGGTGGCTACCCGATGGCATGTTGGCAGTGTGGTTTTAAAAAAAAAAATTATTTTTTTCTGCTCACAGATCCGTACGATCCGTATGAAAAAATGCCCTGAAACAAAAATAAATTTTGACTCTCGGAGCTCTATCTCGAAAATTGAAAAGTTTTATATGAATCCTAACTGCAAATGGCCTTTCGAATCTAATGGTGACGTCTGTTTGATCCCAATATGCTCCAAAAAATTGTTGATCCCATGATTTGAAGAAAAAATGCACAAACAAACTAGGGTTTGTGACTTAGAATTACGGCTTCAAAATTCTTCAACGAAGCTGTAGTAGGAAGGCTCTAATACCATGTTGGAGTTGAGGAAAGCCAACTCTAAAGATGCCCAAGATCACCTGCATGCGAAAACCTATCAAAGAGAAGCCAAGAAGAGGAAGAGCATGGAGCAAGGGTAAAATTTTAAACAGACATGAGAGACCACAAATATGCAAACACAATGAAAATTTATTTACAATGAGAAGTGATAATGTGATGATGTGATATACAAAGAGGGAGCCCGCTTATAAAGAGCTCATGGAAGCTTGTAAAATAGGCTAGAAGGTGGTAGAAGATAAGGATGACAACTCAACACATATCCATAAAAAGTGGAATATGCTATAAGGGAATAGACTCCCGTGTTGTCAACAACTAACCACTACATGCATTAAATACTAAGTATTAAATAAATGCATTTACCTAAGTAAGCTTAAGTAATAGAATAAATAATAAATTAATTAATTATTTAATCTAACAGACCTATGACACCCTTCGACCTATTAAATGATGACATATATCCCTAGGGGTCCTAGGACCCCTAGGGACATATTAGAACCATTCTTATTATTCAAAGAGGGTCATAGGTTGACCTATGACCCCCTTCAATCTATTACATAATGACATATGTTCCTAGGGGTCCTAGGACCCCTAGGGACATATTAGAATCATTCTTATGAGTCAAAGGGGGTTATAGGGTGATGTATGACCCAATTTGACCTATTAAATGATGACATATATCTCTAGGGACATATTACAATCATTCTTATGGGTCATATAGGGTCATAGGTTGACCTATGATCCCCTTCGACCCATTACATGATGACACATATTAGAATCCTTGTAATGAGTCAAAGGGAGTCATAGGGTGACCTATGATAACCTTTGACCCATTATGTAATGACATATGTTGATAGGGGTCATAAGATCGCTAGGGACATATTAGAATGCTTCACATAGGTCAAAGGATCTCATAGGTTGACCTATGACCCCCTTCGACCCATTAAATGATGACATATATAGTTAGGGGTCCTAAAGGCACTAAGGACATATTACAATAATTCTTATGGGATAAAGGGGGTCATAGGTTGACCTATAACCGCCTCTGACACCTTACATGATGACATATGTCCCTAGGGGTCGTAGGACACCTAGGGACATATTAGAATGCTTCATATGGGTCAAAAGGTGTCATAAGTTGACCTATGACCCCCTTTGACCCATTAAATGATGACATATATAGCTAGGGGTCCTAGGACCCTAAAGGACATATTATAATTGTTCTTATGGGTCAAAGGGGGTCACAGGTTGACCTATAACCCCCTCTGACCCATTAAATGATGACACATGTCCCTAGGGGTCTTAGGACCAGTAAGGACATATTAGAATGCTTCATATGGGTCAAAGGGGGTCATAGGTTGATCTATGACCTCCTTCGATCCATTAAATGATGACATATCTCCTTAGAGGTCCTAGGACCCATAGGGACATATGTCATCCTATGACCCCCTTTGACATATTACATGATGACATATGTCCCTTGGGGTCCTAGGACCCTTAGGAACATATTAGATTCGTTCTTATGAGTCTAAGGGGGTCATAATTTGACCTATGGCCTCTTTCGACCCATTACATGATGACATATGTCCCTAGGGGTCCTAAAACCCCTAGGGACATATTAGAGTCATTCTTATGGGTCAAAGGGGGACATAGGTTGACATATGACCCCTTTTGACCCTTTACATAATGATATGTCCCTAGGGGTCCTATGAACCCTAGGGATCTATAACCCCCTTCGACCCATCACATGATGACATATGACTCTACGGGTTCTAGGACCCCTAGTGACATATTAAAATTATTCTGATGGGTCACAAGGGGTCATAGATTGACATATGACCCCCTTTCGAGCCATTACATGATGAAATATGTCCCTAGGGGTCCTAAGACCCCAAGAGAAATATTAGAATCATTCTTATGGGTCAAAAGAGGTCATAAGTTGACCTATGACACTCTTCAACCCATTACATGATGACATATGTCCCTAGAAGTCTTAGGATCCCTAGGGACATATTAGAATTGTTCATATAGGTCAAAGGGGGTCATAGGTTGACCTATGATGCCGTTCTACCCATTACATGATGACATATGTCCCTAGGGGTCGTACGATTCCTCGAGACATATTAAGATCGTTCATATGGATCAAAGGGGATCATAGGTTGAGCTGTGACACCCTTCTATCCATTACATTATGACATATGTCTTCAGGGGTCCTAGGACCCCTAGTGACATATTAGAATCATTCTTATGGGTCAAAGGGGGTCATAGGTCAACCTATGAACCCCTTCGACTGATTACATGATGACATATGTCCCTAGGGGTCCTAGGACCCCTAGGGATATATTAGAATTCTTTATGTGGGTCAAAAGGGGTCATAGTATGACCTATTACCCCTTTCAACCCATTACATGATGACATATGTCCCCAAGGGTCCTAGGATCCCTAGGGACATATTATAATCATTCATATGGGTCAAAGTGGCTCATAAGTTGACTTATGACCTCCTTTGACCCATTAGAACGATTCTAATATCTACCTAGCGGTCGTAAGACCCCTAAGAACATATGTAATGATTTAATAAGTCAAACTAGATCATATGTCACCCTATGGCCTCTTTTGACCCATAAGAACGATTCTAATATGTCCCTAGGGTTCCTAAGACACCTTAAAGACATATGTTGCCATGTAATGGGTCGAAGGGGGTCATAGGTCAACCTATAACCCCCTTAGACCCATAAGAATGATTCTAATATGTTCTTAGGGTTTCTCAGATCCCTAGGGACATATGTCATCATGTAATGGGTCGAAGCAGGTCATAGGTCAACCAATGACCACCTTTGACCCATAAGAATGAATCTTATATGTCCCTATAGGTCATAAGAACCCTAAAGACATATGTCATCATGTAATTGGTCGAAAAAGGTGATAAGTCAACCTATGACCCTCTTTGATGCATATGAATGATTCTAATATGTCCCTAGGGGTCCTAGGACCCCTAGGGATATATGTCATCATTTAACGGGTCAAAAGTTGTCATAGGTCAACCTATGACCTCTTTTGACCCATATGAAACCTTCTCATATGTCCCTAGCAGTCATAGGAAACCAAGAGACATATGTCATTATGTAAAGGGTCAAAGGAGATCATAGGTCAACCTATGAACCCCTTTGACCCATAAGAATGATTCTAATATGTCCCTAGGGGTCCTAGGACCCCTATGGACATATATCATCATTCAATGGGTCAAATGGGGTCATAGGTCACCCTATAACCTCCTTTGACCCATAAGAATGATTCTAATATGTCCTTAGGACCCCTAAGAACATATGTGGTCATGTAATTGGTCGAAGGGGTTCATAGGTCAACCTATGACTCTCTTTGACCCATAAGAACGATTCTAATATGTTCTAAGGGATCTTAGGACCCCTAAGGACATATGTCACCATTTAATGTGTCGAAGGGAATAATAAGTCAACCTATGACCCCCTTTGACCCGTAAGAATGATTGCAATATATCCGTAGGTGTCCTAAGACCCCTAGGTACATATGTCATCATTTAATGGGTCGAAGGGGGTCATAGGTGAACCTCTAACACCCTTTTATCCTTATGATGCATTCTTATATGTCCCTAGGGGTCCTAGGACCCCTAGGAATATATGTCATCATGTTATGTGTTGAGGTGGGTCAATTGTCAACCTATGACCCCCTTTGACCCATAAGAATGATTCTAATATGTCCCTAGGGGTCTTAGGAACCCTAGAGACATATGAGGTCATGTAATGAGTTTAGGAGGGTCATAGGTCACCCTATCAACCCATTTGACCGATAAGAACGATTCTATAATGTCCCTAGTGATCCAAGGACCCCTAGGAACATATCTCATCATGTAATTGGTCCAAGGGGGTTATAAAACAACCTATGACCCCCTTTGACCCATAAGAATAATTCTAATATGTCTCTTAGTGTCCAATGACCCCTAAGGACATATGTCATCATGTACTAGGTCGAAGGGGGTCATAGGTTGACCTTTGACCCCGTTTGATCTGTAAGAATGATTCTAATATGTCCCGAGAGGTCTTCAGACCCCTAGGGACATATGTCATCATGTAATGGGTCGAAGGGTGTCATAGTTCACCCTATGACCCCCTTCGACCCATAAGAACGATTCTAATATGTCACTAAGGGTCCTAGGACCCCTAAGGACATATGTTGTTATGTTATGGGTCGAAGGGGGTCATAGGTCAACCTATGACCCCCTTTGACTCATGTATATTAATAACATATATATATATATATATATATATATATATTACATTATTATATTTAGTAAAAATAGCAATAATATAAATTATATTTATAGATTATAATGAGAATAACATAATATATTATATGTTATATCTTTATATTACGTTATTATATATACAATATATATTACGATACATACTTACATAGTAATATAACTAAAATAATTTATAAATCATAATCTATAAAATATTATGTTATTATATATATTAATAACATACTTATATATATTATGTTATTATATATTAATAACACACACACACACGTGTATATATATATATATATAAGTTTATTATATTTAATAAAAATAATACGTTATAATATATATATAAGTTTATTATATTTAATAAAAATATTACATTATTATATATATATATATATCAATAACATACTTATATATATTTATATTTAGTAAAATTAAAAATAATATATTTAGTAAAAGTAATAATAATATAAATTATATTTATAGATTATAATGAGAATAACATAATATATTATATGTTATATCTTTACATTACATTATTATATATATAATATATTATAATACATATTTACAGAGTAATATAACAAAAATAATTTATAAATCATAAGCTATAACTCTTAAATTCGGTTTTCCCTCAAAAATGGGTTGGGATTTCAAATTTTCCACCAAAATTCACCGGACCATATCAGATATCAGATTTCAAATCGAATATCCAATTTAAAATTTGATATCCGATTTCAAATTTGATATCCGATTAGGTTTGGTATTTACTAAGCTTACCCGGTCAACCCAAAAAGACGTGTTTGAAGAAGGTTTTAGTGATACTCAGACTTTGGATAGTCGTCTGACAATATTATTTTGATCGAAATTGAATGAAACGAAAAGACTTTTTTAATATTGCTCTCAAGAATCCATCAATATAATTTCTATCAAATTCTAAGTTCGATAAGTATTTATTAGTTAATTATCAATGAAGATTATTGTAAAGTGCTGATTGACATACAAATTGAAAAATAGCTATAACTTTCAAATGGTATAATATTTTTTAAATCTAAAAGTTGTGTCACATTCTATGCTTCACCTAGTATAAGAAAAAAAAAATTAAATTAAATTTGGAAAAATTTTCTATTAGTTAAGGTGGTCAGACATGAGACTTTTTTTTCCAAAAATTTTTTGGTAGAAAATTCATATTTAATTATTTATTTGGAATAAAAATACCAAAAAATATATGTCACATCCAAGCATGAGTCTACTTTTCATATCTATAATTATATTAAAAAAATATTATCATTTGAGTTTGATTAAGGTAGTCAGACATACACCTACTTTTTATTTTTGCCTTGAAATTTTTGTAGTACTGCTTTAAAATTCAAACTTTTGACCAATCAATTTTTTTTTCTCCTGATAAGGACTAGTATTTTAGAAACTACATTCAATTTCCTACAAATTATTTTCTTACAACTTTTTGATATAAAGTCCATAACCACTTCAAAATTATGTTTCAAGTTGACATAACCCTGATTTGCTGATTTTTCACTGCCACTTAAGGCCATAGTTTGGTACACCATGATCCTGCACATGCCCTACCCATGAGGAGAAAAAAACAACACACTAGCTCTAGAGCCATCTTGCATAAAGGATCCATCAAAGAAAATCTTCCATGTTCTTTTAGGTCATATACATGAGGTGCTCACTTGGGAAATCATCTTGAATAAGTCCATCATATTGTAATGGGAACTTAGTGCAGGCTTCTTTTTATAATGACAAAGACTGGGCCAAATATACCATTTGTGGAGCTTCATTCATACCAAATTGATTTCTTGTGTTTTTTCAATATGAACTAAAGATGTATCTTGAAAAAAGTTAGAAAGATGATCAAGTACCTCATCCTCAAGTCAAATAGAGAGGTTTTCACCCTAGGATATGTACATTCTTTTTACTTTTTTCCATTATGACACTGCCACGTAGTTTTTTTCAGCATCAAAACTCCTATTCTTTTTATTTTATTTTCTTTTAATTTTGTGACTAAGGTACTTGATGTCTAGCTCTATCATTTTGGTAATCGGTTCATTGGTGGAAGAGACTATGGGTTCAATGGCATTCAAATAGCAGGCTATCTCATAATAATTTTGAAACATTAAAAGATCAAGCTCGTGATTGCATTGAGACCAATCAATCAAATTAGGATGAAAAATGTTTAAATCAATGATTAGTTCAAGGTTATGTATATGAATGATATCTCTAGTGACCGAGGAGTCATAGTACATCAAGTAACTTCCTAAACTACCCAAATCAGGATTCATCCTAACAAGTGAAAAATCATCTAGTAAGGTAACATGTGAGTTCAAATAATCTAATATTACATGTGAATCATCAACAAATTTGGTTGAGAACTATATGTATGAACAACATCAATATCCATATCAACTATACAAGGCTCCAAGAGGGAGTCTCATTCATACTCATTGGAATCTATTTTTGAATGTTGACTAGTATGCTTACATAATGAAGCCTTAGGCTACATATACATGGAACCCTCAATAATATTAAGGGTCACACTCTCTTGTTCTAAATTTACAACTATCTCATGAGATACTAGACAATCTAAATCTCCCCAGAGGAGATTAATAGAAGGGACCCAATCTTAGCACATATCTTGCTAATTTTCCAATTTATGTATATACTCTTGTTTTTCTTCACTATTTGACTTATTAAGGAGATGAGAAACATTCTTATTGTGATTTTCTCATCCTAGGCAAACCAACTTATTACACTTGCATCCAAAAGACCCTGATCAAGGGGCTCGACTCTAGCATCCAATCTATTGCTAAGAGGGTCATGTCTAGGATAGCCCATCTTCTTCACAAACGTATACCCTCTTCCATAAGATTTAGTAGAGGGAGTGAAGTTCTCATTGTGCATATACTTCTCTTCTCTATAAATCCAATCTGTAATAGCCACATCTTCTTTCTCATATTGAATAGGCACTGATGACCATACAAATGTATAAAATAATGTCATAGCTGAAGAAAATGGTTTCATCTCTTGTGCATGTTCTCCATAAGACCTAGGTGAAACTGATAATGTTGTAGGGAGTTGAGTTGATATCCCACCATGCCAAGGTCTATGGATTTGAAATTTTCTTTACATTAAGCTAAAGTTGCATCAAAATTTCTCTATTGAGGGGAACATGAGTACTTCCTGAAATTGAGTTAATAGAGAAAGTATTATCCCCAGGTATACAAATATCTATTTTTTTGTAAGGGAACTTGACACACTAATGATAGGTAGATGACATCGCTTGCATATCATGAATACATGGTCTACCAAGTAAAATATTATATGTAAGGGGTCCAAAATCAACTATTTGGAATAAAATATCTTTCTCTACTTGAAAAATCTTGATGGGAAGGATGACCAATCCCTTTCAACTTCTCTCTGCCTTGTTATAGGATTTGATCGTAATATTTCTTCTGGTATCAATAACTTGTTTAGAATAAACTAATGTAATTAAAAGACTCAAAGAGAAAAGATTAAGCCCAACTCACCCATCTATCAACAAGCATCTAACATGGGTTCTATGGATCATGACCTAAATATGAAGGGCAAGATTGTGTGGATGGCTCAAATATTTATCATCTTCCTCCAAAAAGGAAAGGTAATGAGGGATAGCAATATGATTAACCATGTTCTGTAATTGATTGACATCTAAATTATTGGGGACATTTTCCATGCAAGAATCCTCAAGCAAGTGTTTGTGTCTCAAAGATGACTCTAAATGCTCAAAGATCAAAATTTGAGTAGGGGTTCTTTGCAATTGATCAACAAGATTATAATTCAACCTAGGATTAATCACTAGTTTTGAAGGAACATACTTGGATTTCACTTGTTTTTGATTAATTGGTTGGTTTGAACTAGGTCCTTTGATGAAAAGGGCACCTTGACTTCGTGTAATAGCATTGAGACTTTGGGAAGATACTTGCTTAGGTTTACTTGACTAGTTTGAATTGGGTCCTTTAATGACAAGTGGACCTTGAGATGACTCTCTAGAGTGAGAACCCCTTAGTACCAAAATAAGTTTTTCACAAAGGATAGGAGAGCTCAAATTTAAATCATAACCATTGGTATCTTTATCTTCCATCATATTGACACTTTCTTCTACAACATCAAGCATATTGATAACATTTTCTTCATTTGCATAAGTGTAATTGGTTGTAGCCTTGCCATTCTTAGTTTGGGAAGCTTCCCCTTTCTCATACTTGGGAAATGGCTCTTTGAACATTGTGTGATCAGAATTAGTAATTAATCCATCTATTTCAAGTTTTCCATTATCAATAATATCTTGAAAATATGCTTAAATCTCCCACTGTTTTCAATATAGTGTCCAATGTCATTGTGAATTTTGTAATAGGCCTTCTCATCCCACCACCATGACTTAACTTTAGGTATTTGGAGTTTTTTAGCATCATAAGGGTGCACAAGATTAGGAACAAGGAGCTTCATGAATATCTCTTCATATTACTCATCCAATTGTGTAAAGTTATGTTACACTCCTTTAGGCCTTTCTTAATATCTTGGCTTGTTACTTTGTTGATTGGCACTAGCCAAATGGAGAACAACTTGGTCTTTAGGCTTAGAGGAATCCACAGCTCCATCATTAACTAGTTTTTTGTTCTTTTCCCAATATGTTTTCTTTCCTTTATCCTTATTGGTATTCTAACCATAATTGTTGTTGTTTCCATCTTTTGTAAAAATACATTGCTCTCTTAGAACATCTTCAATTCTATATACAGCTTTAACCATGGTATCAAAGGACTCAAAAATCATCTTATTAACTTCATACTTCATCTCAAGAACCATGTTACTAATAATGATTTCAATATTTTCTATGAATGTATGCCTAAAATTAACATCAGTATCAATTAATTTTAGGAGTCATTAAAATATTAATTACCACTAGTATTATCCTCCATTTACATTAGTTGATGCTATGACTAAACCATATTAGAGTAATATAAATCAAGATTTGAATTCTTGGTGGAAGAGCTACATCACCCTATCTATGATTTCCAAGAAAGTCATGTTATTTGTACCCTTTTTGGTCTTGAGTCATCCCATTACAGTTTCATTTATTCATACCTTCGTGATTATACCTAAAGCCTTTAACCAATCTAAATGCAGAAACCTTATTCAAAATGCCTCTCACCATTTGCCTTGTCTCTTTTAATTTGTATAGGAGGGGTATAGTTGGAACAATTTTTAGATTCTTAGAAAAGGAAGAAACTGATCAAGCATTAGTTGACATCCATGAGAGAACTTGTGGGGGATATTCTAGTGGTCTTTCCATGGCTCGAATATTTCTTGGTGTGGGGTACTATCAACCCATGATGAATATTGATGCAGTAGCTTTTGCAAAGTCTTGTGAAAAGTGTTTAAAACATGGTTACCTGATACATGCTCCAAGTAGGGAACTCATTCCTTCCATCTCTCATTGGTCATTTCAGCATTAGGCCTTAGATCTTGTTGGACAGATTCACCCCAAGTCATCTTGTGGACACAAGTTTATTATCACTGCTACTGATTACTTCAATAATGGGTAGAAGTTGTCCCACTTTTTGTTGCCTTAGGCAAGATAGTTTCTTTGTTTATTCTGAATAATATTATCTATAGATATGGAGTTCCTTTTGATATTATCATAAACAATGGAGACCAGTTTAAAAATAAGGACCTTAAACAACTCTGTAAGAAATTCAAGATAAACAAATAATGGTCCTCTGTTTACTTCCCACAAGGAAATGGTCAAGTAGAAGCATCAAATAAAACCACTCTCAAAATCTTACTTAGAATAGTTTATAAGAATGGTAGAGATTGGAACTTACAAATAAATCTAGCTTTGTTGACCTATAGAATGAGTATTTGTACTCATACTGGGGCTACTCCTTTTTCCCTTACATATGGTGTTGAAGTAGTGTTACCTTTAGAGGTTGAGATTCCTTTACTCAAAGTTTCCCTCAAAGGTCTAGTCATTTATGAAGACTACCGCAACATGATACTTCAAGAGTTAGAATGTTTAGATGAAAAATGGCAAGCATCATTTGACTATATGAGGGTCTATCAAAAGAACATTTGAAAAGCATTCAACAAAAAGTTTTATCCTAGAGAATTCTAGGAGGGAGATCTTGTCCTATGTGAAAATCCTAGGAATGAACAAAATAGAGATCAAAAGGATAAATTTGAACATAATTGGCTTGGACCTTACAATATTACAAAAATTTTTGGGTTTGCTACCTATTTATTGTCTATAGCAGAGGTAGAGTAGCTCCCTTATCCTATCAATGACTTGCACCTAAATAATTTCTATCCATGATGCCTATTCTATTTGGGGGCATCTTTGTACATATTTATTGATCCTAAAAAATACAAAGAAATGATATATTTCAAAAATTCAAAAAATGATATACTGTCAAAATTCTAAAAACTTGGAAAATGTCCTAAAAAATGATCATCTTAGTAATAAGAACTTTGATGTATCTCCAAAAAAATTATATATTAAAAAAAAAAAAAAAGCCAATTGGTGAAAACATGAAAATGTGCACCACTTGTGGCCTTTGTACCACTATTTCTTAGTGTGCGTCCTTGAAACATCACCTTTCTCCATCATTCCCTGTCCTTGTTTCCTTGGTTTGGAATTGGTATTTTTTTAGGGGGCATAACTATGTTAGCTTTGTTCTCTTGGCTATGTTAGTCTTTAGGAAACCTCACAAATGGTGTATTTCAACACCAACCCAATTGTATTTTTCAATACAACCCTTGACATCAAGTGTTTTTGAACACTTATCAATTTGGTCTTACCTAGTTTCATCATGTGATCTTACCTACTTGCAAGCATTTGATCCTTATCCTTGGAACCCAATATCAGTTAACAAACTTAAATTTTTAAACACAAACACTTTATCCTTAACCTATGTCATGATCTTTTCTTTGTGTGCTAACTATTATTTATTTTCATTGAGTGTCCTTGTCTAATAAGTCTCTTTGGGATTCATATCTAGGGGACTTGGGACATGGGGCATGTTTTTATTTGTTTTCTACTTGTGGGTGTGGTCTTGAAACTCTAGAATGTCTCTTATTGTCCCCTTGAAATAGTTAGGAGATTTGAGGCATCATCCTTGACTATTTTTGCACAACCATTCTTATGGTCATCGTAGCATCTATCCCTTGATGTGAACATGGTTTTTCTACATTAAATTGGGTAGCTCGACCTTTGTGTCTTTGATGCTTATGTTAGAATCTTTCCACATTACAATTCGATATAAATCACATTCATATCTTCAGAGTTGTTCTTGTGACTAGTGATGATTATGAGATTTTCTTATGTATGTTAATAATGGCCCAATGATGAAAATAAGTTCATGAACATTCTCTAATTAATGATGAACACAAAATCCTATGTTAAAGGTTCTCTATTGCAAGTAAATGTTTTTATTTTCATGTAGCTTGCATTATCAGACTTCATGTTAGTTCGCAATTTTAGGCTGCAATATGAGTTTGAGAGGGTTTTCCCTTCATATTTCTTATGGACTTTTAATCAACTATGGTAATGATTTGATCTTCATTTCCTTATCTTCTACATCTTTGATGCCCACCATGGGGAAACTGACCTTTACTTGCCATTTTTAGGCTACTTTTTGAGATAACCACCTTATGTGGATTTGTTTGAAGACAAACAACCCTAGATCTTAAAGATTTCATCATATCTTCCAACTAGCTTGGTATATTGGTCTGAATTTATTTTTCTAGGTTGGTCAAATATCAAAGAAGCTTTAGTGACATTTTCATATTTTTCCTAGGTATTTTTTATTGCTTTTGGATGCAAATTAGAATTTTTTTTAGAAAGGTCTACATTTTTGGAAAGTGCTCCAGATGAATTCTAAATAGGGTTTTTTCTTTGTGTTTTAATTTTAGAGAACATATTAATCTCAATAATTCAATTTGCAAAAACTTTTCTATTTTGACAAAATGACTCCTTAGGGTACAAATGGAAAGACCTTTTAAAAATTCTAACATTTTCAAAAATCTCTCTAATTTTTTACTAGGGTCTCTTTCTTGCATTTAGGGTTTTGGATCTGAATGCATATCATATAGTTCCAATCTTGATCACTAGGTCAAAAATCAATATTAAAAAAATGGCATATGATGAATAGCTTGCATTTAATTTTCACATGGATCAATGCATGATGCAAGCTTTCATTTGGGTTATTTGCTAGTTATTGTCATTCTTAAAAATTAGAGTTTTAGATCTAACCCTAGTTTTACATAAGTTGGATATATATTGCATATCTCATTTTTACTTCTTTTACTTGTTGCTTTATTTTTTGTGAGCAAGATTTCAAGCATAAATAAAAGGTACAATAGAGAAAAGATGCATTGCAAGGATTACTAGGTATTTGTTTAGATCTCTATAACAATTGGATTTGAAAATGAAATGAACCCTCCCATGCGTTTGACTTGAGTGCTTTTATATGCTTTCATAAATTCACACTACATTTCGTGCTCTAAAATTGGATCTAGATTTAATTTTGTGCACATGTGTTTCACATAGTAATTAATCCCTATGAACACTATTTGTGGAGTTCTTGAGGAAATATACTTTGTTTGCTTGCCTTACATGTGAAACTCTTCTCGATGATAGATCCTCTTGTAGGTAGGGAAGGATGTTTTTTATTATCTCACTATTCCACTTGGGTTTTTCCTCAACATCCATTAGTACTTTATCTTTTGAGATTGGTGGGCTTTTCTAAAAATTTGATGAGGTTATTCCAAATTAGTGTGTCAAAGAATCTTATTTTCTATGTTTGGGTAAGGTGAAGAGGCTAGAGGAGTATGCTCTGTTCACTTTTGGGCACATAAGAAACTTGGAACCCTTGAACCCAAACCAAATCTCCATGTGAGTCTTCCTTGATTAGAGATGGTTAACCATAGTGGACATTCCCTTTATTGGGTCAACCATGTGGATAGAACCTCAAGTGGTAATAGCCATTTTTGATGTGGTAGTAGAAACTGCTATATAAATGTCCTTGTGGTGGAAATCCTCACAGGTGTAGTCTTTTGTTGGATTTAAGATCTCCTCAATATCTTCGATTGATTAAATTCTCAAAGATGTCAAAAATCTAGTGCACTAGGATTGGATTTCACCCACTCTAGATTGTAAAAGCTATAGAGTTTAACATTACTAAGAACCATAGTATTGCCAACTTTTCTTTTCTAGAACTATATGCATGATTGGAAAATATTTTGAGAACATACACAGTGGTGGTTCTAGGGATTAGATTGATACTATGAAACTTTTCTTATTCATGTGCAAGGTTGCTTTGTCCTTTGTTCATTGTTTGAAGATGTTTTCTTGAAATTCCTTATTGTTGTCTTGTGTGCCTAGATCACGATTCAAGATTTATCACACTTAGTTGGATATTTAAAACAAATAAAATCTAATTTCTTGAGTTGAGACTTTATGGTTAAACTGCTTCGCTATCCTATTATTTCTAGTCTCCCTAGGTTGATCTATTTCAGATTAGGCTACTTAGCCCATTGTTAGAAGCTTGTTTGCACCTTAGTTTATTGTGCTTTGACCCCTTGAATTAGTGATCTTTGATTTCACAAGTGACCTTGTTTGGATTTGGTGAGTTAGAGACCATTCTTGTTGAGAAAGATATAACTTTGGATTCTTTCATATTATGCTTGGAGATTGTTGGTAATCTCTTGTCCATCCACTTTCATAAAAATTCAATTTTAATTATTTATAATTTGGTTAAATCATCCTCTTGGTCCATATGTGCTATGGTATTCACCCAAATTTGTGGACACCTTTGTGGTAGTGCTGGTTTATGCCTATTGCAAAATTCTATCTTATCACATCTCATTTGGAAAAGTGAGTGCTTCTACTATCCTAGTTTGGTACCAACATTTCTTAGGGTTATCCTATCACCTAGTTCCTTTTCTCTGATACTAGTTACAACAAGATATCAAGTACATCAAGGAAAGAAACCTCAAGTCATCTTTAAACAATTACTTTTAGTTCAAACTCATTGAAGGCATAAGGGAAAAGAACCTGTGTTTGTTCAATCACTTGAGAATATTCCAAAAGCTCTGTTTAACCCTAGTAGTGACCTTATTGAGTTGAGTACACCCTTAGCATCATCCCACTTAGATATGGATAAGAATTTTACAATGGCTCCACAAAAGAAGAATCAAAGTGATGAATACTATGTTGACCTTTTGAGTGTTGATCCCACTTGTGAAAATAGACCAACCTCACCCCATATTGAGGATAGATATTTGGATTCATGCCAAAGGGATGAGAAAGGTATGTAGTATACCTATCAAGAAGAGAAATCCCAATATGATGGTCAAATTAGTGAGTCTTCTAGCACTTGTGTGAATGAAACATTTACTAGTAACCAATTTAGACAGTCAAGACTGTGTACACTTCTCATGACACCTTTAGGTTATGTGAGTGATAGACTCAATGTACTTGATCATGAGAGAAAATCTCTTCTAGAGGAACAACCTAAGAAGGAAGAAGAATTTAGACACCTATAGGTAGAAAGCCAAGTTATGATTGTGATAGAAAGGAAAGCCCATCAAGAAGCACAAGACCTTCTCATGGCTTTGCAACTTGAAAATAACTTCAACAATGTGCACATTGGTAGTGGAAATAGCTCTCCTCCACACATTTCTCCGAAGACTCCACAAAATGGAAAACATTAGAGAACACCTTCACCATCTCCTAGTCCTATAGGAAGGAGAGCTTCAGAAAATGATGATTATAGGATATCAACACCTCCTATTTTTTCAAGAAAACCTTCACAACATGCTCATCATGGTTTAGAATATGGAAGTGGTAGCTCAAACTTTGACTGCAATTCTTATGATTTCATGGCTATGCAACAACACCCACATTTTCAAAAACATATGAAATCATATATGGAACAAAACAAAGATGCATGCTTTCAATGTTTCATCAAAAAGGGTGCTAAGTTCCCTTACAAGTTTGATATAGATGAAAAGATTCAAAAGTATGATCCCTTTATGAAAGAAGAAATTAACAAATTGAAGAAATAGCTAAAGCAAATATTGACACCCAAGAGATCCTTTTCACTTGATTCAATTTGTCCTAATCCTTTTGGTAAGAGTGTTGACATGAAATATTTTCCTATAAAAATTGAGATCCCCCAATATGATAAATATGATGGAAATAGGGATCCGAATGATCATGTGTGTCAATTCTATACTATGAGTTTTGAGTTTCATCATGAGGACTGATACCTTATGGGATTATCTCCAAGGAGTCTTAAGCATCAAGCAATGGAATGGTTTACCAAAAAACTACTTTTGCTAAGATTTTACTTGAGTTAATTAAAATATTTATTCAACATTTTGCATACAATCTTTCATGATCTGTCCCACTATTGGACTTATTTCACACAAAGAAAAATTGAGGAAAATCCTTTGTTACTTTCTTGCAAAGATGGAGACGATAGTGCTCTCACTATTCTAGGACTATTCCTGAGAAAGAAAAGATTGAAATCCTCATTAGTAACATGATTTCTAAGTTGAAGTAAAAAGTTAACAAGATGGTTTTTGAGTTCTTTGATACCATGGTTGAAGTCACATTTAAAATTGAGGATGTTTTGAGAGAGCAAGATATTTTGACAAAAAATGGAAACAACAAAAATAATGGTCAGAATAACAACAACAATAACAAGGATATGGGAAAGAAAACATATTGGAATAAGAAAAAACAAGTGGCTAATGATGGAGTTGTGGATTCCTCTAAGCCTAAAAACCAAGCTATTCTCGATTTGGCTAGTGCCAATCAACAAAGTAAGAAGCCAAGATATCAAGAAAGGCCTAAATGAGAGAAATGTAACTTTACACAATTGGGTGAGTCATATGAAGAGATATTAAAAAAGGTCCTTTTTCATAATCTTGTGCACCCTTATGATGCAGAAAAGTTCTACATACCTAAAGTTAAGCCATGGTGGTGGGATGAGAAGGCCTATTGCAATCTTCACAATGGCATTGGACACAATATTGAAAACTGTGGAAGATTTAAGCATATTGTTCAAGATCTTATTAAACTTGAAATAGATGGATTAAATACTAATGTTGATCATGCAACATTCAAAGAGCCTTTTCCCAACTATGAGAAATGGGAAGCTTCCCAACCTAGGAATGGTAAGGCTAAAATCAATTACACTTATGCAAATACATAAAATGTTGTCAATATTCTTGAGGTTGTAGAAGAAAGTGTCAACATGATGGAAGATAGAGATCCTAGTGGTTATGATTTAAATTTGAGCTCTCCTATACTTGGTGAAAAACCTATTTTTGTGCTAAGGGGTGCTCACTCTAGAGATTCATCTCAAGGTCCCATTGTCATTAGAGGACCCAATTCAAACTAGTCAAGTAAATCTAAGCAAGTGTGTTCCCAAAGTCTCAATGTTGTTACGCGATGTCAAGGTCCCATTTTTGTCAAAGGACCTAGTTCAAACCAATAAAGTAAGCCAAAACAAGTGAAATCCAAGTATGTTCATTTAAAACCAATGGCTAATACTAGGTCAAATTATAATCTTGTTGATCAATTGCAAAGAACCCCATCTCAAATTTCAATCTTTGAGCTTTTAGAGTTGGCTCTGAGACACAAACAAGTCCTTGAGGATGCTTTGCACATGGTGAATGCCCCTAAAAATTTAGATGATGATCAATTCTAGAACATAGTTAATCATATTGCTAGCCCTCATTACCTTTCCTTTTTGGAGGAAGATGATAAATATTTGAACCATTTGCACAATCTTGCCCTTCATATTGAGTTCATGATCCATAGAACCCATGTTAGGCACATGATAATATATGGGAGTGTTGGGCTTAATATTTTTTCTTTGAGTCTTTTAAAGACATTAGGTTATTCTAAACAAGTTATTAATACTAGAAGGAAGATTACTATCAAAGCCTATGATGAGGTAGAGAGAAGTTCAAAGGGGTTGGCTATCCTTCCTATTAGGATTGGTCATATTAGAAAAGATATTTTTTTCCAAATAGTTGATGTTGGACGCCTTGCATACAATATTGTACTTGGTAGACAATGGATTCATGATATGAAAGAAGTTCCATCTACCTATCATCAATGTGTTAAGTTCCCTTAAAATGGAACACAGATTGGTATACTTGGGGATAATACTTTGTCTATTAACTCAATTTCAGCAATTACTTATCTTCCCCTCAATAGAGAAGTCGATGATTTTGATGCAACTTTAGCTGAATGTAATGACAAGTTCAAATCCATAGATCTTGGCATGGGGGGATATCTACTCAACTCCCTTGTACCATTACCAATTTCACCTAGGTCTTATAATAAACCTTCACAAGAGATGTAACCTTCCTCTTTAGCTATGACATAATTTGACACATCTGTACATTCGTCAGTGCCTATTCAAGATGAGAAAGAAGATGTGGTTGTTAGAGATTTGATTTATAGAGAAGAGAAGTATATGCACAATGAGAACTTCACTTCCTATCCTAAAGCTTATGGAAGAGTGTATACTTTTGTGAAGAAGATGGTTTATCTTGGACATGGCCCTCTTAGTAATAGATTGGATGCTAGTGTCGAGCCCCTTGATCATGGTCTTTTCGAACACAAGTCTAAGAAGCCAGCTAGCCTAGGATATGTGCATCACAATAATAATGTTTCTATTATCCTTGATAAGTCAGATAGTAAATAAGAACAAGAGTACATACCTAACTTAGAAAATCAGTAAGATATGTGTGACAATTGGGTCCCTTCTACTAATCTCCTTTGGGGAGATTCAGATAGTCCAATATCTCATTAAATAGTTGCAAATTTAGAATAATAAAGTGTGACCCTTGAAGATATTGAGGCTTCCATGTCTATGCATCCCAAGCCTTTATGGTGTAATCATCCTAGTCAATATTTAGAAATAGATTCCAATGAGTGTGAATGGGACTCCCTTTGGAGCCTTCTATTGTTAATATGGATATTGATGTTGTTCATACATATAGTTTTAAACTTAAGTTAGTTGATGATTCACATGTAGGATTAGATAATTTGAACTCACATGTTACCTTAGTCAATGATTCTTTGCTTATTAGGAAAAATCCCAATTTGGGTAATTTAGGAAGTTACTTGATGAACTCTAAGTCTTTAGTCACCAAGGATATCATTTGTATTCATAACCTTGAACCAATCATTGATTTACTCCTTGTTCATCCTAATTTGATTGATTGATCACAATCCAATCAAAAACGTGAGCTTTAAATATTTCAAAATTATTATGAGATAGCCTACTATTTGAATGCCATTGAACCCATAATATATTCCACTATTGAACTAGATCCCAACATGATAGAGCCAAACATCAAGTACCTTAGTCACAAAATAAAATTAAAAGAAAATAAAAGGAATAGGAGTTCTGATGCATGTAGTTTTGCAAAAGGCACATTTGGCCCAGTCTTTGTCATCATAAGAAAAATAATCCTACACTAAGTTCTTACAAGAAAAGGAGATCAATTTTGCATGGACTTATTCAGATATGCTAGGGTTGGACACTAATCTTATTATGCATCACTTATCTATAACTCTAGGTGTTAAACATTATACTATTTTTGAAACATGTCTAAATGGTTGATTCCTTGAGACACTACTTCAAATTTGTCTCATTTTAGAAAATCCCTAGATCAAAAAATAAAGTAGCTAATGCTATGGCTACACTTGCTACACTTCTTCAATTAGAGAAACATGAATCAAGATTTGAATTGTTGGTGGAAGAGCTACATCATCCTATCTATGATTCCCTATAAAGTCATGTTCTTTGTACCCTTCTTGGTCATCGGTTATCTAGTTATGGTGTTATTTATTCATACCTTCATGATGGCATTATACCTATAACCTTTAACTAATCTGAATGCATAAACCTTATTTTAAACACCTCTTAGTATTCCCTTATCTCTAGTTATTTTTATTGGAGGGGTCTAGATTTAACACTTCTTAGATTCTTAGAGAAGGAGGAATCTGATCAAGTGTTAGTTAACATCCATGAGGGTATTTTTCAAGGACATTCCAATAGTCATTCCATGGCTCAAAGGTTGTTTAGGATGGGGTACTATTGGCCCATGATGTAGATTGATGCAATAGCTTTTGCAAAGTCACGTGAAAAGTGTCAAAAATATGGTAACCTAATACATGCTCTAGGCAAGGAACTCATTTCTTCTATCTCTCATTGGCTATTTCAGCATTGGGCCTTTTATCTTGTTAGGAAGATTCATCCCAACTCATCATGTGCACACAAGTTTATTATCACTACTACTGAGTACTTCATTAAATGCATAGAAGTTGACCCACTTTCTATTTCCCTAGTTAAGATAGTTCTCTATTTATTCTAAATTATATTATGTTTGGATATGGAGTTCCTTCCAAGATTATCACTAACAATGGAGGCCAATTTTAAAATAAAGACATTAAACAACTCTATAAGATATTCAAGATAAAACAACATTGGTCCTCCATTTACTTCTAGCAAGGAAATGGTCAAGCTAAAGCATCAAATAAAACCATTCTTGAAATCTTACATAGAATAGTTCATAAGAATGGTAGAGATTGGTACTTATAGATAAATTCAGCTTTGTGGGTATACAGAACAAGTATTCATACTCCTACTGGGGCTACTCCTTTTTCCCTTATATATGGTGCTGAATCAGTGTTACCTTTAGATGTTGAGATTCCTTCACTCAAAGTTTCCCTAAAAGGGCTAGTTAGAGATGAAGATTTCCATTCCATGACTCTTCAAGAGTTAGAACTTCTAGATGAGAAACACCAACCATCATTTGACTATATGAGGTTCTATTAAAAGTGCATGTCAAAAAAATTCAAGAAAAAGGTTAGCCCTAGAGAATTCTAGGTGGGAGATCTTGACATACATGAGAATCCTAAGATTCAACATAATAGAGATCAAAAGGGTAAATTTGAACCTAATTGGCTTGGATCTTATATTATTACAACTTTTGAGTCTGGTGCCTATTTACTATTTACACCACCGGGAGAGCAACTCCCTATTCCTATCAATGTCTCGCACTTGAACAAGTTCTATCCATAATGCCTATTTTTTCTGGGGGCATCTTTTAACATATTTATTGATCCTAAAAAATACAAAAAAATGATCATCTTAGTAATAAGATTTTTGATGTATTTCCAAGAAAAATTATATATTCCAAATAATAATAATAATCAAAGAGGTGAATCCTTGAAATAGGCGCTACTTGAGGCCATTTTATCCCTATTTCTTAGAGTGTGTCCTCGACACTTAGCCTTTCTCCATCATGCTTGGTCCTTTTTTCCTTGGTTTAGAATTGGTCATTGTCTAGGGGGCATAACTATGTTAGCTTTGGTCTCTTGGATGCGTTATTCTTTACCACACCTCAAAAATGGTGTTTTTCAACACCACCCCAACTATTTTTTTTAATACAACCCCTGACATAGAGTTTTTTTCAACACTTATTGTTTACCCAATTTTGTCATGTGATCTTAGATACTTGCAATTATTTGATCTAAACCCTTGGAACTCAATATTAATTCACACACTTAAATTTTTAAACATGAAACTTAATGCTTGAGCTATGTCATGAATTTTTCTTTATGTGCTGACTATTATTGATTTTATTTTGAGTTTCCCTTGCTATTAGTCTCTCAAGGATGTTATGGACTAGAGGACTTGGGGCATGGGGCATGTTTTTATTTTTTCTACTTGTGGCTGTGGTCTTGGAACTCTAGAGTGTCTCTTGTTGTCCCTTGAAACACTTATGAAATGAGACAAAATTCCATGAATAAGAAAATAGGAGGGAAATTAAATGGAATCCCACTTAATGAAATATGTGCATTTAAGTGTATTGGAAAAAGAATTTATTTAGTTTTTACTTTTTAATTTCCTTTTTCAAGTGGGATCTTATTTAATTAAAAGAGAGCAAGTTCGTTTAATTAAATAGGAAATATTTAATTAAATTAAAAGAGGGGTTTTTCTCTTAATTAATTAAATGTGGATTTATTATTTAATTAAATGAGAGGTTTTTTTTTAAATAAATAAGAATTAGGATAAAATGATCAAACCTTAGGAAATTTTGAAATAATTGAATTAATTACAATTTGATCAAAGAAATTGATTTGAATTGATTTAATAAAATATTGCAAACCATTGATTTAGGAAATTTGATAAATTGAATAATTGATAAATCTGTGATCAATTTAGGAACACATGTAGTCAAAGAAAGAAATTTAAGTGTGAGATTGATTTGGGATCATAAAATAACCCAGATGTGTGGTCAATTTGGGAACACACTGAGACATAGAGTACAAATAAATTTTTACTTTAAAAAGTCAAGGATAAATTGATAAAACTAATTCAATTGATAAATTTGATCAAATCAAACAAAAGATAAAGTTCTTCATGTAAGATTAAAGATATAAGAATCATAGAACCAAGGTAGATCAAAAAGCGTGAAATATTATGTCTCAAATTTGAATTAGAAGAAAAGAAGTGGGTTGAAAACAAATGGAAGATAAAAATTTGGAAGATATGGAAAGACACATAAAGAAGAAACGATACATTTTCGTAAGAAATAGAATGCCCCAAAATCAATCAACTATTTGAGATAGAAATTTTGATTGAGATCATGAAAGAAGATAAGAAAATGAAGAAAAAAACATGACCATGGTTGATTAAATGTCCACAAGAAACATGAAGGGAAACCCCTCTCAAACTCATAATGTAGCCTAAAAATGCAAACTAACATGAAGTATAATAATGCAAGCTACATGAAAATGCAAAGGTGTACTTGTAATAGAGAAACTATAGCATAGAATTTTGTGTTCCTCATTCATTAGAGAATGTAAAAAAATTATTTTTATTATTGGGCCATTATTAATAGACATCGAAAAATCACACAATCATCACTACTCACAAGCACAGCTATGAAGATATAAATATGATTTAAACTGGATTGGAATGTGGCAATATTCTAACATAAGAATCAAAGACATAAAGGTCAAAATGACTTTGATGTTAGGTTACCCAATTTAATGTAGCAAAACCATGCTTGCATCAAGGCACAAATGCTAGGATGATGATAAGAATTGTTGTGCAAAAGAAGTCAAGGATGATGCGTTAAATCTCCTAAGTGTTTCAAGGGGACAAAAAGAGGCACTCTACAGTTTCAAGACCATATCCACAAGTAGAAAAAAAAACAAAAACATGCCCCACACCCCAAATCCTCTAACTATGCATCTTGGAGAGACTTATCAAACAAGGACACTCAACAAAAAACAATAATAGTTGGCACACAAAGAAAATATCTTGACATAGGTCAAGAATTGAGTATTTGTGTATAACAATTTAAGTGTGTTAACTGATACTGAGCTTTGAGGATAATGATGAAATGCTTGCAAGTAGGTAAGATCAGATGATGAAACTGGGCAAGACCAAACTAATAAGTGTTGAAAAAAACTCGATGTCAGGGGTTGTATTGAAAAATACAGTTGGAGTGGCGTTGAAAAACACCATTTGTGAGGTGTCCTAAATACTAATGCAGCCAAGAGACAAAAGCTAACATAGTTATGCCCCCTAGACAAATTCAAAGACCAATTTCATACTAAGGAAACAAGGACAAGGAATAATGGAGAAATGCTAAGTGTCAAAGACATGTGCTAAGAAATATGGGTGTAAAGGCCTCAAGTAGTGCCCATTTCCAGGTTTTCACCACTTGGATTATTTTTATTTTTTTTGGAATATATAATTTTTTTGGAGATACATCAAAGCATTTATTACTAAGATGATCATTTTTTTAGGACATTTTCCAATTCTTAGAATTTTGACAATATATCATTTTTTTGGATTTTTGAAATATATCATTTTAAAATTTTTTTAGGATTAGTAGATATATATGAAGATGATCCTAGATAGAATGAGCATCATGGATAGAACTTCTTCAAGTGCAAGACACTAATAGGATCAAGGAGATGCTCTCCCTCTACTATAGATAGTAAATAGGAACCATATCAAAAAGTTGTTACAATAATGTAAGGTCCAAGCCAATTTGGTTCAAATTTACCCTTTTGATCTCTATTCTATTGATTCTTAGAATTTTCATGTAGGAAAAGATCTCCAACCTATAATTCTCTAGGGTGAACCATTTTGTTGAATGCTTTTGAAATGCTCTTTTGATAGACCTTCATATTATCAAATGATGCTTTTCATTTCTCATTTGGAAGTTCTAACTCTTTAAGTCTCATGGCACAGTAGTCATCATCTGTAACTAGACCTTTTAGGGAAACTCTGAGTGAAGGAATCTCAACCTCTAAAGGTAACACTGCTTCAAAACCATATGTAAGGGAAAAAGCAATATGCCAAGTAGGAGTATGAATACTTGTTCTATAGGCCCACAAAGTTGGATATATCTTAAAGTTCTAATCTCTACCATTCTTATGAACTATTCCATATAAGATTTTGGGAATGGTTTTATTTGATGCTTCTGCTCGACCATTTCCTTGTGGCAAGTAAATGGAGAACAAATGTTGTTTTATCTTGAATTTCTCATAGATTTGTTTACGGTCATTATTTTTGAAATGTCCTCCATTATTGATCAATGATAATGTCATAAGGAACTCCAAATCTATAGATGATATGATTTAGAATAAATAGAGAAACTATCTTTCTCGAGGCAACAAAAAGTGGGATAGCTTCTACCCATTTAGTGAAGTAATTAGTAGCAGTGATAATAAACTTATGTCAACATGATGAGTTGGGATGAATGTGCCCAACAAGATCAAAGGCCCACCACTTAAAAAACCAATCAGATATAGAAGGAATGAGTTCCCTGCCTAAAGCATGTATTAGGTTACCATATTTTTGACACTTTTCACATGACTTTGCAAAAGCTACTAGATCAATCTGCATCCTAGGACAATAGTACCCTACCCTAAGAAACCTTCAAGCCATGGAAAGACCATTGGAATGTCCCCCATGAATACCCTCATGGATGTCATCTAACAGTAAAACTACAAAGTTGTGTCATCTTTCAGGCAATTTTGTTCAAACATATGATCTAGATTAATTCATTCTAGCTAAGTTGTCTATGGCCTCACACTTTTCCAATTGGAAATGTCCAATTACTAAAGAAATAAAATTATTTCAGAAAAATGGCATTTCAATAACTCTTACTATTTTTTATGGTTTTTTTTAATAACATATAAACACCATTTTGTAGATCTCAAAGTGAAGAATATTCTCATATAGAGTTTATATTGTTGAAATTAGATATATTATATTGTAATTAAAAAATTATACAAACACATATTTTAACACTTGAAAAGATGTCAATTTTGAGAAAGAAAATAAAATTAAATCACATCAAAAAAATTTAAAAACTATTTTAGATTCTAGAGGAGAGAGTCCTCTTTTATAATGTATAATTTTTCTTCTAGTTAAAATAGATTTGTTTTAAAAAATGTGGTGGGAGATGAAAACTATCGATTTTAGGTGAGTTGAAATTTGAATAATTATAAAAGAGAAAATATTAATCTAAAGACAATTTTTATTTTCAATTGTTCTAGCTATATATGTTATCTACAACATAGTATGAAATGAAAGGGAAAAATTTTTATTTCCATATAGTTTTGTGGTGGGAACTAGACCCCTAATTTTTCAGCATTTTTTACTAACTAAAAAATTACCTATAAAAATTAAGAAAATGCATCAATTCTTATTCCAAATAATTTTTAAAAATTATAATTCTAAACTTCTTCCATTTCTACACAATTTATTAGTTTACGTCATTTCCAAATTCTAAATAATAATACCAGTATTATATCATTGAAGTTGAACAGTTATACTTTTGTTAGCCTTTTCCTTTATGAAAGGGTGACATAGGTTTGTGCTTTTTCCCATAATGCTTGATCAAATTCTTCCTTTTCTAAGCATCTAAGAGGTGTTCCATCTAAACACCTACTATACATATCACGAAAGATAAGGGAATGGTGAGAGGCATTTCAAATAAGGTTTCTACATTTAGATCGATTAAAGGTTTCAGGTATAATGCCATCACGAAGGTAAGAATAAGTGGCATTGTAATGGGATGACTCATGACCAACAAACATACAAATAACATGACATTCTTGGGAATCATAGATAGGGTGATTTAGTTCTTCCACCAAGAATTCAAATCTTGATTCATGTTGCCTTGATTGAAGAAGTGAAGCAAGTGTAGCCATAGGATTAGCTACTTTGTTTTCTACTCTAGAGATTTTTTTAAATGAGAAAAATATGAAGTAGCATCTCAAGGAATCAACCATTTGCATGTAAGGTACCAATTTCTCATTTTTGGTTAAATAATCATCATTGACTTGGTTGATTATCAGCTATGAATCCCCATTGATGTGTAACTTTATAATTCTCCATTCTATAGCCATCTTAAGTCCATTTGTTAAAGTTTCATAGTCAACAATGTTATTTGTACATGGAAATAATAACTTGTAAGATTTAGGAATCGTGTATAGATGAGGAGAAAAAATTAACGCACTAACTCTAGAACCATTTTGCATAAAGGATCCATCAAAGAACATCTTCCATTTCTTTTAGTCATATACATGAGGTTTTCATGGAGGAAATAAACTTTAATAGGTGAATCATCTTGTAGAGGGGAATCAGCCAATTGAAAAGACTATGCCAAATCTACCATTTGCAGAGCTTCATCCTTACCCAAATTGACTTCTTGTGTTGGTTCAATAAGAACTAAAGATCTATCTTGAAAATAACTAGGTAGACAATCAAGTACCTAATCCAATGTTACCTTGAAGAGGTTTTCAACCTCAAATACATCCTTTCTTTTTACTTTTATCTAGTAACGACATTGCCATAGTGGTTTTTGTCATTAGAACTCCTATTCCTTTTATTTTAATTTCTTTTTATTTTGCAACTAAAGTACTTGATGTCTTGCTCTATCATGTTGGTAGTAAATTCATAGGTGGAAGATACTATAGGTCCAATGGCATTCAAATAGCAGGCTATCTCATTATCATTTTGAAACATCAAAATCTCAAGTTCATGATTGCTCCTTAAAATGGTCACCTAGACTATTTTTTGATCTAACCTCCTTATGCGGATTTATTTGGAGATAAAAAAAACCTAGATCTTAAAGATTTGATTAAATCTCCCAAATGGCTTAGTGCTTTTGTTTGAATTTGTTTTCTCATGTTGGTGACATATCAGAGAAGCTTCAATGAAAATTTCAAATTTTCTAAGGCATTTTCAATTTTTTATAATTTGTTCTTGATTTTTGATGAAAAATCATTTTTAGATGCAAATTAGATTTTTTTTTTAGAAAAGTATACATTTTTGGAATTTTCTCTAAATTCTAAATATGGTTGGTTCTTTATGTTTTGATTTTAGGGATCATATTAAGGCTCAAAAATTCAATTTGCGAAATCTGGTCTATTTTGAAAAAATGGCTCCCTAGGACACAAATGAAAAGATCTTTTCAAAATTCTAACATTTTTCGAAAGCTCTGTAATTTTTGATAGGTGTCTCTTTTCTACATTTAAAGTTTTGAATCTGAATTCATATCATATAGGTCCAATCTTGAACTAGGTCTTTGAATTCTAAATTCTAAATAACATAATACTAATAATACTAATTGAATCTTCTTAAATTCATAGTTCATCTTAGGAACCATGTTACTAATGAGGATTTCAATCTTTTCTTTCTCAAGAATAGTCCTAGAATAGCAAGAGTATTATCGTCTCCATCCTTGCAAGAATGTAACAGAGGATTCTCCTTGATTTTTCTTTGTGTGACATAAGTCAAATAGCAAGACAGATCATAATAGATTGTATGTAAAGTGTTGAACAAATCTCTAAATTAACTCAAGGAATATCTTAACAAGAGGAGTTATATTGGTAAACCATTCCATTAGTTTACCCTTAAGACTTGCTGAAAATATTCTCATAAGGTATGAGCCCTCATGATGAAACTCTCTTATTTTAATGCCTCCTATCTTAGGCATACATTCAATCAGTATTATCAATATTAACATTAGTATTAACATCAACCATGAGTATTAGCATTAGTTGACATCCATGTGGGCATCTATGGGGGACATTCCAATGGTCTTTCTATGGCTTGAAGGTTTCTTAGGGTGGGGTACTATTGGCCCACGATGTAGATTGATGTAGTAGCATTTGCAAAGTCATGTGAAAAGTGTAAAAAACATGGTAACTTGATACATGCTCTAGCCAAGGAACTCATTCCTTCTATCTCTCATTGGTGTTTTTAGCATTGGGCCTTTGATTTTGTTGGGTAGATTCATTCCAACTCATCATGTGGACACAAGTTTATTATCACTGCTATTGATTACTTCACTAAATGGGTAGAAGCTAAGCCACTTTCTGTTGCCTCAGGCAAGACAATTTCACTATTCATTCTGAATCATATTATTTGTAGATATGGAGTTCCTTCTGATATTATCACTGACAAAAAAGGCTAGTTTAAAAATAAGGACCATAAACAACTATGTAAGAAATTCAAGATAAAACAACATCGGTCCTCCATTTACTTCCACAAGAAAATGGTCAAGTAGAAGCATCAAATAAAACCATTCTCAAAATCTCACATAGGATAGCCCATAACAATGGTAGAGATTGGCACTTACAAATAAATTCAGCTTTGTGGGCCTATATAATGAGTATTCATACTCCTACTGGGGCTACTCCTTTTGCCCTTACATATGGTGCTGAAGCAATGTTACCTTTAGAGGTTGAGATTCCTTCACTTAGAGTTTCCCTCAAAGTTCTAGTTATAAATGAAGACTATCACACCATGAGACTTCAAGAGTTAGAACTTCTAGATTAGAAACACCAAGCATTGTTTGACCATATGAGGGTCTATGAAAAGCACATGTCAAAAGCAATCAACAAAAAGGTTCACCCTAAAGAATTCCAAATAAAAGATCTCGTCCTATGTGAAATTCATATGAATCAGTAGAATAGAGATTAAAATGGTAAATTTGAACCTAATTAGCTTGGACCTCACATTTTTACAACTTTTGGGTCTAGTGGCTATTTACTGTTTACAATAGATGGAGAGAATCTCCCTAATCCAATCAATGTCTTACACTTGACGAAGTTCTATCCATGATGACCATTTTTTCTGGGACATCTTTGTACATATTTATTGATCCTAAAAAAATACCAAAAAAATGATATATTTCAAAAATATGAAAAAAATAACATATTGTCAAAAGTTGAAAGACTTGAAAATGTCCTAAAGAAAGATCATATTACTAATAAGCACTTTGATCTATCTCCAATATATATATATATATATATATATATATATATATATATATATATATATATATATATATATATATAATCCAAGTGGTGAAACTTGGGAATAGGTGCTACTTGAGGCCTTTGCACCTCTCTTTCTTAGAATGTGTCTTTGACACTCAACCTTTCTCCATCATGCCTTGTCCTTGTTGCCTTGGTTTGGAATTGGTCTTTGTCTACGTAGAATAACTGAGTTATCTTTGGTCTCTTGGCTATTGTAGTCTTTAGCACACCTCACAAATGGTGTTTTTCAACACCACATCAACTATATTTTTCAATACAACTCCTGACATCAAGTGCTTTTCAACACTTATTTGGTCTTACCCAGTTTCATAATGTGATCTTACCTACTTGCAAGCATTCGATCCTCATCCTCTAAACTCAATATCAATTAAAACATTTAAATTTTTAAACACATCACTTAATGCTTGAGCTATGTCATGATCATTTCTTTGTGTGCTCACTATTATTGATTTTGTGGTGAGTGTTCCCTCCCAAATAGTCTCTCAAGGATGTCATGGACTAGAGGACTTGGGGCATGGGGCATTTTTTCATTTGTTTTCTCCTTGTGGGTGTTGTCTTGAAACTCTAGAGTGCCTCTTGTTGTCCCCTTGAAACACTTAGGAGATTTGAGGCATCATCCTTGATTGCTTTTGCACAACCATTCTCATGGTCATCCTAGCATCTATGCCTTGATGTGAGCATGTTTTTTCTACATTAAATTGGGTAAGCTAACATTGAGGTCATTTTGACCTTTATATCTTTGATGCTTATGTTAGAATTTTTCCACATTCCAATCTGATATAAATCACATTCATATCTTCATAGTTGTGCTTGTGACTAGTGATGATTGTGTGATTTTCCAATATCCATTAATAATGGCCCAATTTTGAAAATAAGTTCTTTCACATTCTCTAATGAATGATGAACACAAAATCCTATGTTACATTTTCTCTATTGCAAGTACACCTTTGCATTTTCATGTAGCTTGCATTATTATACTTCATGTTAGTTTGCATTTTTTGGCTACATTATGAGTTTGAGAGGGTTTACCCTTCATCTTTTTTGTGGACTTTTAATCAACTGTGGCCATGTTTTGATCTTCATTTTCTATCTTCTTTCATCATCTCAATCAAAAATTCTATCTTAAATAGTTGATTGATTTTGGGGCATTCTATTTCTTACAAAAAAATTTCTTTTCTTCTTTTTGTTTCTTTCCATATCTTCTAAATTTCTACCTTCCATTTTCTTTCACCCCTCTTGTTTTCTTCTAATTCACCTTTGTGGCATAATATTTTATGCTTGATGATCTACCTTGGTTCTGTGACTTTTATAACTTTCATCTTACATTAAGAATTCCATCTTCTGTTTGATTTGATCAAATTTATCAATTTGTTGTTTCTCCCCTATCTCATTTCAATTGTGATAATGAGGGGGTAGTACCTATCAACTTCAATCCTTGGTTCAATTTTATCATCAACTCTTTTAAATCAAAATTTATTTGTATTATTTTTCCTAATGTGTTCTTGAATCGACCACACATCTGGGTTGTTTTGTAATCCAAAAATGATCTCACACTTCAATTTCTTTCTTTGACTACATGTGTTCCTAAATCAATCACACATTCGTGAAAGAAGGGAAAATGTATGCACCCTAAAAAGGTTTCCTAGACTATGGGCCCCCATTATTAAATGTTTTACAATATTCAATTAAATCAATTCAAATTGATTTCTTTGATCAAATTTTAATTAATTCATTTATTTCAACATTTCCTAAGGTTTGATCATTTTATTTTAAGTCTTATTTAATTAAAAGAAAGCCTCTCATTTAATTAAATAATTAATCCACATTTAATAATTAAGAGAAAAACCCTCTTTTAATTTAATTAAATATTTCCTATTTAATTAAAAGAACTTACTCCCTTTTAATTAAATAAAATCCCACTTGAAATAAATAAATAAATAAATAAAAATTAAATAAATTCTTTTTTCCTCTACACTTGAATGCACATATTTCTAAGTGGGATTCCATTTAACTTTTCTCCTCTTTATCATTGGTGGCATTTTTTCTCACACGGATCATTCTTTCGCCACCCTTGATTAAAACTTATTGTTTCTTAATCTTAATCATCGATTTCCTCTCCTCATTTTTGAAATCCATGATTATGCTATTGTTATGTTGCAAGTTTGAAGAGCAATTTTTGGAGGAGTTTGAGCATTAAAGTTATTTGTGGAGAACTTCTATCTTCTTGTCTTCTTCTGTAATGCACCCATGGCTTCCATCATCATGATCCATCCTTGTATTTTCATATTAGCTTAGATCCATATTTGATTTCATAGATAAATCTTGCATTGTTATTTCCTTTCATAGATTATATTTTATTTCTTGCATTGCTTTTCATTGTTATCATTTAGATTAGTTTGCATCTTCATTTGCAATAATATTTTGATCTTTGAATCTCTCATTCTATGGTGTACTTTCCTGGGCACAAACTAGGGCAAACTAAGGGCCTCCATTACATACACTTGAACTCCTTGAATAGATAGCTATCAGCTATCATTCGGGACATCATTCTTGAGCAATCTTGTATATAATGACTCATAGAAGTGTGCTCACATTTTAGGCATATAGAGTGAATATTAAATATTTAAGATAAGGTAGAGGCAAAGAGTTTACCTTGAATGAGTTTAAGACATTGTGTAAAGTGAATTGCATTATGAGAGAACTATGAACACCTAAGACTCCTAAGAGAAATGGAATTTCTAAAAGAAATAGTTCCATAATAGAAGCAATGAGAGAGATGATGTTTGAGAATGATGTATCAAAGACATATTGGAGAGAAGTAATCAATACAACAACATACACAATGAAAAAGGTGTAGATTAGAAAAGGCACAAACAAGACTTCCCATGAATTATGGTTTGGACATGCACCCTTAGTGAAGTATTTCAAATTTTTTGGAAGTAAGTGTTACACAAAGAGAGATTATTTGATATTGGTAATTTTTATTCAAGAAGGGTTGGAGGTATTTTCCTTGGTTATTCATTGAAAAAAAAATCTTATAGATATTTTAATCAAAGAACTAAGACTATTTTTGAGTGTGCAAATCTTAAAATGGATGAAAAGTTTGGAATGAAAGTAACATCATTGGATTATAATTATGATGAAGAAGAGCTTAATGCTAAGCATATGATTGAAAAATTTGAAACTTTATTTGAGGTTAAAAATTATTTGTAGAATGATGTTAAAGTTGTGGAATAGGGATAAAAACCAAGATTTGAACATAGAGAAGAAGTTAGAGTTGAGTTAGCGACACTTATCTTGGAAATGTAAGATGGGTAACTGAGAGGGGAGGGGTGAATCAATTACCAAAAAAACAAGTCTTAGTCCCTTAATGTAATGTCCCCTTTTTAGAATTCATAGCATGATGTTGTCATTAGCCTATTTCCCCACGGTCTCGTAGGCTAACTAGGACATTAAAGGGGCTTAGAGGCCATTTGGCCTAGATAGTTTCAGTTGTAGGTCTTTCTGAGGGGTTTTGAGGCAACTTTGGGCATACTTACTATTTATAGTAAGTCATCTTGGATATGGTCGGACATCCAGTGGTAGTAGTATGTTGATGGTAATTGTTTAAAATTGGCAAGAAGACTTTTTTATCATTGATAAGATTTGTTATGCATTGATAAAACTATTTTATAAAGTTAAATTTAAATATTTAACTTTATTAATGCATAGACTATAGTTTGTGGGAAATATTTAAATTAAAAGAGTTCCCTTTATTTTATAACACATTGGAGACATAAGTTACATAAAGGGAGTGATGTTCTATCCCACATTGAGAAAATGAAGGATTGGGCTCTTGTGAGAACACTATCAAAGAAAGGGAAGAGCTTCTTTTTAGTATGCTTGGGAAAATCAAAGAAATTGAAAAATTTTCTGGAGATCATGTCTCATTAGTTTGAAGGACGAAATCCCTTCAAGCTGAAAATCTTGATGCCATTGAAAGATATGGTCTTGAGATTCAACAGGGTAGTAGTCTGAAAAAAGAAGATATGAAAAAGCAGCCTGAAAAAGAAGAATCAAAAAAGCAGGTTGAAAAAGTAGCCTGAAAAAAGCGAAACCAAAAAAGCAGGCGAAAAAAGAAATCCGTAAAATCAATTCAAAAAAGTGAATCCAGAAAAGCAGTCGAAAAAGCAAATCAGAAAAAGCAAAGCAGAAGGCGCAGCATTATTAAAAATTATTACAGCCATCTATAATTAGGTTCTTCACTTCTCATTTGGCATATTTTTTGAGAAATGTAGGTTTTCAGCTAAGTACAAAATATAGCATCAACACTTCACTATTTTCATATTGTACTTGTCTTTGTTTGCCATTTGGCATTATTGGTATCAAAGGAAGGCAAGGATTTTGCAATTGAAAGAGCATTGTAATTTTTAGACTATCTATATTGCAAACCTAGAGTTTGATGATCAACTTATTAGTTTGCATGCCAATTGTTTGACAAAATGTCAATTGGCTGTAAGTTCTCTTTTTGGCATAAACAATGTCATAATTTTGCATACTACGTGTTTATATTAATGCCACTTGGTTGTAAGTGCATAATGCCATCTTAGGTTGCATCCAAAGTATTTGTCATAATCACTAGTTGCTATAGCTGCATATTGTAAGTAGTTTAAGTCACATATTTGTATTGAATATTGCCAAAATTAGTTGCACATTCATGTTAGGTCATTGTTTAGACAAATCTGGAGTCTTTTGTAAGCATTCTCTTTGATACAAATCGAAACAAGAGTTATTGCAGCAATCTGAAAAGTTATATTAGTCATATGACCCCTTGTATGCAAAGTGTTTGACAAAATTCCTTGAGCTTTCATCAACATTTTTGAGGGTAGATTTGAGTAGGGTTATTACAATGGTATCAAAGCTATAAGTCCTACCATCCTGTGGAGGTCTTATTTGGAATAGCCAGGTATAGAGAAAAAAATGTCTGATAACATGTATATCAGTCTGGATCAGGGGAAGGAAAGATTATTACAGATATTAGACACCTTGGCACAGGGATAGCGATTAGCAGAGCAGAAAGCACAGGAACAGAGTCAGAGATTGGAGCTTATGATGCAGATGATGGCTCATCAAATGGGGTTGAATGCTAATGTAGGTGGAGGAAATAATCAGAATGGTAACAATCAAAATGGGAATAATCAGGATGGGACACATAATGGAGGTGAACAAGTTGGAAACAATTTTGGTCATGCACCCAAGCAAGCTAGGACAGTGAGTTCAAGGCCCATGATTCCCACATTTCCTCCTAGAGCTCTAGAGCAGCCCGTACCAAAGCCTTAGATCACTGATATACAGGACCAGCTGAGGAGAGATTGGGAAGCCAGAGGTCCATATTTTACTGCTGCAATTACCTTTAGGGAGTATATAGATGTGTGGATGAAGCATATGCCTCGTGGACATGACAAGAACCAGAGCTATGAGCTACGAAAGAAAGTAGGGAAACTTCAATTACCATATTATGATGGCTCGGGGAACTCTACAGCAATAGCTTAGGTTCAAAGGCTTGACACATACTTTCAAATGAACCCTATGCCTAAGGAAGAAGCTATTAAGTATGCAACAATTCACCCGGATGGGTTAGCACACGAGTGGTGGCATCATGGTATGGTCAGTATGGGTCATGCACACATTACCTCATATGTGGAGTTTGAGGAGAGACTGATTGAACATTTTGATAGGCCTAAGGATTGTACCTTCCCTATGACAGGCAAAAACTTGTATGAGGAGTTTAACAGACATGTTGATTCAATACAGGGAGACATTAGCATATCTTTAGGTAATGGTTTATCTGCATCATCTTCACAGGTAGAAGGGGTTACAAACGTTGTGAAAGTTGAGCCAAAAGTTGATATCACAGGCACACCAGATTGTGTGATTGACACAGATAGTGATTCCAGTACAGTTGGGTTGGATGAAGTTATAGTAGTTAAGGATACTATCATGTTTGAGGATAGTACAGTTGATCATAAAGTGAGCATTGAGGACTTTGCAAAAAGTGAGTATCAGGCACAGTTGGATGCTTCTTCACATGAGATAGAGGCTAGTAGCTCTTTACTTGGTTTGGCATGCTAGACGAAGACAAGGGACAAGAATATTGTCATGGCTTTATCTCATCATGATAGGATACATGGATTGATTGAGAATCACATTTGGATGATTCAACTATAGGAAAGACAGAAAGGAGTCACAATAGGTTCTTCTTGTGATGACTTACAATAGATCAAGGAAAGCAGGGAGGCAATGAAGTTGGCTCTCCAAGATTCTGAGAGACATGTGGACGAGTGTTGTCTTGAGGTGAGTTCAGTTCGGGAGTTAGCGCATATATCAGGGACTCAGTTTCCTTTTATAGTCGGGTCACATATTGATGATGATATAAGTACATCTAGCATTCACACTTTGGATTCAGAGACTATAGATAGGTGCATGAAGTCAATTGGTATTGTTCACATTACTCAGATGAGAAGTTTATTTGAATTGCCAGTTGGTTTCTGTTCATGGATTAGATGTTTGGATCCTTATCTTAGTACTTGGGATCATTTTGACCGGAGATATTTATCATTCTTTGGTAGTAGTATCTGTTGCACCATCATGGACTTGATTAGTAGCTTGCCAGGTGTAGTTCTCATCCATGCCAGCAGCTTGTTTGATGCTAGAATTAGTTTTTATACACTTTTGTTGGGCATTGTTCATGTATCCAGTCGACCATTCTTGTTGGAATGGGTTGATGATCTCTTAGATATGATAAAGTTTACAGAAGAGTCCCAGGATCTTATTATTATAGATGACACCCAGGGGGATGTTGTGGATAGTTTTGAGGACTTAGTCTCCTCAATAGTTTCCTTTGATACGAAGATTTATGTTGATGGCTCAGTCACTCCGTTTGATGATACAAGTTCAGCAGTTGGACTAAAAAATTTGGATGGTAGTATTATAGATGATAGCCATTCTAAGGTTACTCCTTTGGATAGTGTACCAGGCATAGAGTATAGGAGTTTGACCAGTCAGCACAATCATGTGTCTAGTCAGCTGAGAGTTTGCGAGTGAGACATTTCTATTGCTTGCCAGCATTTCGATGCTACTCGTCAGTTGTTAGCAGTTTATAGATGGGGTTCTCCTGCTAGTGATGAGAAGGGAGGCAGTTATCTTTCCTTGATAGAGATCCACTCTTTATGGGAGGCTATTTGAATTTTGAGACAAAATTATATGCAGTTGGTAGCCAATAGAGATTATCTTATGGAGTTGGGCAGTACAACATATGACACATTATTGGGCAAGGAAGATGAGGTGAGTAAGCTTACTCAGTAGCTTGAGGTGACTTCTGAGTTTCTTGATAGTACACAGTTGGCTTTCGAGGAGTCACAGTTTCATTTAGCTGAGGTGACCATAGAGTTGGAACGACTTCAGTCTTTACCAGATTCTGTACAGTCACTGACCGTGGTCTCTGGTGATCCGAGGATGTCCATGGTCGAGGTTGATAGAGGCAGTGGAGATGAGGATATATCTATCCATGACACTAGTATTGGCATATTTGGTCTGTTTCCACTAGAGGCAGGTTCAACTGAGTTGGGCACTGCAGCTGAGCATTGTGGTATGTTTGACTTGGAGGCCACAGAGACTATTGATGTTGTTGATTCTACACTCTTGGCTATATCATCCTCTAACTTAGTTGATGATCAATCACAGTTGGTTGTATCACGTTTGCAGGATGAGTCTTTGACTAGGATTGGTTCTTTTTACCGGCATTATACTGTAGGATATGTTCATCAATTTTCTTTTGATCCATGTGTTAAGGAGTTGATGGAAGATAGGTTTGGTCTAGGCTCTCATTTTTGCTATCTACCGTGTAATGACTATTCACCATCAGTAGTGCATGGGTGTTATGGTTATGAGAGAGTGATCGGTGCTCTGCAGAGTTGTGTTAATTGTAGTAGGTGTGTAGTGTGTGAATTCTCTTTATTTGGTGTAGTTTCATATAGAAGTATTCATCATTGTTGCAGAATTGTATTGTACATTCCACATAGGCTAGTGGGATGTGTTGATGGTATTTACTATGTTGGCAGTTTGGGTTATCTACTCTACTTGGGTTCTGATATTTCGAGAGCTTGTTTCTCATGGGTTCCTGACTTTGGATTTTGGGTGAGTTGTACTCACCAATTTTATTATGGATTCCTCTTGGTTAATTTTCAGAGGTTGTTGCAGGAGCCTATGTTGACTGACATCAATATAGTTCATGACTACATTTGGGATCCAGGTGGATTGATTGGGTTGTTGTTCGACCATTGCTTGGGGACAAGCAATTTTGGGAAGGGCGAACTGTAATGTCCCCTTTTTAGCATTCATAGCATGATGTTATCGTTAGCCTATTTCCCCACGGTCCTGTAGGCTAACTAGGATATTAAAGGGGCTTAGAGGCCATTTGGCCTAGATAGTTTCAATTACAAGTTTTTCTGAGGGGTTTTGAGGAAGCTTTGGGCATACTTACTATTTATAGTAAGTCATCTTGGATATGGTCGTACATCCAGTGGCAGCGGTATGTCGATGGTAATTGTTTAAAATTGGCAAGAATACTTGTTTATCATTGATAAGATTTGTTATGCATTGATAAAACTATTTTATAAAGTTAAATTTAAATATCTAACTTTATTAATGCATAGACTATTGTTTGTGGGAAATATTTAAATTAAAAGAGTCCCCTTTATTTTATAACACATTGGAGACATAAGTTACATAAAGGGAGTGATTTTCTATCCCACATTGAGAAAACGAAGGATTGAGCTCTTGTGAGAACACTATCAAAGTAAGGGAAGAGCTTCTTTTTAGTATGCTTGGGAAAATCAAAAAAATTGGAAAATTTTCTAGAGATCATGTCTCAATAGTTTGAAGGATGAAATCCCTTCATGCTGAAAATCTTGATGCCATTGAAAGATATGGTCTTGAGATTCAACATGGTAGCAGTTTGAAAAAAGTAGATACGAAAAAGCAGCCCAAAAAAGTAGAATCGAAAAAGCAGCCCGAAAAAGAAGCCCAAAAAAAGCGGAACCGAAAAAGCAGGCAGAAAAAGCAATTTGTCAAAGTAGTTCAAAAAAGTGAATCTGAAAAAGCAGTCGTAAAAGAAAATTAGAAAAAACAAAGTAGAAGGGGCAACATTGTAGAAAATTATTACAGCCATCTACAATCAGGTTCTTCACTTCTCATTTGGCATATTTTCTGAGAAATGTAGGTTTTCAGCTGAGTACAAAATATAGCATCAACACTTCACTATTTTCATATTGTACTTGTCTTTTTTTTCCATTTGGCATTATTGGTATCAAAGGAAGGCAAGGATTTTGCAATTGAAAGAGCATTGTAATTTTTAGATTATCTATATTGCAAACTTAGAGTTTGATGATCAACTTATTAGTTTACATGCCAATTGTTTGACAAAATGTCAATTGGCTGTAAGTTTTCTTTTTGGCATAAACAATGTCATAATTTTGCATACTAAGTGTTTATATTAATGCCACTTGGTTGTAAGTGCATAATGCCATCTTAGGTTGCATCCAAAGTATTTGTCATAATCACTAGTTGCTATAGCTGCATATTGTAAGTAGTTTAAATCACATATTTGTATTGAATATTGCCAAAATTAGTTGCACATTCATGTTAGGTCATTGTTTAGACAAATCTGGAGTCTTTTGTAAGCATTCTCTTTGATGCAAATCACAACAAGAGTTATTGCAGCAATCTAAAAAGTTATATCAGTCATATGACCCCTTGTATGCAAAGTGTTTGACAAAATTCCTTGAGCTTTCATCAGTATTTTTGAGGGAAGATTTGAGGAGGGTTATTACACTTAGGATGTAAGTAAAAAATAAAACAAAACTCTATTGAAACTAAGATACTATTATAACTCGGTTAACACTAAGTTTTGGAATTGCAATAGAAAATGTGAACTCTTGGGGGGGGGTGGGGGAGGGGGCGGAGGTGAATCTGTGCTTTAAACTTTAACCCATAAAAAAATTCACCACACATCCATCTCACAATTCACTAAGTAAATTGAAATACCATGTAAATAATATACATCTAAAGTATGCAAACAAATAAGCATTCACACATATATGACACAAGATATGATTACCCAGAAACCCTCCAATGAGAAGGTAAAATTGGGGTGGAGATGAGACCCACAAATATTCACTACTATAGAAATAAAGTGTATTTAATGAAGGTTATGATGTTTGATCATGAAACATGATCTACCCTATGAAAGGTCTACCCTATTAAAGGCTTACAAATACTTAGGTATCACCCTATTAAAGGATTTCAACACCTTGTTAGAAGTGTGCCTAGTTAAAGGGCTTCAACTCACAATTGAGTAAGCACCTTGTTGGGGGATTTCAATATAGCCTATTAGAACTAATCTATTATGAGATTTAACTGATTCACATGTTAGAATGTCTCAACAATGATCCTATGATTAGCACTCTATTGATTGATGTTAGATCACTTCTATACTGATGTATACTTGATGCTTGCTGATCAAATGTCTCTCTGATGTTCACTACTTCCTTCCTCTATTCTCCTTTAATTTATTCTACATTTCAATTCATATCATAATACCTTAGTCACCATGAATGTCCTATTTGTGCATGCAAACTCTCCTTCTTTCTCCTTTAACTAATTTTGCAATTCAATTTAGATCATAATACCTTGATCACTATCAATGTCATGTTTGCACATGTAAACTATCCTTCTTTCTCCTTGACCATTCATTCATTTAGTCATTAGAAGTTTAGGTTGTTTCCTTTTTAAGAAGACTTAGGTGACTTAGGGTTTGGTATGAATCAATGGCTATGATTCATCCATATTAATGCTTAAACCTTCCCTTCACCTAATTGGATCCATGTAATACATAGGGATTCCCACTTAAGATTCATCCTTATCAAAAAAATATCATAATTCAATCGATAAATTGGCCCAAAAATGGTTTACATAGTAGTTTGTGCCAATACAAACAACTATGACAAAACCATGTTACTAGGCATCTAAAGTCCCTCGTGCTCAGCACCAACTATGAATTCAATACTATCACTTGTCATTTGAATGACTCAATATGGACTACTTGCTCATCTCCTAAATTACTCAACATATACTTTCTTCTTGAAAATTGATTGATTCGACATGTGAGTGACTCGACACTCACTATTTACTCGACATGCTCTAACTTTCATATTATGCTCAGCATATGTTACTTGTTTGACATGAACTAAGTAAATGACTTAAGTGTATAGATAGTCACTTGTCAAAATTAATATTAGATTAACAATCTCCTCCTTCGACATAAGTGTCAAAAACACTTGATCATACATTAATAATATTATTCTTACAAGCATAACATATATGTTTATTTGGCTTCTATACAAAATTTCAAAATATCAAAATTTTGCAGCATATGACTTATACTAAAAATCTTATAATTCCCCCTAAGTTATTTGATGTTTTCTATACCATACTTTATATCAAAACCTTTGTCCTGCTAAGTAGATTTGTGTCAATTGATACTCTTTCTCTACATTTTATTCTACTTTCTTGCTCTCCCTTTTTCTCTTACTCCCCCATTCTCTTACTCCCATTTCTCTTACTCTCCTTTTTTGACACTGATGTGAATGGGTCATACACTAATAGTATATTTTTGCAAAAAAAATTTATGGATCTAAAGTATAATTTTAAGAGTTGCATCCTAATTATCACAAGCTATCTCCAAAGACTTAATTTGGATGGCCAATATAGAGGTGATCTAACATCAAACAACAAGTGTCAATTACAATATCATTACTAAGACATTGTAATAGATGAATCAGTTAAATCTCTTAATAGAGTAGTCCTAATAAGCTATATTGAAATCCTCTAACAAGGTGCTTACATAATTATGATTTGAAGTCCTTTAACCAGACACACTTCTAGCAGGATGTTGAAATCCTTTTATAGGGTGAGACCTAACATTCTTTGTAAGCCTCTAACAAGGAAAATCATGTTTCATGATCAAACATTGTATACCTTCATTGGATATCCTTTATTACTACAATAGTGAATATTTGAGAATGTCATCCCCACCCATGTTTTACCTTCTCATTTTGGAGGGTTTCTGGGTAATCATATCTTTAGTCATATATGTGTGAGTGCTTACTTGTTTACATACTTTAGATGTATATTCTTTACATGGTAATTTAGTTTATTTATTGAATCATGAGATGGATGTGTGGTGAATGTTTTTATGGGTTAAAGTTTAAAGCACTCATTCGCTATGCACACCCCCCCCTACCCTTAGAGTTTACCTTTTCTATTGTAATTCCTTTACTAAGAACTATTGTCACTCGGTAAAGATTCAATTAATACTAAATATATGCATTGTTACTTTTTTAATACCGAATATTCATATCTGATGATATTAAATGTGATTAACTTGAATTAACATAGTTATAGAATCATAAAGAAAATAACATTAATAAAAGAGATACAAGGATTTAATGTGGAAACTCAATTTGGAAAAAACTACCAATTGCAACTAGTTACTATTTTTCACTCATCTAAAGTGAGCCCTGTTAGGAGCCAACCATATTAAATTTTACAAACATATAAAATTAGTTGTGACCCTATTAAATTATTTAGTTCTCTCTATTAGGAGTAGCCTTATTAGAGTTTTCTAGACACTTTAGTTTAGAAATGCCACCTTGTTAGAGAATTTGGAAAATAACTATTAGGTAACTCTTTTAGGATATCTTATTCACTGCTACATTTACTAGGGAGTAGTAATGATATGACCCAATTGCTACTGCAATTGTATTTTCTAATTTCAAATTTCTATTCTAGCTTGGATAAATTATTATTCTTGACCAGAATGTTCTTTGCAAGTTGGTCAATTCCTAATTCACTTCCTTGATTTATCTTTTCAATCCCATGCTTCTTCTTCTCAATTCAATCCTCAAGTTAACATTATACTTATATTTTTTACCTTGTCAATTCAACTTGAATACAATGTACAATAAATGAAATTCATCCCCTAAGTCGGCTAGAACTAACCAACAAAATTGATACATGATAATTGTTTGTTAGCCAACCCAACTTGGTCAACACTAACTCAGAAAAGATTTTCCTTCAAAATTCCTTTGGTAAATAAGTGATCTTGGTTAACCCTTGTTCCATGTCAACTTTTCTTTGGTAACTAAATGAACTCAGTAGACATTGTCTTCCTATGAACTCCCTTTCGTAGTCGAGTGATCTTAGTTAACACTAGCTCTCAACTTGGTTAATATTGAAATTCTAATCATATACTATAACTTACTTTGACTTCTAAGTGAGCTTGGCATACACTGATTGCTCAGTATATACCTAACATTTGTGTAACATCAAAGACAACATACAATTAAATGATTATATGCAACAATCTCCTTCTTTGGCATTGATGGTAGTACACCATATCATGATACATAGAAATTTTAGAGAAAATAGAAGTAAGCATAATATCCTTACTTCCATTTTAAATCTCATCCATGAGAACTTCCTCTATCAATGTGAACTCCTACTATCATCAATCTTTTATTGCAATGATAACACTAGCAAACTCTCCCTCTTTGATATCAATTCCACTTTGTTCTCCCTCTTTGACATCTGTGTGTGTGTGTGTGTGTGTGTGTGTGTGTGTGTGTGTGTGTGTGTGTGTGTGTGTGTGTGTGTGTGTGTGTGTGTGTGTGTGTGTGTGTGTGTGTGTTTGTGTCTGTGTGTGTTTCTCTGGTATATGAAATTAAACTTTCCCTATCTGACATCTTATCCCAAAGACAACAATCGATGTAGTTTTCATGTAACTTGATGTACAGATTCATATGCAATCTATAATGATAATACTACATCAATTTTTCTAATCTTCAACATGCTTGGTTGATGCATCACTAAAATTTGATTATTTAGCTTCGGATAGGGGAATGACCCCTAACTTACCTTTTTGATACAAAAATGCATCGATAGGAAATGGCTTGGTGAATATTTTTGCAATTATTTCTTTTGTATTCACATATTCCACATTCACCTCCATGTCTTGCTCCAATTTTCTCAAGAAATGATATTTTATTGCAATGTTCTTGGTATTCATATGCATCACTAGATTATTGGATATGTTGATTGCATTGGCGTTATCATATAAGGTAATAACTAAGCCCTTGATCTCCTCCTTCATACTTGATAATAGTTACTTGAACCACACAATGTTGGAACCATTGAATGTTGTAACATCATATTATGGCTCTAATGTAGACTGAGAGATACAATTATCCTTCTTGCTTGTCCAAGATACTAGCCTCTTTCCAAGAATAAATGCTCCACCACTAGTTCTCTTTTTATCATCAACACTTCCTACCCAATTTGCATTAGTGAATTCCTTCAGTTCAAAGTTTCCTCCTTTCTTATACCACAAACCATAATCTTTAGTATAGTTCAGATACCTCATGATTCTTTGAGTTTCCATCATATTATTTCTTTAGGATTAACATAGAATCTAGCCACCATAGAAACTACTAATGCTATATTAGGTCTTTTTCGTACTACATATTGAATTTTTCCAACCATTGATCTATATGTGATCTGATCTACCTCTTTGGAATCATCATTTTTTAAAAGCTTCTATCTAGTAGTCATTGGTGTTCCAATTGGTCGAGAATCATCCATTCCAAATTTCTTTAGTATCTCCTTGATGTATTTTGATTGAGTAATATATATACAATCCTTCATATGTTGAGTTTGTAAGCCAAAAAGGAATTTGATATCTCCAAACATTGACATTTCAAATTCCTTACTCATTTCTAGAGAATTTTTTTTGCACAAATATTTATTTCCAATAAATAATGTATCATGCATAAAGATTTATGTCAACACAATCTTCTTATCTAGTCCTTCTTTGATGCATAGGCTTTTATTCCCATTAGTTTTTTGAAAACCAAACTTTATGAGATAATTATGTAACCTTTCATAGCATGCTTTAGGGGCTTGTTCGAGACCATGCAAAGCTTTGTGTAGTCTTCAAATCGTGTCCCTTTTTCTAGGATCAATGAAACCTTTTGGTTTCTCAATGTAGACTTCTTCTTGTAATATTCCATTCAAGAATGTTGATTTCACATCCATCTGATATATTTTGAATCCTTTGTGTGCTGCATATGTAAGGAGTGTTCTAAAACCTTTTGGTCTTGCAATAGGAGAAAACATCTCTCCATAATCAACACTTTCCTCTTGTGCATAACATTGCAAACTAATCTTTCCTTCTTTCTTGAAACTTCTCCATTTTCATTTAGCTTATTTTTGAATACCCAGTTTGTGTGAATTACATTCTTGTCCTTGCATCTAGGAACAAGAGTTTAGGTTTTGTTCCTTTCAATCTAATCAATCTCTTTATTCATTGCTTCTATTTAACTTTTATTTTCTAATGCATTTTTTATAGTTCTAGGCTGAAATTCAGTAAGAAAGAAAGTACCTTTTAATTTTTTCCTTTTCAATGTACCTTATGATTTATCTCTAATGATTTTCTCAGGTGTATGATGCCTTCTAACATATCCAACTAGTCTGGGCTTCATCTATCAGAATTCACTAGGTTCACCATGATCTTTTGTATCATGTTTGAGTCCCATTTTCTATGACTTAGGTCCATTGGATGACTCAGTTTACACTTGCTATAATGGGGGTCCTTTAGACTATGACTCAAGTTACACTAGCTACAACTTGGGTTGAACTAGGGATTTTTGGGACTCGGGTGGTGAAGACTGGGAACTGCCATTTTCTTAAACTTTAGGTGAAGTATTAGGCTCATAGTAAACAAATTTTATGTAGTCTTTAGGTTCTTTATGGCTTTGTTCTTTAGACTCTTCTGCAAACTCATCAATCCTTACATGTGCACTTTCAGTAACTTTGTGAGTAGATAGATTCAAACATTTATATGATTTTCTCGTATTGGAGTATCCCAAGAATATGCCTTCATCACTTTTCACACCAAAATTTCCTTTTCTTAACTACTTCAAAATATAACATTTTCCTCCAAATACTTTGAAATAACACACATTAGGTTTATAGCCATAACACAATTCAAAATGTGTTTGATTTGAGTACTTCTTCAACTAAACGTGGTTGAACGCATGAACTACAATGATGATTACTTCCTTCTAGTATTTGATAGCAATGTTCTTCTCTATCATTAGTGTCCTTGCACAATCCATGACTGATCTATTCCTTCTTTTAGTAATGCCATTCTACTAAGATGTATTAGGTGCAAATATCTATCTTTTGATTTCTCTTTTATTGCAGGTTTCATTGAATTCATTCAAGATGAATTCCCCTCCTCTATTTAATCTTAAAATTTTTAGTTTCTTTCCTATTTATTTCTCAACTCTAGACAAATACCATTTGAACTTTTGAAAAGCTTATGATTGGTCCTTTAAATACATAACTATCATCATCCTAGAATAATCATTAAAAAAAAGTACTTATCTCTAGTGTAGCTTTGCATGCCAATAGGTCTACAAACATATGTATGAACTAGCTTGAAGACTTCTTTGGAATGATGGTTCTTTCTTTTAAAACATGTCTTTCCCATCTTTCCAATTTGAAAATTCTTGTACATTCCCATATCATGTTTCTTCAGGCTTGGAATGCTTCCAACCCTTTTGTTCATACTTATGTTAACCATGTTAAGACTTCCATAACTATATTTCTTCTACTTGAGCTATGAAACATGAATTTATAGTTAGATCTAGGTAGAATAAATTTTCTCTTGTTTGATTACAAGTCCCAACTAGATTTCCATCTCCATCCAACAACTTGGCTTTCCTATTCATAAATTCTACCTTGAATCCAATGTTATTCAATTGTGCCACACTAACTAAATTATGCTTCAGTCCTTCTACCCAATACACATTGTCACATCTAAGATCATTGGTTAGTATAATACAACCTTTTCCCTTAACATAACAAGGTTTTTCATTTCTGAATCTGACACTCCCACCATCATAGTGTTACGAGTGCTCAAATTTAGATTTATCACTAGTAATGTGGTGAGAATGACCACTATCAATAATACATGTATCATTCTTACTAACATGAGAAATTAAGGCCACCTCATCATTCTCATCATCTGATTCATCCTCAACAACAATGTTATCAATTTCATTTTCTTCACTACTATAAAAAACTTTAGCTATGTAATAAGATTTCTTACCTTTGTCCATGTAGCTTTTGAAATCCTTCTTGCCTTTGTACTTGTCATGCTTATTCTCTTCTTTTCCTTCTCTATTTGGACATCTTGCATCAATATGACCAACTTCTTCATAAGAAAAATAAATCAAAGGAGTTTTTCCTATATACTTTCCTTTGCATTTGGGAAATATTCTTGCAAGCAATGCTACAATGACTTCAAGATCATCATTAGAACTGTCTTCATCTTCAGTGTCAGACTTCTTGTTTTTAGACTTTGCATCTTTCATCTTGACTATTAGCTTGTCTTGGATTGCAGAATCAAGGTTACTAGAGTTAGGAACATAAATATCAAAATTATCTAACTCAAATGTTATTAACCTTACCACTAGTGCATCTAAGGTTATATCATTCTTCATATCACATCTTATCTCTTCAATAGCTAGCACTATGATTGCATAAATAGGAAGAAATAATTTTGAGTACCTTGCTTACCACTATTACATCATCAATTTTCCCACCTAAGGCTCTGATTGCACATACACTAGCTTTGATTCTTTTAATGCACTATGCAATGTTCTCATATTCTCTCATTTTCATTTGATCAAATTGACCTCTAAGACTTTCTTCCTTAGCTCTTCTTACACTGTCATTACCTCTATAGATAGCTTTCAGCTTGACCCACATCTCATAAGTAGTAGCACAATTTTTTACCTCATCAAATTCAACATAGTTGAGAGTGAAAGCAGTGGCAATCATCATAATGTTATGGTTCTTCTTTTCTGTAATTTCTTTCATAGTCATAGTTTGAATAAGTGCCACATACCTAGTGTTCAGATATTTTATACTCGAGTCTCCAATTGTTTCTAAATGTAACTTTATGAGTTCCTTCCATGCTTGGAAGTTATCTCTATTCAACTTAGGAATCTCCCTTCTATAAGACATCTTGTTCTTTAGCTTAGCTCCATGAAACCTTCTCTATGAGAACCAAAAGCTTTGATACCAATTGCTAGAAATGTAGGAGGAGTAACTGAGAGGGGAGGGGTGAATTAGTTAGCACAAAAACAAATCCCAATCTTACAAGATGTCAGTAAGAAAGAAAACCAAACTCTACTGAAACTAATATATTGTTGTAATGTGGCAAGCACAGGAACACTTAGTTAATAGTAAGAATGACTATCACTTGGTAAGCACTTGATTAATAATGAATATATGCACTATTACTTTTTTAATTCAAAATATGCAAATCTTATGATATTAAGTGTGATTAATCTTAATTAACTTATTTCAACATCATAAAGAAAATAATATGAACACAAGTGACACTAGGATTTAATGTGGAAACCCAATTTGGAAAAAACTACCAATTGAAACTAGTTCCTATTTTCACTCTTCTAAAGTTAGACCTATCAAGAGAAAACCCTATTAAAGGTTACAAAACACATGGTCAACTCTTAATTTACAGCTCAGTCAACTCTTAATTTACAACTCGGTCAACTCTTAATTTGCAATTTATTCAATTCTTAATTTGCTTCCTTGATTTATCTTTACAATCCTGTGCTTCTTCTTCTCAATTCAATCCTCAACTTGACCTTATACTTATATGTTTTACCTTGCCAAGTTGTCTTGAATACAATATCAAACAAATGAAATTCATCCAATTAGCCGGCTAGAACTAACCAGCAAAACTGATACAAGAAAATCCTTTGTTAGCTGACCCAACGTAGTGAACACTAACTCAAAAATGATTTTCCTTCAGAATTCCTTTGGTAACTAAGTGTGCTTAGTAGACACCATATTCTTGCAAACTCCCTTTGGTAGTTGAGTGACCTCAGCTGACACTAGCTCTGAACTTGGTTAACATTAAAACACTCATCATACATTGCAACTTCCTTTGACTCCCGAGTGAGCTTGTCATATACTAATTAGTTGGTATATACTTGACATTTGTGTAACATCAAAGACAACATACAATTAAATGATTGTATCTAATAACCTACACCTAACAAGAATTTGATAAAGAATCACATTACTAATAAGATTATTGGGAGCAAAGAAAAAGGAGTTATGAAAAGAAAAAAGATAAATGGAAAATTATGTTTGATTTCTCAAGTTGAATCAAAAAGTGTAAATGAGGTATAAAAATATTACCATCAGATTCAAGAAAAGAAGGAAGAACTAGAGAAATTTTTAAATAATGAGACATGGGAATTGGTTCCTAGACCTAAACACAAGAATGTTATAGGAACTAAATGGCTTTTTAGAAATAAGATAAATGAGCAAGGAGATGTTGTGAGAAATAAAGAAAGATTGGTATGTTAAGGTATTTGTAGAAAGAAGGTATAGACTATGAAGAAACATTTTCCCCTATAGAAAGAATTGAAGTAGTAAGAATTTTATTGGCTTCTATAGCATGTAAGAAGTTCAAAGCATATCAAAAGGATGTAAATTCATCATTTGTAAATGGAGAACTTGAAGAAAAAGTCTGTATTAAGTATCGTGAAGAATTTCCTTTGAAAAAATAAAACAATATGGTATGTAGATTGAATAAAGCTTTTTATGGGCTAAGGCTAGCACCTAGAACACACAATGTGAAGTTGGACAAGTATTTGGAAATGTTGAGATTTTTAAATATATATAAGACATAGTAACTTGTACTTTAAAGAAATTGAGAATGGAATGTTCATTATTATTATATTTGTGCATGACATAATCTTTGGAGGCAATGATGAAGCAAGTGAGAAACTTACTGATGAAATTAAGAATGAATTTGAGATAAATATTATTCGTGAGATGAAATATTTCTTTGGTCTATAGATCGTGTAGAGTAGTGATGGCATTTTTTTATCACACAATAAGTATTTGAAAGACTTGTTAAAAGAATTTGGCTTAAAATATTTTAAGCCTATTGGAACACTATGATAATTATTAAAAAGCCATCTAGAAAAGATGAGGCACCTATAGTTGAGAAGGAGAAGCACAAATCCAAGATTGGAGGTTTACAATATTAGAATCACACTAGGCTAGATATAGAAATTGAAGTTAGTATAGTTGTAATATTTCAAGGAGATCCAAGAGAAGAACATTATGCAATAGTAAAGGAAAAATTAACATATTTGAGGGGTACACCTAAATTTTGACTGTTGCATGATAGATCAAGTTACTTTACTTTATGCATATATATATTGATGTAGATTAGGTAGGTGGCATGTATGAAAAAAATAATTCATGGAACATTTTTCCTTGGAAGAAGATTGGTTTCTTGGCTAAGAAATAAACAAGACTATATCTCATGGAGTAAAACAGAAGCAGAATATGTAGCAGCAACAAAAAATTGGAAACAAATCATGTCGATGAAACATATGTTGAAGGACACTAGGATAGAACTTTCAAAATCTATTTTCATACATTGTAATAACATAAGTACAATAATTATATCTATTAATCCTATGTTACATTGTTAGCATATATATTCATTAACTATGATGTTTTGAGAGAGACGGTTGTAGACAAAGAAATCATACTAGAATATGTAAATACAAATGGAGATATTTTTATGATGAATTTGTTGGAAGCATGAATGTCGATGATATTCCTATGGGGGAATATTTGTAGAAACATGATCATATCATTATCATGATGATATGTTACATTCATGACTACGTTTTTCATTGATGTCAACATAACAGTTTTATATGGTATCTGAGAAAAGAACAACAGAAAGATCAAGTTGGTATAGATAGATCATTGAGTATATTCAATAATGAGGTTAAAGGGAGATACTACTAATTGTTTGGTATATGCCTCTAACCTCAAAAGCATAAGATATTATGTTTGGAAGAAGTTATGCAAGTTTTGGTAAAGATTATTCTAAGATAGAGTTTACTAAGGCATGTTCTGGTAAACTTGTAATATCACTTAATAGACTTGTTATTTTGAGAAGCTAAATTTAAAGAAGTAAACAAGTCATGTTGGTGATGACATGGCTAATTTTTTATCATCATAATGTTATGTGTAAGGAAAGATATTCAAGTTGTAAGGTGGAAGATTAATTCTATCACTAAGTGTAACATGTTCTTAAAGTAGTCCTATAATAATTAATTGAGGTGATGTAATAGCCAACTCAGGGAATTGTTTTATGGATTTGATATAAAGGAAGGAAATTTTCTTTATCATGATGCATGCAAGGGAAGTGATTTTAAGTAACGTAACAAGCTGATTGTAAAGTTGAGCAGATCAGCCAAAGGTGAAGGAAACTTTGTTGCGAAAGTTTTATTATGTGATATAAAGTTGCATACTTGGATCCAAGGTTTGTGACCTAGACTATAAGTTCTAATAGTGATTGGTCTAGTTGACAGGATAGAGGAAAGAAGTTAAATTATAGTACATAATTTTTTTTTTGCATGGAATAGTTGAGAGATTAGTTGGATAGTGAGTTCGATGATCTTGCTACAAATTTTTTTTGGATAGTGGATCCTTCTATCTTCTACAACTCCTAACAGGGTTGGAATCTTCTAACAAGGATTCAAAGTCTCCTAACAGGGACTCGTATGTGCTAATTGTTGTAATAGACTCCTAACAAGGTCTATCCTCTAACAAGGAATATTTATATTAGTATAAAATCTTGTGGGCATCATTCCCACTGGGGTTTTTCCTCTAATCAAGGGTTTCCCTAGTTAACATATCTGGTGTAGTTGTCTATGTGAATTTTGTTATGGTTGTTGTTTATTTTGGCTGAATGGATAATCTTGTTTAAAGTAGATAAATGTTTTAATTGTTGGATAACTGATTCACTACCCCCTTCTCAATTATCTTGGTGGACTATTGGTTCTAAAAATTGGTATCAGAGCATTAGGTCCTTGAAAATAAAGTATAACAACTTTGGGAGATCTGTGGAAAATATGTTTAGGAAAGATAGTCTAAAGTTTGATGGAACAAATTATGATAGCTACAAGGAAAAGTTGAAGAAAAATGTTTTAATTGTTGGATAATTGATTCACCACCCCCCTCTCAATTATCTTGGTGGACTATTGGTTGTAACAATTGGTATCAAAGCATTAAGTCCTTGAAGATAAAGTATAACAACTTTGGGAGATCCATGGAAAATATGTTCAAGAAAGATAGTCTGAAGTTTGATGGAACAAATTATGATAGCAAGAAGTAAAAGTTGAAGATATGTCTACTATGTATGGGTCTAGGATATTAGATCTTGACAAAATCAAAAAAAGGTAGTCATTGCTAAAAAATATTTGGGAAATTGTACCGAGGAAGAAAGAGATATTTTCATGTGTGACATGAGAGCTAGAGAAGCACTATTGATTACACTTCCTGAAATTGAATACAATCAGGTAAAGTCACTTTTTACTTCACATATGATTTGGGAAACAATTTTGAAGGTGATGAACATTCTAAGAAATTGAGGTTAAAAATTTGGATCTGTGCATTTCAAGATGCTAAAATGATGGAAGATGAATCTATAAGGACATATGTATGCAAGATATCAGAAATTACTATAGATATTAGATCTCAAGGAGGAACCAAAGAGAATGATAAGGTGATATGGAAAATATTGAAGAGCTTAACAAAACCATTTAAGTTAGTAGTTCAAATGATATATTTGTTAATCTCTTATACCAAAGATTTCACAAAGGAGACATTGCATGGAAGACTTGAAGGAGTTGAGAATAAGCTCAGACAGTTTGGAGAATTAACCAAAACAAAAAAAAAAGCTTTCACTACCTTGAATATTTGACCTAGTTTATCAAGAAGCACAAGTACTAGAGAAGACTTTGCTAACAACAACATATCTGATGGGGATAGAAAGATTGAAGAAGGAGTAGCACTTTTAGTAAGAAAAGAAAAAGGTGGTAAGAAAATCTTTAAATGTTGGAATTGTAATGAATTTGGCCATTATGCATCTAAGTGTCCTAAAAGAGAGAAAAAGTATAGAGGAAATTTCTAACCTAGAAGAGATAGAGAATGCTTATATATAAATGAAGAAGATGATTCTGATGAACAAGAAATAAGTGCTAGCGATGATGAAATTGTATTTGTAGCTATCAAAACAGAAATTCCAAAGAAAATAGCTTTGCTATCATAGGTTGAAAAGAAATCTAATTGGATAATTTATAGTGGTTGTTCACATCATATGACTAGTGATATTTAAAATTTTATTAAGTCCAAAAGTCAGGTTGAAGGCATTGTCAGAGTTCGAAACAATACAGCATGCAAAATTAAAGACACTAGATCTATAACTTTTGATGGTAAAACAAACACCGAGGATGTATATTTTGTTGATGGTTTGAAGCATGTGCAATCTTTTGAGTGTTGGAAAACTAGTGGATAAAGGTTATCAGTTGCAGTTCACAGAGAAGACATGCATGATCGGAGATAAAGATGGAAACGTAATTGGAATAGGAACCACATGAAGAGGTAATATATTTTAGTTAATTCCTACTAAAATGAAATGTTTTTTGTAAAGGTAGATGAGAGTTGGTTATGGCATAAGAGATTTTTCCATATAAACTCTGACAGTATTGTGAAGACTAGTAGTATGTTTGCAGATAGAGATTTGCCTAAGATTGTAAAACTTACTAAAAAAAATTGTAATGAGAGTGTTTTGGCAAATCATAATAGAACTTCTTTTCCTAGCAAGAAGTGTACAGCTACAAAAAAATAGGAGATGTTACATATAGATCTTAGTCGTCCTATGAAGACTAAATGATTCTATGGTGCAAGGTATTTCATGATTTTAGTTAATGACTTCTCTATAATGATGTGGGTTGCATTTCTTAAAGAAAAATATAAGACATTTGATAAGTTTAAGATATTCAAGAATAGAATTGAGAATGAATCAAGCATGAAGATTAAATGTTTAAGATCAGATAAAGGAGGAAAATTTACTTCAAATAAGTTTTACATATTTTGTTAAGCTAATGTAATCAAAAGACAATTATCAGCTTTGAGAATCACTAAATAGAATGGTATAGGAGAAAGAAGAAACATGTTAGTAATAGAAGTAGCAAGAGCTATGTTAGCTGAGAATGATATATCCAAGATATTTTTGAGAGAAGCTATGAATATAGCAGTCTACACTATGAATAGAGTTCAAGTCAAGAAAGACCCAAAAAAGACCCTTTATGAACTATGGTTTGGTCACTCACCTATAGTTAAGTATTTCAAAAATTTTGGTAGTAATTTTTATATCAAAAGAGATGATGATAATGGTAAGTTTGATGCTAGAAGTGATGAAGGTATGTTTCTTGGTTATTCATTAAAAAGAAAGGCTTATAGATGTTATAATTTGAGAACTAAAACCATTATGGAAAGTACAAATGTGAGAGTTGATGAGAAATTCAAGATATGAGAAAGAATGGTTGAATATAATTTAGATGATGAGAATATTGTTTCAAAACCAAGGAATGATGAAGAATTCCTTGAAACAAACAATGATTTGTAGAATGAAGGAGAGCCAAGGTAGGAAGAAAGCTCAGAACCGTTAGAAGAGCCAAGAGTTGAGTTACCAACTCCTACTTAGGGTAAGAATATGACAAAGAATAATCCAACCAATTAGATCATTAGAAGTAGAGATAAAGGTGTGATGAAAAGAAGTAGAATCAATGAAGAACTATGATTGATATCTGAATTTAAACCGAAGAATGCAGATGAAGCATGTAAAGATCACTATTGAAAACAAGCTATGAAAGAGGAATTGGATCAGACAATAAATAATGAGATGTGGGAATTGGTAACCAAACCACCAGATAAGAATGTGATAGGAACTAAATGGGTATTCAGAAACAAGATGAATAAACAAGGTGAAGTTGTAAGGAACAAAGAAAGATTGGTAAATAAAGGTTACTCATAGCAAAAAGGAATAGACTATAATGAGACCTATGCTCCTATGGCAAGAATAGAAGTAGTAAGGTTATTCTTAGCATATGAAATTAAAAAAAAATTAAAAGTCTATCAAATAGATGTCAAGTCAAAATTTTTGAATGGAGAACTTGAAGAAGAGGCATACATAGACCAGCCTGAAGGTTGTCCTTTGACAATGTTGGCTTGATTTTTCACCATATATTTTGGAATTCTCTGTAGTAAAAAAAGACCTTAAAATCATGTTTTAAAATTGTGAAATATTTCAAAAACCCTAGGTGAGATTATTAAATTTTTATCAAACCCTTGTTATTGTTCCCTAGTTTTATTTAAATTTTACAAAATAGTGTTTTAAATATTGGCGTGGGAATTTTTTTGTCCTAAGGTTTTATCATTTACATTTTTCCATATTTATTTTTAGGTTATATTTCCTAATTTTAGTTATCCTTTGTGGTAAACATTATCTTAACTATGGTCTTGCCCCTGGTTGATTTTCCTTAATGTTCTATAAAATGTTTTAACCATTATGGTTTACCTTTGATAACCATTGATCTTTGGAAGATCAACGATGAGCGCATGCCCACTTGGAGAATTTTCTTGACTTTTAACAAATTTGGGAAAGCACCTCTTTTCCATGGAGCACTTCATGATGTTGAGTTTTTAATCTACCACAAAGAACTAGAGGATGTCATAAAATTTTTAGAATTGTCACAGGTTCTCAGAGCATGTTGAAATTTACAGTAGTTTCATTAGTCAAGCCAAGTAGTAGGGTTATCTTTTGGTATAATAACATTGTAACATTGATATTGGAAAGATCAAAGATGGGTGTATTACCACTTTATGAAGATCTGTGAAGTTTGAGAAATGTGCTAAAGTGCCCTAGCAACACATGTCCTCAGTGATGTCATGTAAGATGTTAATGTAATTCAAAAGGCACAAGATATATGCATCATCACTATTTGAAAGATCAAAAGATAGTGCTTTCCCACAATATGAACATGATCAAATTTTAGTTGAAGTGGGGAAGTGCCTATGTGCCACGTATACTAGGATGAGGTCATATGCCCCCACTTGAACAAAGATTATAGTATGATCAATAGTTGGCAGCTATCAAGATATGTTGGATAAAGTGCAACATTTCATTGGTTGATATGGTTGATAGGATTGTAAAAAGGGTAATAAGTATTGTACCACTAAATCTTAGAAACATCAACAAAATGCACATCACCACAATATAAAAAAGACCGAGCTTTAACCAAAGCAATAAAGTACATGCTGCACATATGGACAAGTGAGGCTACCTACTCAAAAGGTTTCCTAGTCACACTAAGATTGCAAATTATGGTGATATGGAACATGATAATTGGTGGGATGGTTCATTTGTTTGTCAAGCTAGAAAATAAATGTACTAGTGGGCTTGTAAATTTAAGTCTAGAATTATAAAGTTGTAAGGAAGTTTTGTGATCATCAATCTTTGGAAGATTGACGATCCACACTTCACCACTTTGTGAAAGTGCTCTAACTTTACAAAATGTGGGAATGCACCCTATTGACATGTGGCAATTTATAAAAAAGGAGTTATTGCAGCTTTTAATTTTATAATAAGTCATCAAATGCTTGATGATCAATAGTTAAAATTCAAACTTCATGACATGGTGCAAAGTTTTGATTGTTAGAGTATTAATTCTGATCAATGCCACTTCATGTGAGCTTCATGTGTAGTAAAATTCTAAATTGACCATTATTGAGCCATAAGTTATAGAATTATCATAGTGCAAGTTCTAGAGATAGGGAAAGTGTTTTTTCAAGGTTTTTAGCAATTTGGAGAGTGATATACAAAGGTGAAAAAGAAAAAAAAGGTAGGTAAGTTATCTAAACTTCTAAAAATTAAGAAATTGTGACTACACTAGTGTAAATTGTAAAAATTCCTCCACACAAGGATTTCTCTATAAAAGTAGATTACTTGAAGAGGGAAGTTCACGATGATTTTCTAGAACAAATTCCACTATCAATGAATAAATTAGCTAGGGGTAGAGAATTGATTCCAAAAAGCCCTAGGTTACTGGTTAGTACAGGTTTCTTTGACAAAGAAAACTAGTTGAGGGATGCAGAGGTGTATATGGGAGTCTTGAAAGTTTTTAAGAAATAGTGTGCAAAAAGGAAATTGGATATGAGCCAATAAGGAATATCTGGGAATTTGACAAAGGTAAATTGATTTTCCCTAGATTCTTCATTGATGATGATCTATTGGAAGAGATGGCCAAGAAGTAAGTTCCAATTACTAGGGTTGTAAAGAACCATGTAGGGATAACCTTTTTAGGGTTCCACCTAAACTAATCAGAGAGGTTTTCAAGTTAAACCCTAATAATGCTATTCATGAGAAGATTGACATGGAAGACCTCCAAGCTAGATATGATGCACAAAGGGTGTATTTAAGGGGAGGGCTATTGCAGAAACATTTTGTTAAAATTGGATCATTACCCTTAGTTACACAAAATATTCCTAAGCCCTTGTTGAAAAATTATTTTAACCCTAGGGCATAGGCCTTATATTTCTCTCTTTGCAAAATCCTTGGAATGGATGAACAATATCATATCCTAGGATCTATTATTCTTATTATTGCTCAAACTCTTCAGTATGGAATGAGTTCAATTATTGATTTTGCTACCTTCTTAGCTGAAGCAATTCATAATAGTTTGATTGGAATAGTACAAGCTAAAGTTAACAAGCCCTTTTTTTGGTATTCAATGTTGATGTATATTCATTTATACAAAGGAGTTACCTTTTTCTCCAAGGAGATGAAATTATAATTGGAAAGAGATGGAGAAAGACTCTCAGTTCAATTATGGAGTGCAGACATGACATGAGATGTAACTAGTGCCAACTTTATTAGGTTTGACAAATACTTTGTCTCTAAGCTCAAAATATTGTCGATATGGGACAACCCTAGGATACCATGGTCAAAGTTACAATTAATTAGACCTAAAGATCATGCCAAATGACTATTGGTAAGTTATAATTGGGGTGATATTGTTCCATATGTTGTTTCCACCATTTTCAAAGTTTATGTCTTTTGGGAAAGTCCCATCTGTTTCCATACCAAGTGACCTTGAAGGTTGGGATTGCTAAGTTGTTATGAAAAATTATATTAGTTGATGAGAGAGATTTACTTGGTAAATCCAAAGGTACCTTCTTTCCAATGATTACAGTTATTCATAATATTGATTTTGTAAAAAAGGGATGGAGGAACTTGGGAAATTTCTTAGATAAATATTAGATGAGAAAATCCCATGCCCATTTTATTAATTAAGAAGGATTTAATGACCTCCTCAAAGAAAGGAGTAAAGCTAAGGCTAAGATGAAAACTATATATTTTCCTAAGGACATAATCAGAAATAGGTTCTAATTACAAGAATAAGAGTTTAGAAAATAAAAATGGGTAATTTATAGTAATGTTTTGGATTTTATAAATGCTTTTGAGCCAAAATATGATCCCTTAATAGATAAAAAATAGATATGCTAATGGACAAATTTGTTGGGATAGTGAAAACACTAAATGAGAAGAAGCAAATTATAACAAAAGCATACCTAGATAGGGCTATTGAGGTGGAGAGAAGGATTTCTATTAGAATGATTGTGACCTCAGGGCAATATACATTGTAGGAAAAGGTTGGGTATGTAGTGGCCCAAAATATACAATATGTTCCTCAATACAAGAGGCTAAGGTCTGAAAGCCCTCCTAACACACATGCTCCTAAAAAGTAGAGACTAGAGAATGGATCATCTTCTAATGTAGAAGAATATTCACCCACCTAAACTCCACTTAGAATATATGATGAAGCATCTCCAAGAGAATACATGAGGAAAATTGGAGGGGAAGGGGACATTATGGTCACAATTATTGAAATTGAAGGAGGAGCACCTGAAGAGCCTCTGGTGCCATCTTTTGATCTTACTATTGTAGATTATGGATGTAAAGAGATAGACCATGTGATTAAATAGGCTTCCCAAAAATTCATTGATGATGAAATTGTTATAAAAACTAGAGCTTTTGCCAAGTTTTTATGGAGAAGAAATATTGGTAATTTTGAAAATAAGTGAAAATTAATAAAAGAAGAGCAACCTAATAAGTTGGACTCTAAAATTAAAGCTAACTTTATGGAGGAATTTTCACAATCAACCCCTGAAGGGGGAAGACAATTATTAAAATACTCAAGATTCTTAATCTTTCCTAAATGGGACATAGCCTATGCTATGATCTTTGATTCTATTAGGAAGGAAAAAGATAGTCAATTTAGGACCGAGGAAGAAATATTGCAGGCACATAGAGCAATAAAATACAACAATGATCACTAGGCATTGCTGATATGGTCAATTGAAAAGAAGGACAAAACTAGGTTACATGAAGTTTCAAGTGTTGAGCATACAAGCACCCTCATGATGTACAAAGAAAATGAGATAGATAGAGATAAAGTGTTTAAAATAACTAGGGAGATGATGGACTTTGGGGAGCTGGTTACTGGAAAAGGTAAAGGTAAATTCCTAGAGCTAAATGCCAATTTTGAAGAAATATTAAAAGCATATGAGGAGAGATGGAATAGGATAAATCAATTGGAAATCAGGTATCCTAGATGGACAAGCAACTTGGAAAAAGAGAAGTGAGAGAGTCAAGCCAGCCCAAAATTACCTATCCTCACCCCCCAATTGAACCATTGTAGTCAACTCCCTTGGTAGAGTTACTTGACACTCCACAAAGGTCATAATTATATAATGTTGAAGGGAAAAGAAAAAAATTTGGGCCTTATATGTTGAGTTGAGGGATTTTTATAATGATAAAATTAGGAAGACAATCTTATATTTAATAGATAATATTGATTAGCCAACATTTCATGAGCAATTGTTGAGAATAATAAACATTTGGGAAGAAATAAAAGGTGGTGAAGATTCTTTAAAACCCATCATGAATAAATGGGGTAGTAGGGATAAGGATGTTCCTCTTTTGTGTGTCTCAATTATTAGTCTATCCTATGAACAGATAGAATTTTTTTTTGATATGACTAATAATTTGTCTGGTTTTGATGAAAAGAGAGTTGTAGTGTAAACAAGGATAATGATTTGTCTTTCTAAGTATCCAAGTGAGAAGATGGAACTCCTTCCCCATACACTTATAAAGGTAGATAAAATAAAAGAAAAGGAAGAATGGGGCAAAGAGTTAGATTATTTATTATGCCATAGAATACGTGGAGTCATAATTGTAAAAGGCCACTTGCCATGGGCAAAGAAAAATGACAAATTTTTTAAAATGCAGTTATTTTATAATTCCATCCCAGAAGAAGTTATCGAAATCAATAAAATAGGAGATTTTGTGATGAAGAAGCAAAGTGAGGTCTTGAGTTTTGATTGGCTTGATGACACAATTTTCAACAAATGGATGGAGGATTTTTTCTATGAAAAGAAAATAGAAATAGAAGAAGGGATGTGGACCAGGATGAGAATCAAACAATTGATACATTAGTACAAACAAAAAAAGATAAAAAAGGAACAACCAACTTTAGTGATAAGCATAGTGGTCCCAACTGACAAGATGGCAACTAAGGAATTAGATATAATTGTTCTTTTAATGGTGCATGGTGATGTGAATGGAGAACCTAAAGTTGAAGTAAGTCTATAAAAATTAAATCCAGGTCCATCACAAACAAATTCATTGGCTACATATTCTGAGGAACAACAATAGAAATAAATCTACTCATTAACTTCTCATCAACAAAGAAATGGAACAAAAGGTGAAATAGAAGTGGTCCCCATAGAAGAATATTCATGATGTAAACCATGATGTTGCACCAAAAAAAATTCTTTTATGATAGTAACAATATAAATATCTTTCTATCTTAAGGATAGCTGTCAATTTCTCTATGCTTGAAGCTTGTTGCATCTCACACTATATAAGTGAGATTCTAGTGCTAGAGAAAGGGTCTGAGTCATTGTACAATTTTAGTTTTACAAAGCTTTGTTTGGTCTAGTCCTTGGTGCAAAATTTCACGATGTATTTTCTTTGCAAAAATCTAAGAATACATTAGTGTTACAAGGTCATAGTGTTTTAGCTAGAGTTGTTTTGAGTCCTATTTCAGTTGTTATATAATTTTCTAAGATAATTAATAAAAATATGAACTATCCCCATATCTTTTCTTTTTGAATCTTGTCTCTATTTTTATTACCTAGTTATCTTGAGATTGCATGCGCAAAGCTTCTTCAATTGAATGCAATTAGGAAAAGTTGTATATCATTTCACTATTTCTTTTAATTCTATGAATTAGGTAAATGCTTTAGTGAATATGATATGATCTCTAGGAAGTAGGAAGGATATGTGTAAGAATGAGTTTCAATGAGAATTACTTATAGTTCTGATTGCAATGTATTCAATTAGATGAAGAAGTTGGAGAGACACTAAATCCCAATCAATGAAGCACTGATCAACTAGTTTGGTCTACATATGGAGAAACCATGGATAAGCATCAAGCCTAAAATCAAACTAATTTTACTTTAATATTTGTAGAATGTCAAAGCTGGTCAACACTTGTTTACACTTAACTTCTAAGTCCTAGTTAGCTACTATTGCCTAGAATTATTTGTAGATCTAAGAGGAATTGTGACCAATCTTCTATAAGGGATGAATATTGCTATAAAATGTTATGGAATGAATGATATATGAATATAATATCAGGTTGTGAATCTTTTACCCCTCAAGTGCACCCACCTTAGTTTTGTAGAGCTAAAAGAGTAGAGAATCTTTCATGATATTTTTGAAGTTGGGTCTAAATCTAAAGAACATATAACTACTTATAGCAAATAGCTAATCCTTAGGTTATTGTGATCTCCATCATCTTGGTATTATATTTTTTTTTCTTGGTAGTGTAAAAACACCAATAGATAGATGATAAGCAAATAGTATGTAGACTAAAGAAAGCATTGTATGGCTTCAAGCAAGAACCCAGAACCTGGTATTCAAGCTTGGACAAGCATTTGACAAAGCTTGGATATAGCAAAGTTATAGAAGATAGCAATCTCTATTGGAAAGAAATTGATGATGGATTGATGATTTTGGTAATATTTATTGATTATATCATATTTGGAGTAAATGATGATTAAAATGACAAGTTTACAAAAGAAATGAAGAAGGAATTTGAAATGAGCATGATAGGAGAGATGAAATATTTTCAAGGATTGCAAATTGTGTAGTATAAAGAAGGAGTATTTGTTTCTCAAACTAAGAATTTGAAAGATTTACTGAAAAGATTTTGTTTTGAAACATATAAACCTATTGGAACACCTATGGTAACTAGACACAAGTTATATACAAAGTATAAGACACCTACTGTTGAGCAGAAGAAGTACAAATCTATGACCGAGGACTGTAATTTTTGACTTACACAAGGCCATATATAGAAAAAGTAGTTGGAATTGTTGTAAGATTCCAACATTATCCAAGAGAAGCACATTATGCAACAATTAAAAGGATATTTAGATACCTAAAAGGAACACACGAGTTTGGATTGTGGTCTGATAGATCTAATGATTTCACTCTAAATGCTTATACTGATGCTAATTGTGTAGGTAATATAGATGACAGAAAGAGCACCAGTGATTGAGCCTTCTTTCTTAGAGGAAGATTGGTTTCTTGGCTAAGCAAGAAGCAGGATTGTACCTTACAAAGTATAGTGGAAGTAGGATATATTGTAGTAGCAAACAATTGTAAGAAAGTTATTTGTATGAAGTAAATATTGAACCATATAAGGATAGAATTCAATGAACCTATTTTCATACATTGTGACAACACAAGCATAGTAAATATGTCTAAAAATCCATTGTTACATTTTAAGACTAAGAAAATTTCTATCAAGTATCACATGTTGAGAGAAAATGTTACAGAAAAGGAGATAAGATTTGAGTATGTGGTTACTAAAGAGAAGATTGAATATATCTTCACTAAGCTTCTCCCAAAACAAACTTTTGAGTATTTGTGAGGTTTTTTAGGGATTATTCCCCTTCCTACATAAAAGTAGATGATACAAGAGTGCATCAGTCTAGTGTAATAGAGCACTATTGTTTTTCTAGACTAAATGTTGATGCTTCCTATATGGGTGAGTATCTGTGATGGACAGAGTCATCTAAGACTCTTGTTGGATGTTATTTTGAATAGTGTGTTTGGACACTTGAGATATTTAGAAATAGTTGTTGCAGAGATTGTTGGTTGCTAAAACCTTTGACATTGATGCCAATGGGGGAGAAGTTTAGCATGAAAAATATGTTGGTGAAGTACAACAAAATAGGTCTAAGAAGAACTTCATGGGAAAATATTTTGTTGTAAAGCACATTGAGGTATATCAATGAGGAAGAATGATTAATGGAGAGGATTTGAAAAGAAAGATTAATAGTCTTTTGCAATTCGTATTTTTGAACCTAGATGTTCTTCATCTATGTTTCCATCACTGCCAAAGGGGGAGATTATTGGAAGCATGGATGTTGATGATATTCCTATGGGGGAGTATTTTAGAAACATGATCTGATCATTATCATGTTGATATTTTACACTCATGACTTTGTTTGTCATTGATGTCAACATAACAATTTTCTATGGTATCTAACATAAGCTTAGTGGAAAGATCAAGTTGGTACAGATATATTGTTGAGTACATTCAGCAACAAGGTTAAAGGGAGATACTACTAAGTGTCTAGTATATGTAGCTAACCTCAAAAGCATAAGATATTAAGTTTGGAAGAAGTTATGCAAGTTTTGGTAAAGACTATTTTGAGATAGAGTTTATAGAGGCATGTGCTGGTAAACTTGTTATATCTCTTAGAAGATTTGTTATTGTAAGAAGCCAAAGTTAAATATGTGAAGAAGACATGTTGGTGATGATGTGGCTAAGTTTTCTCATCATACTATTACATGTACAGAAAGATATTCAAGTTGCAATGTAGAAGGTTAATGTTATTGCTAAGTGTAACGTGTTCTAAAAGTGGATTAATTAAGAAAATGTAACAAATGATTTAGGAATTTTTTTATGGATTCAATAGAGAGGAATGCCATTTTTCTTTATTATGATCTATGCAAGGGAAGTGATTTTAACTAGCACAAAAAGCATAATGTGACGTTGAGTAGAGCAGAGTGAAGGTGAAAGAAACATCATTATCGATGTTTTATTGTGTGATCCAAAGTTGGATACTTGGATCCAAGGTTTGTAAACTAGTCTAAAAGGTCTAACAGTGATTGGTCTGGTTGATAGGATAGAGAAAAGAAGTTAAAGTATAGTGCATACAATTATTCTGCAAGGAATAGTTGAGAGAGCAGTTGGATAGTGAGTTCGATGACCTTTCCCTAGAAGCTATTTGGACTATGGGTTCTTCTATCTTTTACAACTCCTAACAAGGTTGGTATAAATACTAACAAGGTTGGAGTCACACATGCCCATCCTCTAACAAGGAATGTTTATATAGTACATCAGCTTGTGGATATCACTCCTACTAGGGTTTTCCCTCTGATCAAGGGTTTCCCTAGTTAAAATATCTAGTGTAATTGTCTATGTATATCTGGTTATGGTTAAAATTTACTTTGGTTGAATAGATAAGATTGTTTAAAGTTGTTAAATGTTTTAATTGTTGGATAACTGATTCACCCTACCCCCTCCACCCTCTCAATTACGTTGGTGGACTATTGTTTCTAACAAATTTTTTTCAAGGATATATTTTAGTAGTTGTGAGGTATGCTAGGTGCTTTGCCCTTGCCTACTCTTGAGTAAAATGTAGAAGAAAGAACCAATCCTGTCATGAGAAACTCCTCATTCATCACCAAGAGGAAGTCTTATATTCATTAATCCTTGATATACTAGGCCTATCAATGAGACTCATGTGGATCTATAATCACACTTGAATAAAGATGATTCTCTCCTTTCATATATCACACATCTCTCTTTACTAGATCATCAAAACACAATTAACACACATTTTTCAATTTTTTTTATGTCACTCTAGCAAGACGAGAGATTGGAAAATAATGCAAGCCATATATGAGGATTGATGGGATGAAATACATAGACAAATAAGGTGGCTCGTATAAGCCTTCTTACAATTTTTCTTTTCATAGACAAATAGCTGCATGCAGACTATTTAGTCCACTTGTTAAATGCATAACCAAAGAATCATATTAACTTGTGAAGTTTAATATGATTCCTACAACAAATGCACACAATATAACAATCTAGCACACACAATATATGATTTTAAAGTTGAAAGGATCAATATAGAGGATATTATTCGTGTAATAATTTCTAAAGATTGTGAAAATATACGCAATGCTCATCCCATTGATCAAGCTATTTATTGAAGGTTGTAAGCATAGAAACAAAGTAATTTATGATTCTTTCACAAACTTCAAAATTGTTGTTAGCTATATTGTCGCCTAACTTTTTGGTATTTCCTTTGATATGTGCTCCTTCTTCGCTCATAATGATTGTAATTGCTTTACTAATGTCCTCCTTAGTAAAAGATCCATCCTCTTCATTTCTTCTCACATCCACTCCCACCTTCAGCTCAAGCACAAGCTTTGCAGTCAACCCTTGTTCAAATTGCATTGGAAGTGTTATAAATGGCACACCAAACCTTATGCCTTCAGTTACAGAATTCCATCCGCAATGGGTTACAAATACAGTTGTAGAACGATGATTCAAAATGTGCAACTGTGGAGCCCACTTTGTCAGCACTAATCCCTTTTCCTATATGAAAAATCAAGCAGTTAAAATTGGAACACATTCAAACTTAATAGATTTTAAGACATGTGTGAACATAGAAACAATTAATCTCTAATGATTTGCCACCCTTAAACATACACTAAAGAATAACTTAAGTTTAGAAAAATAAGTCAATTTTGACTATTTAACACTTTTAACTTAGGAATCAAGTCTTAGTGTATGATGGTTAAGCAGTCCAAAGAATTAATAATACCCAACATACCCTGATCTGATCTAAGAAACTTTGTGACAAGTCATTTCTAGCAGGCAGAAACCAGAGGAAGGATGCATTGCTCTCTTGTAATCCCATAGAAACTGCATCGAGCTGTTGGCGGGTGAGGATGCACTCGCTACCGAAATACAAGACCACAACGGAAGCATCGGGCAGCCCGTGGAGCCACTGCAAACAAATGTCATCAACGGGGAGCGGAGGGAGTTTACGCATGAGTATTCCAACAGGGAACACCGGCCGCTTCACGAGGCTCTGCAAATACTCCACGTAAACTCCCTCCACTTCCAAACAGGTATTGCACGCCACCGCCCAACTCTCCCGCATGCAGCGCTCAACAATGCTAAGCCCAGCTCCTGCATCCTTGCTATACATCAGCTCCATGGCCCTCCGCGCCTCGAACAGCGTGAAGTGAATATTAAGCGAAGGGAATCCCGGTGGAGTTACGGTCAGATCGTCAACGCAAGGGTTTCCCGATGTGACATTTAGCTGGCCTTCGAGAAAGCTGAAGGCGGCCACCCCCGGTGTGACGAACAATATGGGAACAGAGGGTTTTGGCAGCCTGGAAGCCACGCGAGGAACCCAGTGTTGCAACACATCGTATATCACAAAGTCTGGCGACAGCGTTTGCAACAACGATTCGAAGGGTTTCTCCATGAGGTCCAATACTACTGTGAGTAAAGGCAGTATCTGTGGCCCGTCTGCTCTCTTTACAACACCGGCGGATGATTCTTCGCCTTCTGGCAGCCCTTCCACGGAGGGCCTGGCTTAAAGATCACACACTAAGCTTTGATCGCTTAGGTGGCTGGTGTGGGCCCATCCAACATTCTGTCCCTATTCCGTTTGTCGTTACGGATCTTTTTAACTCTCGCGAGTGATAGGGATAGCTGCGGTTAGACGGTGATAGGGACAGCTGCAGTTAGATTTGAATTTCATTTTTCAATTTGCACTCCCGCCTGTGAGAAGGGGTTATTTGCACAATATTAAAATTTTTGTTACAAAGCAAATTTCATCTAGTGATTTTTTAATAAACATCAACTGGAAACGGTTCAATCAAAGAAATCCTGACTCGATCGGTCCAATATTTTCGGCCAATATTTTCCAACATTTGCATAACAATTCAAATTTTTTTGTTGCAGGCCTCTCAGGAACGAGAACTTCCCATTACCTCGGCGCATCGAATCTCGCGTCAAAAGATGCGAATTCCAGCTACGAAAACCACAGGCTGCTGGATGTCGATAGGTCGAATCACGGGAACGCCATTTTCACACCTTCCTTCAAAAACACTAAATAGCGTTAAACCTGACCATTGTATTGACCAAATATGCAGGTAGCTCAGAGCAGATAGGAGAATCACGTGCAAAAGAAGACATAGCAGTATTTCAAGGAGCCACCACTCCGATGCCGAGCGGCATTCCCGTATACACACTCCAAATAATGAATGTGTGCGTGACAGGCTGCCCAATCGCAGGAATCCACCTCGCATGTGGATGGTTCAGCTCCGCACGACTCATAAATCCCAAGATATTCAAGCGTTTAAAATACAACGACTGTCTGGTTAACAATGGAAAGCCGTTAAAATCAGGAGGCTCCATATCCTTCCAGTACGCCAACTCTTTTCAATATCCCTTGTCTGTTTCTGCAGTCAAATGCGCGTAAGTATATTCCATATAACAGAGACTCCTCCGTCTCATTTTTTCAGCCTTGCGAAGGTTAAATAAAAATATAGCGGGTGGAAAATATTACGCCTGCGGATTTTACAGTACCTTACATGTGCAGTTCTCATTGTAATATGTAAATAGAATATGCAAGTATATCATGTAAACAATACAGATTTTTCACATTAGTAGAGAAAAACTGATTAGCGAGTGGTTTTTGGGTTTGATGTTGTGGTCGCCACTTTTGTACTTTTCACAGCGGTATATATTTTGTTTCCTCTGGTTTACAAAACTGTTCGGTCTTTTATTATTTAATTTGTTGATTAGCTGGAAACTCGTCGTACGGTTGCCTTTTCTGCCATCATAGGGCTTTTTGAATTTTTGTAGCATGATTTTTGTTTCGAGGGTCCGCACGGACGCTTCCTAGAGATTTAATCTCAGATAATGTATTTTTTTATTTTAGGCCTCAGATAATGTTATAGTTGGACATAACCGTAGTCTGGTACGCCAGTCTCAGTATTTTAATTGTTGGAAAAGTGAATCTAAGGATAAAAATCTTAGAACAGAAAATTAAAGCGAATCATTAAAGCAGTTGCAGAAAAATTTTCGGGATTCAACTAGAAAATTTGGGTGAGCTTAGAAAAAGAGAGAAAATGAGTAATAACAAATCATCAATGCAGTCGCAGAAAATTTAATGAAATTCAACGGGAAAATTTGGGTGAGCTTAAAAAAGAGGGAAAATGAGTAATAAATCTGATAGTGTTGTCTGAGAAAATTTATATGAACTTTGGGCATTATCGAGCATGCTGAAAGAAAAGTAGAGGGGGAAGCAAAACCCTAATCAGTTTTAGATTGAATTTAATGAATATTCTTTACTAATTATTATAATTTTATAATAGTTTAGTTTTCTTTAGTAATTATCGTTATAATCCATTAAAAAAGTAATGTAATTAAAGTGGAAATTCTATTGGTACCTCTCATTTTTATCTACAAAATTTGCAATTAATGATTTTATTTTAGTAGAACTTTTTATTTGTTGTACAAAATTGGGAAAATAAATATTTGTTGATTGTGGAAAATATTGATATTAGTTGGGTCAAAAGGAAATTGAGTCTATTATTTTAGGCCTTTTTTGTGATTTGGGTAATTGAAAAAATAGACATTTTTAATAAATATTTTGTAAAATTTTTATATTAATTTTGGGTTAATTAGTTGAAAAATTAGTATAATTAAAATGGAGAAATCTTATTGGTTTTTTTTATTTGACTAATTGAGAAAAAATATTTGTCAATAGACTCTTGGTCTATTGGTGAAGTTGAATTAAAAAAAAAAAGAAATATATATATAGTAAAAGTTTTATATTTATTTTAGTTTAGTAGTTAAAAAAACTAGTATAACAAAAATAAGGAAGTCTAATATATTAGGATTTGAGCCAACAGCGTTGATGATGAATAATGTTTTATTTTATTTTATTTTTTAATTTGGACTTTTTGTGCTCTAAAGTTTTGAAAATTGTATTTTCTAATTTGAACTCTTTGCATACTATTAGTTAGGAAAATAATATATTTTAATTTGAACAATTTGGATGTCCCCTCTCCTTCTATAAGTTCTAAAAATTGTATATTGTATTTTGGAAAATTTTCCTATTGTGGGATGTTGGAAAAATAATATTTGAAAAAGTCTTTTTGGTGGTGGAATTGTAAAATATAGTCTATTATAGTCTATTACCTTATATTTTGTGTTTTTAGTTTTGAAAATGAACATTCTTAAAATATATTAAATATTTTGTAAAAATTTTAAACTAATTTTATTAGCTTATTAAGATTTTGAACTTATAATGTAGTAAAGCATTATTCTTTGGTATTGGAACAAGTGACATGTATTTTAAGTTATAGTTCAGAAATTATTGTAATTACGCACTTTCACTCTAGGAAAAATTCAATTAATAAGTAATTATTTTTAAAAATTAAAATATATCAAAAAATTTGTTATTTATTTATAACTTCTATATATTTTATATGCTTAGGTTATATATTGCTAGTACATATTAAAATAAGTCTATAAAAATAATATCTCAAAAACATTTTTTGATTATTGTATTTGCACAATCAACAACTACTATTTTTTTATATTTTAAACTTTTGGAAAGTTTGATATTTATTTATTAATTTTCATTTCAATATTATATAATTTATTCATGTCAAATACTATTGGTTGAATTGATTGTGTTGAGTCTTTTTTCCAAGGCTCCTCTATATTCCATTTTTGTAGGCCAAATTTTTGCTCACTATTATTTATGAGTTGTTTATAGTAATATATTTTTATTATAAAACTACAAATATACAATTATAAATAAAACTATATAATTTAAAACTACTCATTACTAACAATTTATATATTACAAAAAAATTTATTATCTTTATATAAAATTTCTACAAATTAGTATTACAATTTAAAATACCTAAAATATGTTATTATATAATCTAAATATAATATAATAATATAAATACATTACAATATATCGTATATTTTCTAATAACATATTATCGTTTACAATACAATTTTTCTTTCCACAATATCATTTAAAACTATGAAAAATACCAACCACTATTTGGAACTCCTTGTATTTGGTGACTATTGCATTCATTCTATCTGTAAACTCAATTAATTCTCACCAATTTTAGTTCCAAATTTTTCGGCTAGATTTGTGGGGAGTTATTTTCTTATTTGTAGATTATATTACTTAAACATATTTCATAATATGATTATTTTAAAATAATTATATTTTTATTTATTTTATAAACACATTACATCATATGAATGGTTGAAAAAGTAAATATTAAGGTGAAATCTATTATAAAAATGCACTCAACATCAATATATTGGTTTCAACCAAAAACAATATCAAATTTTAAAAACATAATATATTTTTGTAACATTAACATAAATAATTTTTTTTTGCTAAATTAGATTTTCAATTAATTTATTTTTATGATCCTATACAAGTGAAGAGTGAGATCTATTATATGTTTTAAATAATATCTAGTTATATGGTGCATACATATAACAAATTTTAATTTTTTAGACTCTTTTATTATTATATTTATTATTAATATTTTTTCCTGTGAAACTTTATATTTATATTAATAAAAAACCTAGTTCAAAAGAGGGCTCCCGGAGAAAAGAACCAGAAAGAAAAACTCTGTTCATAACTGATTGCAACACAAAGTGCAGTACAGAGGATAATCTACATCAAAACCTAGAAGCTACCCAAGAAAACACATGATTGTACTTAACATCTAGATCCTATTTATATATTGATTATTATACTGACAATTTATTAATTATAACTTTCCACAATAACTTTTCAACTACACATTCAACTTATGAATAATGGTGTATCTTTTAGATGCCCGCAAAAATATAACTATTTATTATTATTAACTAGGCTCTGCAACTCTTTTCTTGCTCTTGGCTTCCTCCCAAGCTTATGCCCTCTTTGATCTCGGGGGGATGGTCCCTCCCCCCCGCTGGAGCCGACGGGCCCTATGTGTCTGGATCTGGAACTGGTTTTATTTGCTAAGGCCCAAAATGTTTGTGACCTGCTCCAGGAAGATATTCCTCTAACGGAACCTTGCACTGTCCTTGATGATTGTGCTTGTTTGGGCCCCAAACCCCTTGGTGGTCCCTCATTGACGGCTGTATCGGCAGAGTCCCCTAAGTCAAACTGGTTGGGGGTTGTTGTTGGATCCAAGGTTCCTGTGGACTCTGGTGTGAAACCCGTGATCTCCTCAGGGGCCATTGGTCCCATGATTTCTCTTCCAGATTCAATGGTCGACTCGATCGCCTCAGGCTTTACTCATTGTCTTGTTGGAAAGTTTGTCTCATTTCAATCCACGGTTGATATGGTAAGGAAGTGGTGCTCTATGAAGTGGAAACTCTCGGGGTCAGTGTCCATCTATGCTATGACTGACCCCATTTTCTTGTTCAATTTTACTGCGGAAAAAGATCGTGACTCAGTCATGGCAGGCTCCTAGAATTTTGGAAAACACCCCTTGCTGATGGCAAAATGGAAGCCAAGTTTCAACCAAGAGAGGGACCTCTACAAGTATGCTTCGATCTGGATAAGGTTGCCTGGTCTCTCTTTAGAATTTTGGGATGAGCGGGTGTTTAGATGGATTGGCAACTCCTTTGGCCAGTTCATCAAAATGGAAAATATGACTAGTTCTAGAACTAAACTGAGTTTTTCTACATTATGTATCAATGTTGGAATGAATAAACCCTTGTCGACAATGGTTGACCTAAAATCTAAATGGGGCAACTGGTCACAACCGATAATCTATGAGGATGCAACCCCCTTTTGCCAAAAGTGTAACATATTTGGCCATTTGGTTGTGGATTGTCTGAAGGGTGACAAACTCAAAGGTAAAGTGTCTTCACCGGGAGTGGTGGTGGTTGAAAGCTCAAAAATTGTTGAGAGGGATGAAAAGGCTGAAAGCCCAGTGAATAAGGAATCGACTGGCCTGAAGGAAACTTATGAGGAGGCCTTTTAGGACCTAGTTGAAAGCCCTAGAAAAATGGTGAGAAGGAAATAACCACTGTGAAGGAGGATGTCGTTGGATAGGGTGGAGAAGCCCAAACTATTACAGATGATACTGTTGTCCATGAAGAGGGGGGGATCTTTGACATGCTCACTCTACAATTGTTCCAACCTAGAGATGGATAGATGTTTAAAGCGATGAAAGCTGACAGTGGTGCTACTTCATGTTGTTCACCCCTCCTCTTAGGGAATAGATCATTGTTCATTGATGACAGAATCATGGTTTCACTCCCAGGTATTGTTGAAATGCTTTCCCCCCACAACTGAGCTACCAAATCTTGACCTTCTCAACAATGATGCTGACTTGACAGTCTCAAAGCGGAAGCCTAGAGGAGAATATAAGGTGGATGTAGGGTCATCATCAAGGATTGGGAGACCTCTGACCAGGAATGTCTGTCAAAAGGAAACAAAGAAGGATATAGCACAAGGGAAACAAAATACCCTGAAGGAAACTCAATATCGTAAAAGATAAAGTTGATATCTTGGAATGTGAGAGGGTTGAATAGCCCTAGGAAACAGTATGAAATAAAAAAAAAGATCATAGAGCTGAAGGCTAACTTGATTCTTTTGTAGGAAGTTAAAATAACTGAGAAGGTTTTCTCTAGAGTTGCTACTTACATTTGACTAGGGGCTAAATTTGCTTACAGTGAGGCTAATGACGCCTCTGGTGGCATTGCCACATTGTGGAACCTAGATAAGGTGGTGGGAATGATCACCTATATTAATCCCCATTTTGTGGTCGCGAGTTTCACCTTCCATGTTGTTAGTTGGAATCTTTTCAATTTCTATGCCCCTAACACTAGGAATGGTAGACTAGCTGTCTGGGATGAGGCTACTAAAGTGGTTGAGACTATGAGACAAGAAAGAATTGTGTGCATGGGGGACTTTAAAACCCCTCTATATCCGTTGGAGAAAATGGGGGGTTTGGAAGACTTTTCTGATAGTATGCAAGATTTGGAGGGCTTTCTTGCAAGGAATGACTTGATTGATATTGATCTTCAAGGTCTTGCATTCACTTGGTCAATTAATAGATTCGGGAAATATTTAATTCAAGTTAGACTTGATAGAGCTCTTATTTCTTCTGGTTGGGACATTCGTCAACATTCTTCCTTAAAGGCAAAGCCAAGGACCATTTCGAAGATCACTCTTTACTAGTGTTCTCATGGTTGGAGAATCAACCTACTAGATAGAGGCCTTTTAGGTATGAAATCATGTGGCTCTCACACACTGAGTTCAAAGATTGTATTGTGTAGTGGTGGAAGGACCCGGTTGAGGGAACGACCATGTTCCATATCGCCAAAAAAATTGAAAGAATCCAAAAAGAAGTGCAGGGATGGAGCAAATCTTCTTTTCGCAAAATCTCCAAAGAAAAGAAATCTACTGAGAGGAAGTTGGAATCCCTTCAAAACCAAATTATTCAGGACAATACTAATGCTGAACATCAATAGGAGGAGAGGGAATGTCGAAACTTATGGAAGACACTCCTAAAATTTTGACTTCACTAGTAACTTTCATATCAGATCTCGAGAGTCTACCACTAGAAGTCCACAAACTATTTGTTCGATCACATTCAAAGTTAACCCTTCTCTTTACAACTCTTTCTAAAGTCTTATGATTCACATTAAGATATCCGCTTATATGTTACTAATCAATCTTTTGTCAATAGTTGATTTGTTAACTAAAGCTGTTGTTATTGCTTGACGTGCTGCATTCTTATCTTTAGAGCAACTTCTCTTTCTGATAACATTAAAGGCACTAGCAACAATGGATACAACTTGTTTTAAAGACTCATTTTTATTCTTGGGTTTTGCATACATTCCTAACCTTTTCATTACTTTTCACATTTTAAACATTTTAATTAGTTGCAACATCAACTGACATTGAAACCCAAATTTCTTATTATAAAAAAAATGTCTATGTAATCTATTAGCATGTGTCCTAATTTGTCTCCATGAAACCAATCCCTCAAGATTATCTAGCACATCACTAGGAAAATGAAAATTATGTTCATGCACTTTAGTATCATTCTGACATGTTTGTTCATTAATTGGTGTTTCCATGTCTACATTCATACCATTGTTATTTTCAATTGGCATTTCATTTTCACTATTATTTGGAATTTGAATCTCATTTTCATTTTTTCTTGGTATTTGTTTCAGTGCATGCATTTCCATTGGATTTTGTTGTGCATCATCATTTGGCAATCTGTTCTCATGAAGAAAAACTAAATCATTTAAATCATAACCTGCTTCTAAAAAATAACCAATTTCATCATGAGAAAAAAACTCTAGGGTTTGGAGACACACCTGTATTGAAAAAAATCACCAATTTTGCAAAGCAATTGCTTCTCTGTTTGAGCAGGCTTACCTGTAAAATAGTGTTAACATGAAGAGGTTCTTCTCCTTCTTAAACTCCAAGATGCCCATGTCTATGATCATTAATGAGAAGTATTTTGGAGAGGAGTTAGGGGTCTTGAAGGAGATTATTTCCAGGGTGATTGAGGAGTCTTTTGTTTATCATGGGTGTGTTAATATTGGGGATTATAAATTCCCTGGTTAAAGTGGCTTGATTTAGAAGGGTATGAGAGGGACATGATCAAGGTACAATCACATTTGGACTTGTATATGCAGACAATATCAGAACCTCATCCATCTGTAGCCACTTGTAGTGCCATTAATATAGGTCTGTGAAATCTCATCTCAACATGGTGGTAGACCCACCAAAGACGTGAAGATAAATATCCAAACTAATCACTGACTAGTCTACTGTCGATGATTAGTTTGGATATTTATCTCTCACTAAATTTTTTTTTTTAAAAATCATCTTGGTCAAAATTTTGACCAACACATTGGTCGTGGGTTTGGCATGTTGGTTGATCAAGGACCAACATTGGTCAAACTTTTGACCAAACTTTGGTGGAAATTTTGACCAATTCATTGTTCGTGGGTTTGGCATGTTGGTCGATGAAGGGCCAACATTGGTCGTGGGTTTGGCGTGCTGATCGATGAAGGGCCAACATTGGTCAAACTTTTGACCAATGTTTGGTGGCCATTTCAACCAAGATTGGTCAAAATTTTGACCAATGGTCCTCACACCAAAAGAAGCCTATTTTGACCAAATGATTGGTTGAACTTCCAACACATACAATCATTGGTCAAATTTTTGACCACAAAAATAGTGATACAACAATTGGTCAAAAATTTGACTAATTTTCATTGAAAAATGAGTACAAATGTACTAGTGTCTATTCTAGCGACTTTCCATGAAACTTCTTATCCTTTCTCACTTTGGCTCAAAATAGATTTGATTGGGAACATGTGCCTTTACTTTTGGAACTTTTTTAAAAACTCGGTATCCTTTTAAAGTTTGGCCCAAAATAGGATTCAAGCCATTGATTTAGGATCCTCCAATGATAATAAATAATAGGGGTGTTTCTTGCATACCACCATTCACAATTTTAGAGAGAAACTATAATGATAAAAGTTGAATAAATTTAATGTTCAAGTTCAATAATCAATTAGAATCCATATAATAATAATAATAAAATCATGGTTTCTAGGTATGTGTAGTTATGTCCATGATTTTCATCAATAATGAAATATTCACCAGGATTTTATAGATTTTTCATATAGTTGAAAAAAATCACCAATAAAATTACAATTTTTTCGACTAAAAAAAAAAAATTCGCCAATATAAATTAATTGTTTTCCCATGAACTAATGTTTGATTTGCCAAAAAATTATACATTTCTCCAAAGGGGGGTTTCTTAAAGTTATCCTTGACAATGAATGCAAAAGTCATAGAGAAAATGTCAATGTGAACAGTTTTCTTACGAGTTTGAGAAAGGCCAATGATGACCCATCTGTAAATAACGGTCCTCAGCTTCTTTTAGATCTTACATCTGCATCAATACTTTTGGTGATTATTCAATACTCAATTTTATCATATTGATTAGGTTTTGTAGTATACAATCCACATCTTTCAGTTCAATAGATTGATTTCAAATCATTCTAACTTGGTAAGAGTCATGGACCACTAGATAACATTTTAAATTTGGGGCTTTCATGTCCCTTTTACTTGTACATTGCATCAAAGCATACCATCTTATAAAAATAATCTTTTTGTATCATCTTAATGCTTCAAAAAACCATCTTCCATTGAACTCCAACAATCCATCATGTGAATCTATGATGCAAGGTCTTGTAATTCCCATTTTATTATCTTCAACTACTCCTAAGGTATAAACAAGGAAACTCATTGACACAGGAAAGATTTATTTCCCATATATAGAATATAACCAACATGATACAATCATTATTTTTAAGTTAGTATTATACACTCAACTTCTTTCCTCAACTTTGTTTTTCAATGTTGCATCATGCATATTAATAATACACTACAGTATTGAATTTTATAGTAAAGATTCTTGTTTGATGCCTCTATGTGCAACTGTTTAAAGATGACTCTCTGTGACCACCATACCTTAAAAGTAGGAACCGATTAAGTTGTTTTATTAAATAGATACATGATTTTATAAATGACAAATTGTGAATTTATTGCCTTTGTCATTGAACGAATATCCTTAGACAAAAACAAAAATGCCACCATGTTTCCTCTTGTAGATAGCTAAGTTCTTTCCATCTTAACATGCTATTGTGATGTAGTTTTACCTTTGTTTATTTTTAATAATTGGAATATATGGATTTTAGAATCCTTGATATGAATATAAATTTGGAAAAAAATTAAATTAAATTGCTATGAATAAGAGAATTATTTTGACAAATTGAATTTGATCATATTATATAATTAATATATATTTATACTTTATTAAATATATTAAAGAAAATCTAGAAATATCAATTTCAAAAATTGAAATGTAAAATTGTAAAAATAAAGAAAAACCAAATTCAAATTTATGTCCAATTTCTAACATTTTACCTATATTAAATGTGTATGTAGAAAATAATTTCATCATCCTTCATCACATGCTAAATCATAGAATTAAATTCTCTCTAAAATTGATTATTCATCCAATTATCTAAAGTTAAATCTTTCATCTTTTAATCATATTAGTTCACTTTTAAAGAACTCATCTAATCATCTAAGATCATTAAAATAAAAATATTTATAAATAATAGTTTTTTTATTATTATAAAAAAATCATTATTCAAGGTTGAAAATTAAAGAATAATTCAATCGATATTTGTTTTCTTAAAAAAACTAATACACTTCGAAAATTTATAAAACACATAAACTTACAAGATTTTCACTCTATCCACTAATTGTTGCCGCTGCACATAAATATGAACTCATTACAAAACATTCTTTCAAATTATATATATATATATATATCAAAGTGTGAAATAAGTGATTAGGATATTGAATCTTTGTCAGCTTTCATATAAAATAAAGCCAACCTGCACGTCAATCCATATAGAGGAAAGATTCGCAGATGATAGATATTCATTTATCACCATACTCAATTTTATATGCACACCTGCTTTTGTGCTCTTGACCAGGAGCAGCTAGGAAATGGAGAAAGAGATTGGAAGCGAGAAATTTTCAGGGCATGTTGCGGTGGTGCCCTATTCCACTCTCGGCCACACAAATCCCATGCTTCAATTCGCCAAAAATCTGGCTTCCAAGGGTTTACTCGTTTCCTTCGTAAGCCTCCATTTCGATCATTGCAGAATTGAAAAGGCTGCAGAATATCTCAACTGCTTGAGCGGCCCAGGACTTGTTCAGTTGGAATGGATTTCCGATGAAATCCCCTCTGATGTGCCATTCGATCCCCACATGAATGATTTCCTCTTCCATCACATGCACCACACCATGACAGGTCACGGATTCGATTCCCTCCGTTTCAAAACTTCCCCAAATCCTGTATCATGCGTCGTCTATGATTCCTTCCTTCCCTGGGTTCCCAAAATTGCAGCAAAGCTCGGCATTCCCCACGCCTTCTTCTGGACGCAATCGGCCACAGTTTTCTCTCTTTACTACCACTTGAAGACCGGTCAGTGTCTCATTTAAATCAAATTTTATCTTTCCAGGTTCGTACGATCCCATTTCACAGGCGGGAGTGGAAATTTAAAATGAAATTCAAATTAACTGCAGCTGTCAGTATCCCCAGGGAGAGTTAAAACATCCGTAATAGAAAACGGAAAAGGGACAAAATGTTAGATGGGCCCACACCAGCCACCTAAGCGGTCAATGCTTAGTGTGTGGTGTTTAAGGGTGGCCTCCACGGAGGGCATCGGCAGCTCCACCAGATCTATCTCCGGTGCATCCCACACCTGTGGCTTTATTCGCAGCTTAATGTTCACGGGTGTCGACACGATGAGAATTTTTAGACCGTGACTGGCAAGCCTCTTGGCAAACTCAACGGTGGCAGTTATGTGACCATGGGCGAGCCACGGAAACATCACCACGCTCATCTCTCTGTGATTTTCAGCCGCCATTGCTGATGCTATTGGAGATAAACACACAATAAATTAACAAGCTCAAGTTTCAGCTAACGACCAACAACGCCGCACACACTACTATCAGCCTCCGATGCGTTTATATGGTTGGTTCTCCCCGACGTTTGCATGCAGTTCTGTATAGCGGCCCTTTGGCCTAGCGGTCATTCAGAGGCAGCTGGAAAGACCAATTATTAGATATATGATAGATAGCATAAAACCTCCAATAACTGGCTTGATGTGATATATAGCTGCCTTCTTACAAAGACATCTCGTACTTATCATGTGGAAAGGCATAATATCAGGCTCTTTTATAAAAACAAATTACAACCACTGAGATAATAAAAAGTAAGAATAATTGTAGCGATGTTTCGAAAATTTACCAGCTACAAGTCTAACAAATTAAAATGGCAATGGATTAAATATTTAATTTAATGTCCATGCTTAATTTTATCTTCATATTTCACATTTTGCTTATATACTATTATCTTTAAGATAAATGAAATTCAACGAGACAATTGCAATCTAAGGGAAAGATCTTAATAATTAATGGCTTCAGCAAGATGAATTTTGATATCAAATGGTAGCAAGTTTCAATGAGACAATTACAATCTAAGTTAGCAAAAATAAATTGCTAAAAGTAATATCATTAAGTTATTATGTGGAAATGATATATCTATTTGGGATAAGGTGACTCAACCTTATCAGAATTTATCGTCTTATTTGTGTTTTCTTGGAAAGTTGCTAAATAAAGTTTGATTCTTACACAAGAAAAGACTTGGAGTAGAAAAGCATAAATCTTATGTTTTTGGGTGATTTATTCTCTTGTGCTTTGTTTATATGCAAGGGTTTTGGATAAGGAAGTTTCTAAAACAATTTGTAGATGTGCTGAATGTAGAAGCTTTAAAAATAATTTTCTCTTGTACAAAAACTCTATAAGTAAAAGGCATTGTTGATCTGATTTAGGACAAGTGTTATGACTTAATCCCAACAATTAGATATACTTTCCCAATCCAAGTAGTAAATGCATGGTTATGTATTTAAAACCATTGAAATTACAGAGAAGAATAATCTAGGATTGATACAGAGAAATTTTAATCAATTATGTAAAGTTAAATTAATGCTTTTACTGAAGAAAATTAACATAATTGAAAATGTAGAAAAGAACAACACATAATCAACTAACATAAAAGAAATGAGAGATAAGAGGCACAACACAATTTGATCTCGGAGTTTGCCCTATCCGAACTATGTCTGATTAACTCTAAAAATCAATTACAATGTGTTACATAATCAACCCATTCAAATACATCAGCATTACTCTATTTTGATGTACGGGACAAAAAATATGTCCTCTAACATATATTCTCTCTCCTCCTTAGCACTTAGTCATCCTTCTGGTTCCTCTCAAAAATTGAACAATCTAAATAATTTTCATGTCCTGAAAATGACCTCCTACCCCACTTTTATACATAAAACTAGCCTAAAATAGGCTAAAACAATATTTTACATAAATAGACCCTCTAACCATTTGTATTTCATTCAACTCCCCTTTGCCATTTTATAAATTTGGCTTTACACCACATTTGGGGGTTTAAACAATAACAAATTAACAAATAAACCTTATTTTAATAGGGCTTGGCTGTTAGTTATAAGTTAAATAGCATATGTGTTACACACATATTAAATTACATAAGTGGTGTAGCAGTGGGCAAGGATTTTGTTAGGGCACCAGTCAGGGGTTCCAACCCCACCGGCGGCCCCCTTATCAACACATGCCAGCATTATTAAGTTTGAATAGAAGTTTGTTGCTGTTAGTTATAACCATCTGCCGGTGGTCTAACAGCTACTAGCCATGTCTTGGAGACCGGTGGTCAGAGATTCAAACCCCACCAACCACCATTTGCTGGCTTGCTCCCACATTGTCTACCACATGGACCTCTAACCAATTTTTTAGGTAGATTACTGGTGACACATGTCCATTCTCATAAACATGATGACATCATTTGTATGGATGTGCCACATCACTTGTCAACCTTTTCCCTGGCAAACTTTGACTCAGCATAACTTTGGCATCCAGGCTCCGTTTTCAATGAAATGAATGTCATCAGAAAGTTCTCAATGAGACCTTCAATTTGGTGCCAACTTTGACCAATTTTTGAGAGTTCAAAATTTTTCCTTTCTAATAACCTTTGACCCAAGGTTTGACTAACCTTTGACTGGCCATAACTTGAGCATAAAGAGTCCATTTTCATCCATTCAAGTTGCACTGGATTCTGAATTTTGAGGACTTCAACATGGTACTGATTATTAGAGTTTTGGAGATACTTCAAATTTTATTGAAAATATCCTCTGGATCAAGCCTCCCCATTGAAAAAGAGCTTTCAAACCTCCAAAAGTTTTTTTTTACATAAAGTGGAAATGAGGGCATGTTTGCCTCACCTATCTAGTATCACCTATACAAACTGCTGAAATTCTAAATACCTGAACCGTCACATGCATTATGAAAAATGACATAAACATTGCTAATACAATTGACCATATATCCACTAGTGTTCATTGTTACATCCATCACCCACATAGTACCAACTAGTAGAAATAGAAGCAACAAAATTGAAATAACTAATAAAATTGAAAAAAGTATCAACATTTTGGACCTCTTGTATAGAAACATCATTAGAAAATGAACCTTTCAAATCCTCTTTTACCATCACTGGTTGAAGAGTTGATTCTGCTTACACTTGATCCTCACTGGCTGTTGGAGACATGAGAGTTAGTTTACAAGTTTCATTTACTATCATTTTCAAAAGTCCTATATTTACAATTGATCCTTCATTCTTCTTGTGATGAGCTCTTATAATGTATTCAATTCCATTTTTAAACAAGTGATACCTATTATGTTCCCTATAGGCTATCTTATAAATATGGGCTACCCAACACAATCCCACAGATATCAAGTGCAACCACATCAAATTCAACCTCGTCTATGAACTTAAATGTTATTGCAAATCTTATATTACATTTCTTAGTGACTCACAATCTATTATCATTGCACACCCAACCTAATGGATAAGGTCTCTTTTGTGGCTTAATTTCCAATCCCAACTATTTAACAACTTCTTCTGAAATTATATTAACTTGGGACCCACTATTTCTCAATGTGTCAATTTTAGTGTTCTAAGAAATCACCTTTATATGAAAAATTTCACACCTTTTACTATCTTTAGGAAAAACATTACTTTTTAAAGTGGAAGCATATGAAACATCAGTCATAAAATCAAAAAAAGCTTTACCTTTCAAACCTACAACCGGTATTGTTGTCTCATCACCAGAATCTGATCCAAGATCTTGAGCAAGAATTGTGGACTTTTGCTTTCTTTTTTTATCCTTCTTAAACCACTTTAGTTTCAACTCTGGATACAATTTCCAACACTCTTCTTCTGCGTGTTGTAATGCTCCGCTCGAGAACCCAAGAGGAATAAACCTAACATGTTACAATGTTTATTGAACTATTTTTTAAAAAAAAGTTTAAACAACATCAAGATAACATTAATGCAGAAGCAATGTGAACATACACATCAAATACACATATGCGAATATAGATACAGTTTCAATTCCTCAAGAGTTCCTTTACATTGAGTCACATTTAATAATTTTAAATTAATTAGTTTAAGTTCCAAGTACAATGTCTCGTGATCATAAGGAAATGACAAATACATAATCGCATAAGTAAAGCATAAGTATAGCTAATATAATGAAAGTACATCCAATTAATAACATTGACTACACATGTCGCAGGGTATATGAGAATAGATACAATACATCAGAATACATGATAACATATATACATCATTTGAAAAGAAGTCTCTGAGATAAGAAATAAGAATGATAAAGGTACATCTTCTGCAACGAACATCCAACAGCTGGCAATGTGAAGGGGGACCCAAATGGTAAGAAGACACTACCTCCCAACCACATGGTTACCTAGTCAGGCTTCCACTCCCACCATGTAGGGAAGATAATGAACGATCCTCATACGGCAAATCAAACATAAAACATTCCTAGGCAAGGTACCCCTAATAGCCAAAACTACCTCAAAGGTAACACATGCTACTCAAGAAGATAAAATAATCCAAAAGTAAGACCACTCAATCCAATATCGACACCACATAACCAAACAACATACACGAACCAAGTATAAACCAATACCAAGATCATAAGATAAAGTCAACGAAAGATATCCTCCTCAAGTCAATAACCACATGTCAAAAGTACAACATCCATGAATCATCAATCCTCATCAATGAAAGTAAATATCCACTATAAACACATCCAACAATAAGTACACCACCAGAGGTACACAAATCTACAGAGGAGACTCAGGCTACATACTAGGGAGTGTCATCACATGGCTGTTTGAGTTACCCTGGACTGATCTCTTAATAGACCTCGAACCCTCAAGCGTTGAGTTACCCTGGACTAGTTACTCTGAACCCCGGACCCCCAACATCACACATGTGGAAACCAGAAGGCCCTCTCAAGAAGACGAGGCACTCATCTCATTCTCATCCTTAGTCTATACAAGCACCCAAGGCATGGGTGGATCAAATATCTCTAACTTATCATTTTAGTGTGTTTCCCCCCAAACAATTTTAATTACTAGATTATCACTTATTACATAACTTGCATTAGGTTACCCTGGCACTGACCACTTTGGGTCCCGGACCCCTATGCAAGCCACTCCCAAGTCACGTACCTAGACAACCTCTCCTAAGCACATAAAAACATAGTTGTGTCCCATACCACAACACCCATAAAGATCAAACTCGGTTCCTCAATAGGCAACCTGATAATAAGATGGTTCTCCCATCCAAGAACACATAAATGCTTCTAAAAGTAAACCTGATAAATATAATCTCCAATATGAATCACAAAACACATCATGACATCCAGCCAGATAAATGGTATAAATAAAATCCGACAAAGCCTCTAGTGTACATCCTAGACTGGTCAACATCTAATTGACTCCAAAATTCAAAAGCATAGACAAAAGCATCTAATCTCGTAGTTTGGATTTGATTAAAAAACATATAGTTGAGTTGAAGTAAGGTTTTATTTTCCAGTGTTTGTGTTCAAGTATTAAGTTTTCGCAATTAACCCTTACAATTGACCCATTTTATATTCGAATAAAAAGTACAACTACCCTACTTTTAATTTTAAGCCAAATAAATCAATATAACCATAAAGGGTAATTATTTATTTAATTATCAAAATAATACCTAATGATCTTTAAATAAAATAATTCCCTCTTTATTTAAACCCATAATAATACAATAACTGATAAACTTTATTATTACACCTAATTGAACTAATTTTAATTACAAACAATTAAAATTATAAAATTATTTATATTAATATATAAAATATTCATCCCAATTCTAAATTCATTACTTTATTAATAATTTAATTAAGACTTAAATTAAACATTATCATAATTTAAATCAATTAATTATATTAATAATAATAATTTATTACAACATAATTTAAATGATTAATAATAATAAATCATTAACATTTTTATAAATGAAAAACTAATTAATAGTTAACACAAATTAAATAACATTTAAAATTTAATAAAAACATATACTAATACTAATTAACAAATATATATATTATAAAACTACGATTAAAACTTTATTTAAAACTTTATAAATACCCATCAACCTGCAAGCCAATTTAAATCGTTGTAGGGCTTATTAAAGCCACCGGCCAAGATGTTGTGCGGCCACTTTATTGCCCCCCCCCCCCGATCGCAGTACCCTGCGACTTCACAGTGCAAGTACACGTGAATGCCGCTGGTCGAACAGGTAAGTGGGGGTACATTTGTTTAATTTAATTTTTATTTCATTTAAAATTTAATATGAATTTTATTAAAAAAATTTTAAAATTATTAAATATAAAGATAACAATTGTTTTATAATATTATAATTTTTATTTGTTAAAATTCATTATATTCATTTCAACAAATTCCATAATTTATATATATAATCTTTACATTATTAACCTGATATGGAAACTAAGTTTAATCATGCAAATTTTCTAATTCCAAAACCTTCTTTTTAAATCTCAAATCCTCCCCAGATTAAACTTCTAGCTTCCAATTTTAATTCAAACCCAAATCTCGATTTAATACTAATTTCTTTCAATTGTAGAAACAAGGTTTTCTAAATAGTTGTTTCAATTCGGGATTCGCAGATGAAATCGAATAGCAAAAGATCCAGAACGAAGGATGGCAAGATTCAGACAACAAAATTTGAGAAACAATTTTCAACAAGCACGAAGAAGACAGAGATCCAAAAGTATTTCTACAATGGTTCAAAAACCCTACCTTGATCTGATGCTAACAATCTGGTGAAACCCTTGCTAATCCAAGCCCTTCAAAGCTTCCAAAGATTTCTTTGTTTCCCTTCCAAAAATGTGTTCCCTGAATCCTATGTGTGCAATAATGACCCAAAAACCCTCTAATATAGAATCTAATTACATTTAGGGCTTTCTGTCACCACCACTTCTAAAATTACAATTATTTTATTTAATTAATTCTTTTATGCACAATAAATTTTCTTTTTGATTAAAATATTAATTTATTATTCCTTTCATGCACGTTAAGTGAATTATTAAATTACTTTATTTAACTTTCCACTAGACTTCGCTTTAAATTAATTTATTAACTTTTTAAATCTCATGCGCACTATAATAAAATATCTTAATCAAGTTCACATATTTTATCTTTTAAATTAATTTCTATATTTTAAACTCATTCATGCGAACTTAAATCTTTTCCATAAATTAATATCTTTTAACTTCTTAAATTTTTTTTTTGAATGTTTAATTTGATAAATATTTATTAACTTATATAACAATAATATTTAGCATTTATTTAAAAATGAACTCTAAATATATTATTATTAAATTAAATAAATATTATCATGTTCTAAATTTATTCTTAAAACTTTTATCTTCAAATTCAATTCTTTATATTTAATTAATTTCTCAATTAATTAAATATAATTAAATATTCAAAATGTCATAATAATTTACTATTAAATTAAGTTATTAATTTAATCTATTAATTAGACTTAATTAATAGAAATTCATTAAAGACTCACAAAACAACATACGCACAAAATACTCACGAGTTTAAAAAGGGTAGACAGTCTATTACGAGTCCTCCTTGCAGGACAAGTATTTTAGGCTATGGCTAGGATTGGACCTGATCATTATCTTCCCATTCTCACCATTTGAGCATTTGTAATAGGGCACACTCATCCTAGCAATTCGAGGAAGTCGATGCCTGGTACCTGCATCCTCCATTAAAGATGAGCATGTACATGTATATAATATATCTAAACTAAACAGACAATGGCGAGGAGTGGTTCATCGTGTAGATCCCGACTAGTAGGTAACTATGACTCCCTCCCTTAACCACATCAAACACGTCAGACATAAAGATAAAATAAACACGCACACCATACACATGCAAGTATGGGGTAAGTATCGTAAAAATCACAAGTCTAACATCAAATGCGTACATATAATAATGCATCTCTATCAATACAACATAATCATCATTAAAGACATCATGTTAACATTTTTATGAAAGAAACCACACTTACTAACTAGGAATCATCAAAACATCATTAACGTCATGTGAAATGAAATCAACTAAACAATTATAACCGATATATTTGTAATTCAAGACATGAAATAATATTATAATATTGTAAATCTAGTATCTCTAAAACTAATCAATGCATAAAATCAGCCTAAGGAATTTGACAATGGTAACAAAAATGTGAACTAGGGGCAAGCACTACACATGTCCTTTCTTCTAACAATGTGAACAAGTAGGCTTGTCACCTTCCTCTTTCTTCACTATGGCTACTTTCTTGCCCTTCTTGTGTCCTTCAGGAGGAATAAATTCCTTCTTTGAACTGAAACTTGTGTTTCCTCCACCTGCTTCAATATGAGTTTCTTGAACACTTACTTCATCAAATTTAGAAGGACTAAACATCAATATTGTATGCTTTAAATATGAATGCATTCCTCCTAGATACTTTAATAAAGTATCTTGTGTGTGAAGAGGAATTCCAAGAGTTAATGCCTTCTTTCTAAAAACCTGTGTATACTATTGCACAGACTGCCCTTTACCTTGCCTAAAATTTTTCCAATCCATAATGGCTTGTTGCAAACAACCCAAAGGATAAAATTGTTTCTTCAAAGCAGAAGTAAATTCATACCAAGTTGAAATGATTTTACCCTATGTAGCAAGATCATCTTGGATCTTACTCTCCCACTAGACTAATACAATACCTCCCATTCTGAGAGTATCTAGCTAGATTCTAGAAAAATCATCAAAAATATTTTGTGCCCTACAGTACACTTCAATCTGCTTAAGCCAATTATCCAATTTTTTAGCACCCAATTGCCCATTATATACAGGAAAATCAAACTTTACATCAAGCTTTAACAAAGGTGTTTTCACAGAATGTTTCTTTTTAGAAGAAGATGAAGAAGATGGGGATGGTGGTTTAGGAGGGCCACTACCACCTCCTACTCCTTTGCCATTGTCATCTTTTGATGAAGATTTAGCTTCTTCCTTCTTCTTAGCCTTGTCCACCTTTCTCAACTATCATTCATGCCTCTCTTAAAGAAGAATGTCCACCAAAGCTTTCGACTCAACAAAAGCTCTCTAGAAGGCTTCTGCATCAAACTTAGAAAGATTTTGTTTAGATTTCATGACTCATGAAAAAGTTCTTCTTTTTCCAATTTCTTGATTGAACTCTTCAAGTTCACCTTCTCCTTGTTTCAACCTCAACCTGGTTGACATTCACCACCTGTAATTTCACTGCAAAACTAGGCTTTGGTACCAAACTTGATCTAATTTATGATTTACAAGTTTTATGAATTGATCCCAAAAATCATATATACTTTCCTAATCCAAGTAGTAAATGCATGGTTATGCATTTAAAACCATTGAAATTATAGAGAAAAAGAATCTAGGATTGATACAAAGGAATTGTAATGAATTATGTAAAGTTAAATTAATGCTTTTACTGAAGAAAATTAATGTAATTGAAAATGTAGAAAAGAACAACACATAATCAACTAACAAAAAAGAATTTAGAGAATAGACGCACAACACAATTTGATCTCAAAGTTCACCCTATTTGGACTACGTCTCTAAGTTTTATTCCAACTAGTGGACCAATCCGATTAACTCAAAAAATCAATTGCAATGTGTTATAGAATCAACCCATTCATATACATTAGCATTACTCTACTCCGATTTACAAGACTAAAAAATATGTCCTCTAAAAAATATTCTCTCTCCTCCTCAGCACTTAGCCATCCTTCTAGTTCCTCTCAAAAATTAAACCATCTAAATCATTTTCATGTCCTAAAAATGACCTCCTACCCTGCTTTTATACATAAAACTAGCGTAAAATAGGCTAAAACAATATTTTACATAAATAGGCCCTTTAACCATTTGTATTTTATTCAACTACCCTTTGCCATTTTAGAAATTTGGCTTTACACCACATTTGGGGGTTTAAACATTAACAAATTAATAAATTAACCTTATTTTAATAGGGCTCAACTATTAGTTATAAGATAAATAGCATATGTGCTTTACACATATTAAACCAAATAAGCAGTGTACCAATGGGCAAGGATTTTGTTAGGGCACCAGTCAGGGATTCCAACCCCATTGGTAGCCCCCTTATCAACACATGGTAGTAGTTATAAGTTTAAATAGAACTTTTTCATCATTAGTTATAACCATCCGCTGGTGGTCTAATCGCTACCAACCATGTCTTGGAAAGTGGTGGTTGGAGGTCCAAACCCCATTGACCAGTATTTGTTGGCTTGCTCCCACATTGACTACCACTTGGACCTCTGACCAACATTTTAGATAGATTACTGGTGATACATGTCCATTCTCAATTGGACAAAGCTAATTAATTAACTGCCACATGTGCACTTCCAATTGAATGAAAATGTCTTGTCCATGTGATGTCACATGCCACATGTTGTCCATGTCACCTATTTTTCCACATCAGCATGATGAAATCATATGTATGGACATGCCACATCACTTGTCAACCTTTTCCCTAACAAACTTTGACTGAGCATAACTTTGGCATCTGGGCTCCATTTTTGACGAAATAAACATCATCAAAAAGCTCTTGATGAGACCTTCAATTTGGTGCCAACTTTGACCAATTTTGGAGAGTTCAAAATTTTTCCTTTCTAATGACTTTTGACCTAGGGTTTGACCAACCTTTGACTGGCCATAACTTGAGCATATAGACTCCATTTTCAGCTAATTAAGTTGCACTGAATTCAGAATTTTGAGCACTTCAACATGGTACTGATTATTGGAGTTTTGGAGATACTTCAAATTATAGTGAAAATATCCTCTAGAACAATTGTTGTAGAGAATTAAGAGAGAGATGAGAATTTATTTGCATAATGTTATGCTATTGGATTTTCTCTAGAATGGAGCAAGATATAAATCTCCATATGAAGGTTAGGAATGTATTGTAACTTGTAAGATGGTTTGAAGATTGGGGTATTTACCTACAAAGCTTTTCCCCATGTATATGTTTGTTTTGCATCATATCTCATTCTTCTAGTTTCATGATTGTAGAATAATAATCTATATGTCATAATGCTACTAAAATTTATTTGGATCGGTAAATTGCAATCACATTCCTTTATGGTTTTAATTGTGGGAAATTAACTATGTATGTTTTCACTTTTATGACACAATAGTATCCACTTGTATTTTTTTATTAGAAACTATTCAATGAACTATTGTATATAGGATGTGCATAGTGATCTCAACTTTATGGTGTGCTATCATTTCTCTTCAATCGATATCAGTGATTAGTTTTGTGAATTGGATCTTGCTTGCATGTGAGGATTCATAGAGTTTCTGTAGACTTTCAAAAAAGTTTTTGGTTCTAGGTATTTCTTGTATTAAGCTTGTAGAGCTTGTAGAGCTTGAAGAAGTTTGTTTGGAAGGAATTGATCAATAAGTAATCCTTTGATGAGTGGAATTCTTGTAGTTGATTTAGTTTTCTAGGAGATAACAGACATTTCTTAAAGGATGGTGAAGATAGAGAAAATAGAGTTGGTCATGTTGAAATGACATCGATCTGGAGCTCTTTATTGCTAACAGAATAATTTATGATGCACGAGTAGTGAAATGTCTCAGTTTTTGTTACTTGTTAATCATAGAAACTATGGAGTTGATCATTAGATGATCTGGAAGCTTGTGGATAGCCTATCTCTCTCAGATGCATGTACAAGTAGTGGTTGTTCAATTGGTCTAGAAGTGGGCATGGATTTCTTGTACTATGTTTTCCTCTTTGATACTTATACATACATGGCTTGGATTCTTATTCATTGGATCTCAGGGGTCTACATATTTTTTTGAAAAATCTATGATGATGCTTATTTGTGAAAATCCATTATTTTTGGTTAATTTGTTAGGTATTTTTTTAGAATTTTGAGTCTTTCAAATGAGAAGTAGGTGTGAATGTGCATGGATGTTCTTAAATACAATGTTTTTGCAAGTTTTCATTTGCTAAAATATAAACTTGTGGTTTTTTGTGGATCTATTGAAGAGCTATTTTCTAGACTCTGGTTCTTTCAAGGTGTTATTGGATGAGATAGTTTTAGTTCTACATGAATGCATGGTTTGTGCATGGTGAGTGGAGGTGTGTTTCTTTCTCTTCATGGAGATATTGTACATGATTAGCCACTCAACATTTCAATTCTCATACTTTTTTGGATTCCACAACTATGGTGCTTGATGTGGACATAATTGACAAATTAGATTTGTGCTTGATTTGGTGTATGAGTCATATTGTCTACATGATTATTCTCTTTGATCTCATTTTTACATGTCACTAATGTGATAGTGGATTTGCATGTTGCAATGATTAGATCTACAAGTTATGCAATCAGGTGGGTAGGTCACCCATTTAATTGTAGTAGGAAACTTTGAATGTGGACTATTTATATATGTCAGATTTGATTCATTATTGGTGCAAACTTGTGATGCAGGATCATCTTGGGTTCGCTTGCAATCCTACATGTTTGTGAGGGATTTTGGTTAAAGTTTATGGATCTTGGTGAATACTGATGCTCGACATACATTGGGAGCTCGGCATGGTCTAGGGAGCTTGGCATGGTCTATGGAGCTTGGCATGGTCTTGGGAGCTTGGTATGGTCTATGGAGCTCAGCATGGTCTAGGGAGTTCAACATGGTCTATGGATCTTGGCATGGTCTAGGGATCTTGGCATGGTCTTTGGTTGCTTGTCATGGTCTTTGGAACTCGACATGGTCTATGAAGCTCAGCATGGTCTTTGGTTGCTCGACATGCTCTAGGAATTTGATGTTTGTTGTAGGCTATATAACTATTTTTCCATAATGAGTTGAAGGATGAAAATTTTAGAGACTGAAGAGGGTCTAGATTTATACCTATGGTTCATAGCTCGAGTTCTAATTCACTCGAATCTAGGATATATCCCAATTTTACTAAGACATCAATTTAAGGAATTTAATTGTTGTAGGAGGCTGACTTGTGGCATTTAATTTATGTATTTTTATTTAATTTGTGTTCTAGGCCAACTTTTGGATTAGATTGGTATAAGAAGGGGTTGGGGGAGGAGTCTTTAGGCATTTAATCATCCATCAAGGGGAAGTAGAGGAGCTTGGAAGAGCAAATTTTGAGAAGGGCTAGTAGCTGCAGCTTGGAAAATAAGGAGATTGCTTGGTGAGCTTTCGAGCACACGTTTAGATCTTCCTTGAAGGTTTCTACCAGAGTGTAATCTAGACTAGCTTAGGTTTGGATTGGATCTTGAAGGATCTTGTAGAATTATTTTTGAAATTTCTATTGTATTTGACCCTAACTGGGAAGGCCTTACAACTTGACACATTGCATGTAACAATTATTTAATAATAAAAGAGTTGTGGTTTGGTATCAGATCTTGCATTATTGCTCCTTGTTATTGCGTTTCCACTGTGTGGTTGTATCTGACTGCATTAGGTGGTATCAAAGCTTATTTTTTCCTGAGTGCATAGACAGATCAATTAAGCTGAGGCAATTTGCAGCAAGATTGGGTTGAAGAGGGTTGATCTTTTGGCTAATTGATCTTTTGGTTGGTGGATTTGTTGCTTAGGGTTTGCTAAATTTGGAATATTCCTCTAAAAAGATCAGATCCTAAGGAGATTGATGATGCTATGGAAGAGAGGATCTTAGTGAAGATTAAACAAGATTTTAGATCTAAAATAGAGGAGGTTACAGCAAAGTTTAGAGCTCAAATAACATCAATGAAGAGTAACATGATTGCTGAAATTGTGAGTGCTTTAGGTGGTGTACCTAGGCATGTGGTTCCTAAAGTTAGTTATTAGGAAGTTGCTAAAGACTTTGAAGTTATTGGATCTGGTGGTGAGGATAGATCTGATCATGTGGAGAGACCTATTGGAATTAGGGTTTTTCAGTTTTCTCGACCTAGATCTCAGTTGAAGCTAAAGCATAAGATGGAGGTTTCTAATTTTTTAGGCACTTTGAATCCTAAAGACTTGATTGATTGGATTGGTGAATTGGAAGACTACTTTGAGCTTGAGGATATTGAGGATCCACTCAGAGTAAGGTTGGCATAGACTAAGTTGAAGCAACATGCTGCCCTTTGGTGGAAAGAACTACAAAGAGATAGAGAAGAGGGAGGTGAAATTAAGATCACTAGATGGAAATTGATGCTGACTAAGTTGAAGGTTAAGTTCATTCCTGTTGATTATGAACTTGAGCTATTTAAGAGGTTGCAAAATTTGAAGCGGAAGGATATGACTATGGAAGATTATACAAAAGAATTCTACAAGTTGACTATTCAGCATGGGCATTGAGAATTGTTAAAAGAGAAGGTAGCACAATATATTAATGGTTTGAGATTTAATATTTAGGATGAGGTTGGTATGATAAATATTTCTTTAGTTGAGGATGCTTATTAGTATGCTTTGAGAGTAGAGGAGAAACTAAAGAGCAAGAATCAAGGTAGTTCTTGATGGAAGGAGAAGTAGGTTAGTTCAGCACAAGCTAAACCAAAAGAAGAAGGTGAACAAAAACCTGTGGAACCAAGGAGAAGGACAGGTGGAGGTGGGTTTAGAGGTAATTTTTTCAAGTGTGGTCAAGAGGGGCATAGATCTTTTGAATGTCCAATTGGTAGAACAACCACTATTGTGAATGAGGTTGAAGTCCAAGAGAGTCAGCCTGAGCAAGGGGAGAGTTTGTTGGCTCAATGAGTATTGGTTAGTGAGAGGACATTGGATTTTTGTTAGAGGACTAGTTTGTTCAAAACTCATTGCAAGTCTATTGGTAAAGTCAACAAAGTGATTGTGGATGGTGGTAGTATTGATAACTTTGTTGCTGAAGAGATGGTTCAAAAGCTTGGTTTGAAGAGAATGCGACATCCTTATCCTTATAGGATTGGCTGGTTACAAGGTAAGCATGCTTTGGAAGTGAGTGAGCAATGCCTTGTTGATTTCCAAATTGGGCAGTATAAGGATCAAGTGTTGTGTGATATTGTGGATATGAACAATTGTCATGTGTTTCTTGGTAGACCTTGATAGTATGATTGCAAGGTTTTGCATGACTGTGTTAGGAATGTGTTTACAATTGAGAAAGGTTGTAGGAAGTTTTCCCTAATTCCTTTGCAGAATGAAGAGCTTGGTAGGAGGAACCTAAGTATTGGCAACTGAGTTGAGTTGGCAAATTTTGAGAAAGTTGGGGATCAACATGGAAAGTAGACTTGTGGAACACCTGTGGCGGATGTAAAGAAGAAAAATAAGGGAAAGAGTGTACAAGTTGAAGACTCTGAGGATATGTATGTGAAGAACTAGTTTGGAATTTATGTGTTGAATCCCAGAAGATGTTCTTCCAGTTACTAGAACATCTTTTCAAACCTGGGGTGTCTGATGTAGGAACATCTTGGGTTCGCTTGTAATCCTACATGTTTATGAGGGATTTTGGTTAAAAGTTATGGAGCTTGGTGAATACTGATGCTTGGCATACACTGGGAGCTTGACATGGTCTATGGAGCTCTTCATGGTCTAGGGAGCTTGGCATGGTCTATGGAGCTCGGCATGGTCCAGGGAGCTTGACATGATCTTTGGAGCTTGGCTTGGTCTATAGAGCTCAGCATGGTCTAGGGATCTCTGCATGGTCTTTGGTTTCTCGGCATGGTCTTTGAAACTCGACATGGTCTATGAAGTTGGACATGGTCTTTGGTTGCTCAGCATGGTCTAGGAATTTGGTGTCTATTGAAGGCTATATAACTAATTTTTCATAATGAGCTAAAGGATGAAACTTTTAGATATTGAAGATGGCCTAGATTTCTACCTATGGTTCGAATTTTATGTACCAATTCATTCGGAGCTAGGAGATATCACAATTTTACTAAGACATCAATTTTGGGAATTTAATTGTTGTAGGAGGCCAACTTGTGGCATTTAATTTATGTATTTGTATTTAATTTGTGTTCTAGGGTGACTTGTGGCTTAGATTGGTATAAGTAGGGGTTGTGGGGGGAGTCTTTAGGCATTTAATCATCCATCAAGGGGAAGTAGAGGAGCTTGGAAGAGCAAATTTTGAGAAGGGCTAGTAGCTGCGGCTTGGAAAATAAGGAGATTGCTTGGTGGGCTTGCAAGCACAAGTTTAGATCTTCCTTGAAGGTTTCTACTAGATTTTAATTTGGACTAACTTGGGTTTGGATTGGATCTTGAGGGATCTTGTAGAGCTATTTTTGTAATTTCCATTGTATTTGGGCGCAACCAGGAAAGCCTTACAACCCGACACATTGCATGTAACAGTTATTTTATAATAAAAGAGTTGTGGTTTGGTATCACATCTTGAATTATTGGTCCTTGTTATTGTGTTTCCACTGCATGGTTTATTGTACTACATCAACTTTTTAGCTGATCTTTTTTTTGGTTACTTGTGCATTTGTGTGGTTTCTTTGGGATGAGAGCATGGATGATATTTGATTACTTGGATGGTAAGTTATGAAGTCCTATAGCATGGCGAATTTCCATAGTGTGGAGATATTGGTTACACTAAGTGTGATGTGTGGACCTAGATGATTTTTAGATTTGGGTAATGGTCTGTCATATGCTTAGATAGCTCAATATCACATTTCAATGGGAGCTTTAGAAGTGGCTTTATTTTTCCATCACATGGTGATAGATGATCTTCTCTAGTGTTGTAAATGTTGGATGATGCCTCCGATCTTGTTGTTGTAGAAGGGTCTTTCACATATTGTCTGTTCACTAGCTAGAGATGGTATCCTCATGTCATTGGAGGTGTTGACATATTTAGGATTTAGAGGTCCTTGGTAGAGATGTTGTTTATTCTTTTAATTGATATAGTATCATGTTGGTATGCCATTTTTTTTTATCTTGGTTACCAAGTTAGAGTTGTGACATGATATAGTTATTCGATATGATAACATGGAGAATGTTATCTCTTGGGAGGTGATTTTTTAGATCACAATTTCATGTTTATGTTTCTGATTCCATGGTCAAAGATTTGACATTAATATTCGTTTAGTTTCTTGGTATTCAGTACTTTGATCATTTGCACGATACTTCATGAGAGTGTTATGTTGAAGTGGAGTTTTACATGGAGTGATTGATTACAAGTGCTTGTGGATAGTTGGAGGTTTGAGTGAGGCTAGAGTTCTCTTGATATGAGAGACATATTGTTGAGATTTATATTCTTGATGAGATTTCAACAGAAATTTTGAGGAGCCTACACCTTGGCTGGAAGTGAGTTCAATAGAGACTTATAAGGGAGATTTTTCTTGGATAAGTCATTGGATGAATCGCGTATCTTGGAGGAGCATTCTCATTCCCCACTATTGGTCTACTAGGTCATTTATCACTTGAGAGGTATTTCCCAATGTTACTTTAGGTGTATTATGTTTTCTTTCATATTAAGGGATCTTGAGCTATAATTCGATGGTATTGGAGGATTCATTATGAGAGATGGGTAACATGACTATCTCCTTGAGGTGTATTTTCATTTATGATGACAATAGGAGATGGCAGTGGGTTGATTTCTTGAAATGGGAAATGGAGTTGTTTGATCTTCTTTGAGAGACTTACATCCATATAGATTCATGACATCATTTAATATTTGATATCTTGAGGTTGAATAGTTTTGGATGTTGTTGTGGGTTTTCTTTAGGGTTTGTGAAGGAGATCATACTTTACATAGTTTCCATTTAGAAGTGTTTGTAGGAGGGCATGCTACATGCTTATGATTTGTAGGTTCTCTCTTTGGTCTTGGTTATCATCTTGGATGTTTGGGTCTACATAACATTGTTTTTGAGATTAATTGGAGCTATGGTGGTCACTATTTTGTGGAAATTTATTATCACTTGTACTTCATTAATTTTTGGTGATGACAAGGTGGTTCGTTTATCTCTTTTCTTTGTTGGATGTGGATAACATGGGAGAGTTGTGGAGACTAGATGGGAGAGATGTTTCTTGTAGTGTTTTTGTTGCATGATTTTCATATCTTTGTGGATGGTCCTTGGTACTACATGGTTACACTTTCTTTGTGTTGTTATTAATAGAATTGGTATGCCTTTGAGAGTTTTTAGATTTAACATTACCCATGTAGTTGGAGTTCTTGTATGTCTTTGATCTTCATCGACTGGTTTACACTTAAAGCTTGAGGTTGCAGTTTAAAGGTTGATTATGATATTGGTATGATTTTTATAGTGTTGGATACCTTTGAGGTATGAGTGATTGGATGGGTTAGCATTTACCATAGATGCCAATTTCAATCCCATGGCTTTCTCATCTAGATTAGACCAATAAGATTGGTTGTTGTTCAGGCGGATGTTTTATCTTGTTTTCTAGAGGATGAATTAATAGTTTTTTTGGGCTAGAAGTTGATATTTTTTATGCTTCCATGTACCTCATGAGAACAGTGAAGTGGTGGCATTATTGTATAGCCTTTGTTATCACTTGGATTTTATGCTTCTATTGGTTGGAATGGTGTCTAGTTGGAGCATGAGAGCATGTCATTTCATCAATGGCTTTGATGATATAGTTTCATTAGTTTAAATCTTGTAAGGTCTTCATCAAGTGGGAGATTTTTAGGATAAGGTGACTCAACCTTACCACAATTTATTGTTTTTTTTCTTTTCTTGGAAAGTTTCTAAATGAAGCTTGATTATTCCACAAGAAATGACTTGGAGTAGAAAAACATAAAGCTTATTTTTCTTTGTGATTTATTTTCTTGTGCTTTTTTTTTATGGAAGGGTTGTGCATAAAGAAGTTTCAAAATAAATTTGTAGATGCATTGAATGTAGATGCTTTAGAAATAATTTCCTCTTGTATGAAAACTCTACAAGTACAAGATATTATTGTAGAGAATTAAGAGAGAGATGACAAGTTATTTGCACAGAGTTATGGTGTTAAATTTTCTCTAGAATGGAGAAAGATGTAAATCTCCATGTGAAGGAGTTGAGAATGCTTTGTAACTTGTTGGTAAATAATACATTAGCTTGATGGTTTGGAGGGTGGAGTTTTTACCTCAAAAGATTTTCCCCACTTATATTTGTGTTTTGTATTCTATCTCATTCTTCTAGTTTCATGATTGTAGAATAATAATCTATACATTGTAATGTTGCTGAAATTTATTTAGATCGGTAAATTGCAACCACTTTCCTTTAAGGCTTTACTTGTGGGAAATTAACTATGTTTTTTTTAATCTTTTATGACATAGTAGTATGAACTTGTATTTTCTTATTAGAAGCTATTCAATCAACTATTGTAGACAAGATGTGCATATTGATCTTAGATAAATTTTTGAGGTGCTCTCATTTCCCTTCATGGGTAAGTGACAGATATCCTTTGAGGTGTCTTGCTGTGAAATTGTGTAGTGAAATGTATAATTGTTCAATCTATATTCCAATTTTCAGAATTATGTGTGATGGAATGATGTTAGTAATCATCTAGTATTTGTGTATGATTTTAGTAAAAGAAGAAAACATTAATTCCATATCTAAGAGGGAAACCAACATTTTGATCAAAGGATGACACTATTCCTAGGATATGTAAAACAATTGAATTCAGCTTCCCCATCCATTTTTTTGGTTAGTACTTTAACAAACACTTATATCTTTAATTGGTTTTAATTGGTGCACTATATGTATTGTATTATTCTGTTCCTTTTATGTTTATCAAATAGTAGGGATGACAAATTTCTCCACTTTCAAGTTTTTATCTCATCTTCCATTCATCCACTCTTTTGCACTTGCACATTATTTTCAAATTACCTCTCACAAATAGTGACATTTTTAGTTTAGATTTTCTTTTAGAAAATAATTTATGGAAACCTTTCATTATGTCTAGATAATAGAATATTTTAGATTATATTTATAAGTTTTTATATTGCATTTTATAATTATGTAAGTGGTGGATTAAAATGCAATTATAAATTCAAATTTTAATGATTTAAAATAATAGAATTTTTAAATTAATGGAATTTTCATTAAAATAAATAAATTATTCAATTTATTATTAAAATAATATAATTAAATATAATTTTTTTCCTTATATAATATTCTGTAATAAAATATAATTCATAAAAAACAAAAATAAATACAATCTAATATTTGGTAAACTAAAATTGTTTAGAAGGAATCATATTGTTATATCAAATCATGATGTTTTGCTATTTCTCAATTTCATTTATCTTTTAGTTGCTAATTTTAAGAAAATACATATACAAAATATAAAATTATTGATATTTCATACAAGGTATGTATATAGGTGTGAGATGTAATTGCAATGCATAATATGGTATTTAAATTATCATCTTAGTATCTTTTGTCTATTGGTGTTGCATTTTCTATACACAAAACCTTCTACAAAAAGCTCATTTACCATTTTTTATTTTTTTTAACATGACACCCTTGTAATGTTCTTTTATTTTCTTCCTCAGTTAGAAGGTTTTAAATTATTTTTCTACTAATATTATATAGTAATAATTTCAAAAGGTTATACTCTAGAATCTATAGATTACTAAACATAATATATTTAACACATTTTCTTATATAGTATAAAGCAATATAAAGATATTTTTATTATGAATAGGTCATACGAAGGGAAATAAAAAGCTAGAGAAAAAAAGAGAGATTTGTTGAAGTAATAGGAAACATAGAGATAGAACTTTCTATGTACATAATAGAAAATATAAATTTCATTTTTTTGTTTGCTAAAATAAAATTTGGATATACGTATTTATTTAATTTTTGTAGAGAATAAACCATTAATTTTGTTTCCCCAAATCTTCTTATGCTTCAAAAAATTCTAAATAAATACTGTATATGAGCAATGTTAGTATGCTAATAGAAACCAAATTTAAATAAAGCTTCTACAAACTAAACAAAATTCATAAACTTCAAGATAGACTAAGATGAGCTCTCAATTAAGAATATGAGCCATTAATGGGCTCTCTCAATGAGAAGCTCTCTTGTTGAGTAGCTTTGTCTAAATAGATAGGATGTATGCTCAAGCTTTATGCTTCAAAAAGGGCTTCAAATGGAGTTGGAATTTGGGTGTGAGTGTATAGTTTTGATGTAAAATGGCTTCTTCAAATGGCATTATGACTTTACTTCATGGATTGTGTTGTTTTGAAAAGGGGAAGGATCCAACTTATAGGCAAGAGGCTTGAGGGATTGAGGGCTAAGAAGCAAGGATGGGAAAAAGCTCATGGAGGGCTCAGATTACATGAGAGGAGAGCACATGGATTGTGCTTCCTTACAACCAATCAGGGAGTGACACATGTCACTGGGTGAGAGGATGGAGGAAAGGGGAAGGATGAGTCAGCAAAGGAGGCTCAAGGGATAAAATCTTCATAAAGACCCTCATAATGGCTTGTAAGAGCAATAAAAGTGCTTGGAAGAGTCATTTATGTCCTAGTGGGCTTCATAAAGTTTTATGGTTGGGATATTTTGAAGGAGATGAGAGGAATTTCAACTTGGGCTTGATTAGGAAGGTTTTAAGCTTGCTTAGGATTGTGCAAATGATTAGAGGATGGATTAGGATGGTTTAGGATTAGCTTAGGGATAGGCAAGTGGATGACATTTAATGAGGGTGGGTGAAGGAGGAGATATTTGTTAACTTTGGCTTGGGTTAGTAAGTTTTAACCCATGTTTAGGGAATGTGACAAGGTTAGGAGGGGATTAGGATTAGGTTTAAAGACATCTTCTAGAAGAGTCTAGACTTTGGATGAGGGTAAAGACTTTCTAGAATAGTCTAGAACTTCCTAGGATGAGGATGAAGACTTTCTAGAAGAGTCTAGAACTTCTTAGGATGAGGATAAATTAGATTTTTAGGAAATAAATAAAGTTTTATTTATTTCAAGGGTTTTGGTTGAGGAGATATTTATTAAAACTTTTTTAATAAAGATGAGGATTAATATTTAATCTTAATTAAATATTTTGAGTTGGGATTACGGGTAGGAAATGATGGGATTAGCCTTTAATCAAAATTAAAGAAGGATTAGAAGATTTTGGAAGAGGTTAGTGGTCTTAAGGAAATTGGCCAAGTTTTGGGCAAAAAATAAATTTTTTATTTATTTTGGGTTTTTTGGTCAATTTATTAATTAAATAATTAATAAATAAGGAAATAATGTTTAAATAAGATTTAAACATTTTTGGGAGGGATTCCTTAATTAAATATTTTTAATTATGATAAAGGGATTTAATGGCATAAAAATAAATAAATTAATTACATAATTAATTAATTAATAAATGATGATGTCATCAGAAATTTTTCAGAAAATAAAAATAATTTATTTTCTAAAGGTTTTTAGGTGTCTACAAATACAATTTTTAATATGTTAGTTCGACAAATATATATTTTTATTAGTATTTCTTATATTATAACTTATTGATATTTTGAAGAATTTTAAAAAGAGTCCCCTTTCAAAAGGAATTTTATTTTATCTTATGGTAAAATGAGTAAACTTTTTTATCACATAAGGTGACCTTATCAATATGGATAGGGCATCTATAAATATGACATTTGACATCTTATTGTTCTCTTCAATATATATATATATATATATATATATAGAGAGAGAGAGAGAGAGAGAGAGAGAGAGAGAGAGAGAGAGAGAGAGAGAGAGAGAGAGAGAGAGAGAGAGACCCAAGATGGTTATATTATATGTTTTAACATTAAAAAATTATAAAAAATCCTCATACTATCCATTGGTCTTATTATTTTGGCTATTTGATCCACTTCGATGACTTTCGGGAACATGAAATTTTTTAGGACCTATGAACCAAATGACCCTATAATGTTACTAGTTGGATTTCAATAGCCTTATTATGTCACATTTGTTCCTTATAGATCTTATTTACATTCATGGACAATAAAAACAAAAATGTTTCATATTTGACCAGTTGGACACTATTGAAGTAATAGGGTGTTTTGCACTAGAAATCCATCATTTTCATCTTCATTAGTTGATCCTCATCAAATGTTTCCAAGTCTCATTTATTCTAAAAAATTGCAAGTTACTTTATTAGATCACTTGCCAACAAATAAGTTCTATAAGACATAGTCAAAGTCTCCTTAAGATTTTATACTGTTCTAACTACCATCCCTATCTTCCTTAATTATTACCTCAACATGAAGTAGAGACAAATGATCCAACTAAACATTATCCTTTTTCTCCTCATCAATTTTGATCACTCAAGCCTTTTTTTCATTGATTATGATATCCTCCTTTTTTTATCATTCTCTTTTTCTTTCTATTATCTTCCTTTCTCATCCTCAAAAATATTTTGGTCTTTAACAATAATTTCTCTAACTTATTCATTTCAAATGAAATTTCCCATCAAGGTCTTCTTTTTCTTCTCTTCCATAGATGGCTCTAAGCTAATTGGTAGATGACTAAAATTATAAAAGGAAACCATAGACTTTTTTTTTTTAAAGATTTACTTCATTTGAATTATGAACATCATGTAACATTTTTTAGGGATGTTATTACAATATAGAGTTGTCATTGCACCAAAAGATCAACCTATCAATGCCTGATACAACCACTATAATTATAGAACATAGGAGACAATTAAGGCATGTTAGGAATTTTGAAGGGGAACATTGGTGGTTAGTCCAACAATACCCCCTCAGCATTACCCAAGGAAATTTGAACCTGTGACCAAGCTCTGATACCACTTGTTACAATCTAGAGTTGTCATTGCACCAAATGATTGACATGTCAATGCCCGATACAACCACTAGAATTATAGAACATAGGAGATGGTTAAGCCATGTCATAAATCTTTAAAGGGAATATTGGTGATTAGTCAAAAAAATATTTCTATTGAAAAGTAAATCTTTAAATAAAACATTATATCCCTTTCTTTTGTCATATAGATACACATTTTCAATAACTTTATAAATTTTATAAGGCCTTGAGTTTCCTTTAGGAGCTCAAAAATTTTCTACATAAGATATCATTATATTTTGAGCCATATAGAATTAATATGTTTGTCTTATAATATTTTAAAATTTAAGATATAATGAAATGATCCTCAAAATCTTTATGAAGAAATTTTATGCAATCCATCCATGAAGCCATGAGCAATACCTTGCTAAACTTTTCTAACCAATCACTTGAAATAACAAAGATCTGTTGATATCAAATTGATTTTGACAAGTGAGTGTCTATACACTTAAGTCATTATAAGTCATTTACTTATTTCATGCCGAATGAGTAATATATGCCAAGTATAACATATAAGATAGAGCATGTTGAGTAAATAGTGAATGTCAAGCCACTCAAGTGTTGAGTCACTCAGATGCCAAATAGATAGTATGGGCCAAATGATTCAAGTGCCAAGCAAGTAGTGCATGCCAAGTCATTGAAATGTCAAGTGACAACATTGAAGTTATAGTTAGTGCTGAGCACTAGGGATTTTAGATGCTGAGTAATACAATTTTGACATAGTTGTTTGCATTGGCACAAACTACTATGTAAACCATTTTTGAGCCAACTTAAGATATTATTTTGATATCCTAGATGATAAGGATGAATCCTAAATGTTAATCCCTATGCATGACATGCATCCAATCAGAAAAAGAAAATGTTTAAGTTGCAATATGGATGAATTTTTATCATTGATTTATACCAAACCTTATGTCACAAATACCTTCTTATAGAAGGGAAACCCTAATACACACAAAAAAAGGAGAGAATAAGTTGGAAGGAAAGAGGTGTGGAAGAGAATTAAAAGTAGGAGGAGAAGTTTGCATGTAGAGCCATTGCAAACAAAGAATCTAAGTGTGACAACAGATGAATAGTATTGAGGTGAAATAAATTGCAAAATCTATTATAGAAGAACAAAGGAAAAATTGAAAGGAAAGAATAGAGAAATCTGATCAGAGGAGGATCAAGGATATATAAAAAGAGGTGATCTATTATCTAGCAACATAGTGCTAACTGTAGGATCATTAATAAGACATTTTGTTAGCTAGCTTAGTTAAATCTCCTAACAAAGAAGTCCTAATAGGTTGTGTCAAAATCCTTTAACAAGGTGCTTACTTAATTGTGAGTTGAAGTCCTCTAATCAAGCACACTTCTAAAAGGGTCTTAAAATCCTTTAATAGGGATGACCTTTCATAGGGTAGATCAAATTTTATGGTCAAACAATTGTAACCTTAATTGGATACACTTTACAACTACAGTAGTGAAGATTTCAAGCATGCAATTGGAGACAATGAATTAAGTCATGATTGTGAATCATGAGCTAAATTGAAAAGACATTGAGATTAGAACATTGAAATTAAAAAATGAACAATTGAGAAAGAATCTTAAAATTGAAGAGGATTTTGATGAAAGTTTCAAAAAACCTAGTGAAGCCATCAAGTACTCTAAGAAACTACTAAGATCTCCTAGATGTAATGATAATAATTGTAGATTAGGCTACACTAGCACTGAAGAAGGAGAATCATCTAAAAGTTCTTTGCAAAGTAACAAAGGTAAGAAATCCAAGCCTGTCATGTCCCCTTTTCAAATAATTAAAAATAATAATCTTTGCTAAGGCAGGCAGGCTCAAAAAGGTGAAGTTTCAGAAAAAGGGGATAATCTTTGGAAGCTAATGGACTAATAAATGAAAATTATTATTAAAATATGTTTTATTAACCCCTCTTGGACATGAGATAGGGTTATGCCCTCTTTTAAGGGGTTTGGAGGCATTTTGGGCTGACGCTAGAACTTGATTTTTGCTCATTTCTTTGTTATTCTTCAGAGACTGCCAAACTTGTGGAGAAGGAGACCCAAGAATGGGAGTTTTTAGGTTTATAGGAAGGCTAAGGATGGGATTTTGAAGCCATTCCATTTGTATGCTCATGCAGAGTTTTCCTTTGTGCTGAACAGTGCAGATTTGTGAGTTTTCGGGTGTGTTTTTGTACGAGTTTGGTGTTTCCAGTTGAGTATTTCATATAATTTTGGGTTGCTGCTGTATTTCAGACTTTTAGATGTTAAAATAGAGCTGAATATATGTATTTGGTCATGATTATACTTCTGTGATAGATTATTAGTGTTTTTGTGGTGTTTCTGGGCTATTCTATGTTGTTTTTGGGAGCCCGATGAGCATTATTTTTATCCTCCGTTTGGGAGCTGTTGTGTAAATGTTATACAGATCTGAAAATGTCATTTTTTAGGCTGTTATGCTGCTGAAATTTCTATAAATATGTCCACTTTCATTTTTACTAATAATATGTGAAGCTGTGAAGTTTTTGGCAGTATTTTCGGCATATCCAATTTGGGGTTTATTGAGAAATTGGTGGATCTTTGAAAGATTGGTTGTTTGATCTTAAAGATCTAATTAGAGGCTTGAAATATCATATAAAATCAGTAAAGGGACATTTTAGTGGTATCAGAGCTATGATCTTGCCAGCCTAAGGGTTTGTAGAAGTTTGCATGTCAATTTTGACAACTACCCAAATCTTGCATGTCAAAATTTATGGTTGCATGCTACTTCTAATCATTTGCATGCTAGTTCTTGGTGAATTTGGTGGTTGCATGTTGCTTCTAATCAGCTGCATGTCAAAATCTATGGTTGCATGCTACTTCTAATCATTTGCATGTTAGTTCTTGGTGAATTTGGTGGTTGCATGTTGCTTCTAATCAGCTGCATGTCAAAATTTATGGTTGCATGCTACTTCTAATCAATTGCACATTAGCTCTTGGTGTTTGAAGAATTTATAACCTATTGGGTTACACTCTACTTTATCCAAAATGGACAGGTATAGTATAGAGTCTCAGAGGACACAATCTTGGACAATTGATATCCAGAGTTAGAATAGTAGAAAGGATGGTTATTTAGACATTCGAGATAAACTTAGAAAAATAAGCCATGACATGTCTGAATAGTTGGTTGAGCACCATCGTATAATGAATGACATGTTTTCTGACCCAGCTAAGGTGGATAAGTTGACTGGATTTCTATTTGACAAATTTTCTCACAGGGCAGATGACACAATTACCAAGAACTTGCATGAGGAGTTTGAGAAACTAGCTTATAGCCAGGTTGAGGTCTCAGATTCTACTCCACCATAGGAGGTAGTGAGAAAGGATATTACACAAATTGATAGTAATGGTAAACTTGATACTCAAATTGAAACAATTGTATATAGGTCATCAAAGGGTGATGTCACAGGTATTTAGAATGGTATAGTTACAATAGGTAGTGACTACAGCGTAGTGGGTTCAGATGATGATTATGAGGATGTTGTTGTGCATGATGGTGAGATACTTGGTAGAGGTGAGTAGACATTGAGCATTCATGACTTTGCTGAGAAAGAGTACCAAGCACAGTTAGATGCTTGGACACATGAGGTTGAGGCTGGTAGTACTTCACATGATTTGTCCAGCCAGCTGAAAGTAAACAAAGATAGTATTGTGACTTCATTATCTCATCATGACAGGTATGTGGAGTTAGTTGGTATTGGTCATATTACTTAGGTGAGGAGTTTTCTTGAGTTACTAGCTGATTCTAGTCTACAGATATGGGCTCGAGATTATTATATTGGCATTTGGGATTCAATTGACTAGAGATCTTTATCACTTTTTGGTAGCAGTGTTTGTTTGGGTGCTATCATGGATTTGATTAGCAGATTGCATAGTGTTGTCTTTTCTTGTGCCAGCAGCTTGTCCGATGCTGGTATTAGTTTTTATACACCGGTGTTGGGATTTGTTCATATATCCAGTCGACCATACTTGCTGGAATGTGTTGATGATCTTTCATATTTGGCAGTGTCTACAGATGAGTCCTAGGATCATATTGGCATTGATAACATCCAGGAGGATGCAGTGGGTAGCTTGGAAGACTTAGTTTCCTTGGCAGCTTCTTTTGGTGTAGAGGAGATAGACATCAGTGCTATAGTTTTGGTACTCCATATGTTGATATGAGCTTTGGAGTTGATTCACAGGATATGGATGGTAATACTCTAGAGACTAGTAACTTTGAGGATACTCCTTTAGATAGTGCATCAGAGAAGGTTTGTAGGAGATAGTCTAGCTAGTGCCATCATGTGTCTAATCAGTTGAGAGTTAGTGAGCAAGACATTACTATCGCTTGCCAGCATTTGGATGCTTCTTGTCAGTTGTTAGCAGTTTATGGATGAGATTCTCCTACTCATGATGAGAAGGGAGGTAGTTATCTTTTCTTGATAGAGTTCCACTCTTTATGGGAGGCTATCCAGATTTTGAGATAGGATTATATGCAGTTGCTAGCCGATAGAGATTATCTTATGAAGTGGGGCAGTACAACATATGATGCATTGTTGGCCAAGGAAGATGAGGTGAGTGAGCTTACTCAGCAGCTTGAGGTGACTTGTGAGATTCTTGAGAGTACATAGTTGGCTTTCAAGGAGTCATAGTTTCATTTGGCTAAGGTGACCATGGAGTTAGAGCAACTACAATCTTTACTAGATTCTATATAGTCACAAGCTATGGTGTCTGGTGATCCAAGGATGTCCATGGTCGAGATTGTCAAAGACAGTGGAGATGGGGATGCATCCATCCTTGATACTAACATTGGCATATCGAGTTTGTCCCCACTAGAGTCAGGTTTAGTTGAGTTGGGTGCTACAACAGATTGTTGTGGTATGCCTGACATGGTGGTGACCTCTAGTACTAATGGCATGAAGACTAGAGATGATGTATCAAAGACCATGTGTGATGTTGGTGTGCCGACAGTTGGCATGGTTCCTGCTAGTAATACTTCTTCCTTGGCGATGTCTTCAAAGGTAGTAGTCAGTTCCAACTTGGTTAGTGATCAATTGCAGTTAGTTACATCTGGATTGTAGTCTGAGCCATGGACTAAGATTGGTGTATTCTATCGACATTACATTGTGAGGTATGCTCATCAATTCACCTTTGATGACCATGTTGATGAGATGATGATACAGAGATGTACTTTGGTTCCTAGTGCTTATCATTAGTTATGGGATAGTTTGATGCCTCGAGATGAGAGTTGTGATGGGCACGACATGGCGATAGGTCCTATAGTTGATAGCTTGATAATACATGACTTAGAGCAGGAGTTTTGGAGTGATGCTTCAACAAGTGTTGTTATTGATTCTACTCCTTTGGCTATGGCATCTCCTGACTTAGCTGGTGATCAGTCATAGTGGGTTGTATCACTTGTTCATGGTGAGCTGTTGATTGAGGTTGGCTTTTTTTATCAACATTATATTGTAGGGTATGTACATTAGTTAGCATTTGATCCTTGTGCTAAGGAGTTGATGGAAGACAAACTTGGTTTGGGTTCCATTTCTTGTTGTTTATCTTGTGATGGCTTTTCACCATTAGGGGTGCATGGGAGTTATGGTTATGAGACAGTAGTCAGTGATCTACAGAGTTGTGTTGACTATAGGAGTTGTACAGTGTGTGGATTCTCCATACTTGGTACAATATCATTTGGGAGCATTCACCATTATTGCAGAGTTGGATTGTACATTCCATATAGGCCAGTGGGATGCATTGATGGTATTTACTATGTTGGAAATTTGATTTATCCACTTTACTTGAGTTTTGATGTTCTAAGAGTTTGTGTCTTGTGGGTTTCTGACTATGAAAGTTGTGAGTTTGGAGTTTGGTTGAGCAGTAATTATTAGTTTGATTATGGATTCCTCTTGGTTATATTGCAGAGGATATTGCAGGAGCTTGTGTTAATTGACAATAGTATAGTTCATGACTACATTTGGGATCTAGGTGGATTGATTGGTCTATTTTTCAGCCATTTCTTGAGGACAAGCAATATTTTGAAGGGGAGGACTTGTCATGTCCCCTTTTCAAATAATTAAAAATAATAATCTTTGCTAAGGCAGACATGCCCAAAAAGGTGAAGTTTCGGAAAAAAGGGATATTCTTTGGAAGCTAATGGACTAATAAATGAAAATTATTATTAAAATATGTTTTATTAACCACTCTTGGATGTGAGTTAGGGTTATGCCCTCTTTTAAGGGGTTTGGAGGCATTTTGGGCTAACGCTAGAACTTGAATTTTGCTCATTTTTTTGTTATTCTTCAGAGGCTGCCAAACCTGTGGAGAAGGAGACCCAAGAATGGGAGTTTTCAGGTTTCTAGGAAGGCTAAGAATGAGATTTTGAAGCCATTCCATGTGCATGATCATGCAGAGTTTTCCTTTGTGCTGAACAGTGCAGATTTGTGAGTTTTCGAGTGTGTTTTTGTAAGAGTTTGGTGTTTCTAGTTGAGTATTTCATATCAGTATGGGTTGCTGTTGTATGTCAGACTTATAGATGTTAAAATAGAGCTGAATATATGTATTTTTTTTTTATTATACTTCTGTGATAGATTATTAGTATTTTTGTGGTGTTTTCGGGCTATTCTATGTTGTTTTCGGGAGCTTGATGAGCATTGTTTTTATCCTCCGTTTGGGAGCTATTGTGTAAATGTTATAAAGATCTGAAAATGTCATTTTATAGGATTTTATGCTGTTGAAATTTCTATAAATATTTCCACTTTCAGATTTACTAATAATATGTGAAGCTGTGAAGTTTTTGGCACTATTTCCAGCATATCCAATTTGGGGTTTATTGAGAAATTGGTGGATCTTTGAAAGATTGGTTGTTTGATCATAAAGATCTAATTAGAGGCTTGAAATATCATATAAAATTAGTAAAGGGACATTTCAAAGCCCACCTATCATAATTGTGACAAGTGGTGACATATTGCTAATGTTTGCAAGAGCAAGACTGCAAATTAGAATGTTAAGTAGAAGAACATGGGTCACTATCATAGGTGCAACAAGCAAGGTCACCAGGCACATGAATATAGAACTAAGACCATGAACACTCAATTATTTGAAGGATATTGCTATAATTGTTAGAAGTATGGACATAGAGATTTTAAATGGAGATCCAAACCCAAGTGCTCATCAAACAAGAAGACAAAGTTAAAACACAATAGTAACTCTTATAACTAGGATTATAATACTAGGTATAGTTGTCATTACTATCAAGAGTATTGAAATGTTCCTCATAATTGTATTAGAACACATTTAAGAAGTGACTACAGTAGATAGTTGAGTCAAACCACATGTTTTATTTTTTGAAGATTGGTCACATAAGCAAACATTGTCCAACAAGGTCAAAGGCACCAAGTAGTGAATTTAAGAAAGGAAAAGGAAAGGAAAATAATGAAGATGTCAGAAATCAAATGAACAACACATGGTAGAAAATAGAAGATTATAGTGCAAAAAATGTAGATGAGGTCACTTCATCCAATGGATCAGGTGATCACATCATCTCTGACAAATCAAGAGGTATGTTGGGATTGATATTTTGAAATGCTTATTATACATCAGTTCCAAGGATTTATTTTTGAAAATATTATATATACATGAATAAAGATGCAAAATTTTGATTATAACCTAGAAGAAATCTTTAAGATTTGGTAGTTTCATGTTACTAAAGAGCATGAAAAGTTTCACCCTGGTTGTCAAGATAAATGGTAGTTGATGTCAAGCTATCATAAGTGATAGTGTAGGTAGAGCTAGTAATGACTATCGAGCATATGGAAAATTACATGCATGTCGAGTGAGCCAAAAATTCTATTGAAGTTAAGCTTATAGATGTGTAAACACTTATCATTAAATGCAGTGTTTAAAGGGCTATATGACTAATTTTTTCTCATTCGACACCGCTTGAATTTAGAGAAGAGAGCAAAGAGCTAAAGGAAAAATGGAGAAATCATCCTAAGTATTTTCAAATGGAATACATAACTATTCAACACCATCTTAGTAGGATTGAAAAGGTATTTATCATGTGCTGAGCTATGCAGTTTAAGTTTTTACAAAACCTAGTTTTATGAAATGGCTTCTAGTTCTTTTGTAGCTAAGGTTGTAGAGGGAAAGGAAGTTTTGAATGTGCAATTAATAAGTAATGAGATTAAACAAATACATTTTACATCTTTTCTAGACATATCTTATAAACATGATCCATCTGGTGTGTTGTTAATGATACCACCATGAGTTTTAATGATTCAGGATGCTAGATGCTTCTGTACATGTTAGGTTGGAAGCATAGGAGATATGGATATTAGGGAGATATATGGGAAATTGTATGAAAACAAAGCATTGAAGGAGGAATACAAAATTTTTGAGAAGAAAGGGTTAACCTATGCCCTAGATTTCCCCATTGTCTTCAAGACATAATGGATAAAGATAGTTTTGAGCATAATACATGATAGTTTTGTATGGTTAGAGAATGGACCGGTGAAAATCACCAAGATAATTGTGCGTAGAGTTATAGGGTATCCAACCCTAGATCAGCCCAAGATAATGAGAAGTGAAGCAAAAGAGGTAATTGAAAAGAATACATGGGATGTATGGAACAAACAAGGGATGACAATAGATACAATCACATATCCCTTAATTTATTTTGTAGTAAGGATTATAGCACAAAAGTTATATTATTCCAAAAGATTCAACAATGTACCATGTATTGTAGTTGACATGGGATATAAGATAGTGAAGAAAGATCATACTTATGATCTTTTTGAGTTGCAGTTGCAACAATTAATCGATAAGTTTGGAGCCATAAGGAATACCAAAATTTTACAATGTAAATTTGGATCTATTCTTATATGTATATTCTTTTATGTACATAATACATTTCCTACTTTTGGTAAAGTTTCATGGAAGGTAAATAGACCTATTGTAGTGCAAATAGGTGAATTCATTGAGCAACTAGGTGATAATTTTGAGTCTGTTATAATAAGCTACTTCAATGACTTCAAGTAGTCAATGAAGAAACAACTAAGAATACCAATTTTAGTAGCGGAGAAGCATTTTGATGATGTTTACTTCCTAGTTGACACTAACTTTACTAATGTTCAGGTAGTAGGTCCTAGAGTTAGATTTTTAAGAGGATTGGGATATGAAATCAATGTTGATGAAGCCTCTACAACAATCACAACATTACTTGTAGAAGAAGTGGAGAATGAGGCTTCAACTTTTGGGAAATATGATGTGGCTAAGTAAAAAATCATTGTGAACATGAAGACTACCTCATTCATTAGGAAGAACAATAAGATGGTGAAGAAAATGAAAGAGAAATTTGGTAAAGAGGTATAAGAAGAAGAAGAAGAGGATAATGCACTTGTCTAGGCACCACTTGCCATAACCCAAGGTCAAGGAGAAAACCAATAAGAAGAGGAAGTAGAAATTGTAAAAGGTGCCAAGGGATAAGAAGCTAGTGAATCACCTACAACTACTAAAAAAATGAAAAGAAAAGGTAAAGCACCAATAGTGAGAAAACCAAAGAAGGTTTCAAAACCTAGTCAGCCTAAGCCTACAGTGCTTACAACAAGGGTTAGCACAAGAGACACTACACAAAAGGCTAAGGAAGTAGACAAGCCAAAGGAGAAGAGAGCTTGTTAAGCTAGCAAGGGTGAAGAGTCTCAAAAGAGACTAAGAGGAAAATATCTTTCCCTAGTTGAGTTTGATGAAGAGAAGACTGAATCTAATGCCAACATCCAATTTCAAGTGGTAAGTCATAGTTCTTCTTTAGATTTAGATAATCTATGTGAGAATATTAGAAATAATGCTAATTTATTTGGATTCTCTCACTTTGAGTTTGATAATTTTGAGAAGATTGAAAAGAATCAAGTTGAAGAGGTAGTATATGCCATGATGGAAACATTTAAAAAGGCTCCTCTTGAACTTACAAACTCCATACCCAAAATTTTGTATGATAGAGTTGAGTAGAAGTGGCATTATTGTCTAGATATTGAAAGACAAATAAGAGAGAAAACACTTGCATAGTTAATGTCAGAACTGAGGAAGGCCACAATGGAAAAAGCCATTAAGAGATATACAGGAAGATTTTTTCCAAAGTATAGGGCATTGAGTATATTGCAAAATGACATTAAAGATGTTGTGCAGAAGATCAAACAAATATGGAAGCTAACATATGGATTGTCAACATCTAAGGAAGCTAAGAAAATACCTATTGAAGTATCTAAGGAAAAATAAGAAGAAAAAGAAGAAGGCATTGAACAAGATATAGTTGAGGGAGGCAGAAACATGAATATAGAAATCAAGACACTCTAGTTGTAGATGAGTAGCAAACAAAATAGGGTGTACCAGATACAAAATTGTCGAGTGCTAGTCCTCAATAAGAGACAAGTCCAATTATTGACACTGTTAAGATTAAAGATATTTTTGAGACTATCTCTTAGAAAATCAATCCCTTTTCAGAGAAAGACTTGAAGAATAATTTGATAAGATCCACTACATAGGCTACATTTTGTGAGAATCCTATCTTGTTAAGTGGTCATGAGATTGAGAAGGTAGATAAGGCATCTGCAAGGGAGGAAATGAAAGCACCATAAATATATACACCCCTTCCTCAATCAATCATGGTACAACCAAAATTACCTATTGTGGTGTATCATAGAAAGGAAAAATTAATTTATGCTAATAGTACAATAGTACAAAGTGCTTGAGTCATTAGAGATGAACCTACAAATACAAATGACAAAGTTGAAACATCCGGTTAGGAGAAGGATGAGATTAAACAATAGAGAAAGATGAAGCTCAAGCTCAAATAGGCCAAGATGTCACTCATGCACCTACAACAAAAAATCAAGGTGTTATTGGTAATAAAAAGAAAGAGAGGATAGGACTAAAGAGTCAACTTTGACAACAAAAGTAGAGGAGCAATTAACAATACAAGCACTAGTAATATTACTAGAATCTGCTACTACTCCTAGTCAAGATATTTAAAAGTTGAGCATAGAAGATACAATAATAAAATACTCAAGGCCAAGTCCAAACACATCTAAGGCAGATGAGACAACACCATATGATGATGTGAGATTAGATGAAGTGATTTTGTTTCCTAAATTTGATCTGGCAACCATCATAATTGAATAGATGGGTATTCTCCAAGAGGCTCTAGCAAAGAAGAAAAATCAAGAACTACTCATAAGGTAGCAATAGGAAAATACAAGCTTTGATTGATATGGAAGAGATTTTTCTTGTTGCATTTAGTTTGCCAGCTCATAAGGAAAGTAACCCAATAATTGAATAATTAACCAATATATTGCAGAAGGGTATTGAGTACACAGACCTAGATATAGATGTCAAATTACCTGAATGGTCTAAGAGAAAGTTTCAGAATAAAGTTAATGAAAAGATATAAAGTACCATTACAACATCACAATTTGAATTAGTGACTAAAATAGAGAGTGTGAAGAAGGTACTTGAGAATATTTTCTCTCTGTATACCAAATTGAGTAATACTACACTCTACAAAAGGGAAGTTAGGAGTCATATCCTAAACTTGAAGAGAATTATGCAAACATCTAGCATAACTCTACCAAAGTCTGCATCCCAAAGTGAGAAACATTTCAGCACCCTCCTAAAATACCAAAGTTAGTTAGCTACATTGCATGCAAATGAAGCAAACATCAAGGATAAATTGATATGAATCTAGTCTACATTGACTCCACACATGGAGATACTTTACAAGGAACTAGCCTACACTAAAAATCTCATGAAGAAAGATCCTCATCTTTCTAAACTTGAAGGCTTAGTACACCTTGTTGCCAAGCTAGCCATCCAAATCAAGTCATTGGAGGTAGCTTGTGATAATTGGGATGCAACTCTAAAGATTATACTAGAGGTCCACACATCATTTTTGGATAAACACACTATTAGTGAATAACCCTTTTACATAAGTATCGAAAAGGGGGAGTAAGATATAAGGGAGAGTAAGAGAAAAAGAAATGAGAAATAATATGGGGGAGAGAGAGACAGAGACAAATAGATAGAAATAAAGTATCGGCTTAGCTTATGCAAAGCTACTTAGTAGGAGAAAGATTTTGGTTTAGATATAGAGATAGAGACAAATAGATAGAAATAAACTATCAACTTAGCTTATGCAAATCTACTTAGCAAAACAAGAATTTTGATGTAGATACAGAGTATAGAATACAACAATCAACTCAGGGGGAGTTATGAAATTTTGAGGTATGATTGATAAGTCATGTGTTGCAAAATTTTGATATTTTGAAACTTTGTATAGAAGATAAATAGATATTAGATATCTATGTTATTCTGATAAGGATAAGATCATTAATGCATGAATAGGTGTTTTTGATAGTCATATCAAAGGGGGAGATTGTTCATCTAAGATTGGTTTTTACAAGTGAATTTCTATACACTTAATTCAATATAAGTTATTTACTTAGTTCATGACAATCAAGTAATATATGCCAAGTATAAGATATAAGATAGAGCATGTTGAGTAAATAGTGAGTGCTAGCCACTCAAGTGATGAGTCACTCAGATATCAAGCAGATAGTATGTACTGACTAATTCAAGTGGTGAGCAAGAAGTGCATATCGAGTCATTTAGACACTAAGTGACAACATTGAAGTTATAGTTACTATCAAGCATCAGGGACTTTAGATGCTAAGTAATAAATTTTTGACATAGTTGTTTGTATTGGCACAAACTACTATGTAAACTATTTTTTAGCTAACTCGAGATATTATTTTGAGATCCTAGATGATAGGGATGAATCCTAAATGTTAATCCCTATGCATTACATGCACCCAACTAGAAAAAGAGAAGGTTTAAGTGGCAATATGGATGAATTTTGATTATTGATTCATACTTAACCTTATGTCAAAAATGTCAGCATGGCAAGGATTGATGAGGCTTCATCTAGCTTCTATTTGTGATACAAGGCTAAAGTACCTCAATGAAAAATATGAAGAACCTTTTGGTACATTATTTGTCACTAAAAAGAAGATTCACAACAACATGATGATAGATATAGCATATGATCTGAGTTATGAAGAATTTGATGACATCAAGGATTGCAAAACTGCCTTTGAAATGTGGAACAAGCTGAAAGAGATCTATGGAGCAGATGATAATGTGGGAAGAGCTCTCATGAATTAATTTAGTTCTTACTGAGTAAACTTGGCAGCCAAAGGATTTTATAGATATTGCAATGTTAACCGAGTCAAGAAGGTTAGTAAAAGAAAACTTGCAGTATCTACTAAGTAAATAGTTGTTACTGAGGTTTCAAGGTAATCAAAGAAATTTAGTTTTTACCGAGCTCACTTGGTCATCAAAGGAAATGTGGTAGAAGTAGTTCTTACTGAGCTCAAATGGTTAGTAAGGAAAAGAAAAAAGTCTACTGAGATCAAATGGTCAGTAAGAAAAAGGACAGAGTCTACCAAGCTCAGATGGTCAGTAAGGTAAAGAATAGAGTCTATCAAGCTTAGATGGTCAGTAAGGCAAAGGACAATTTCTACTGAGCTTAGAAGGTCAGCAAGACGAAGGAATAGATCTATCATGGACTATGCAAGAACCTTAATGATTGAGAAAAAAATTGCTATAAAATACTGCAAGGAAGCTATTAGCACTGCAGTTCATACCTTGAACTGAGTACAACTAAAAAAGGATTCATTCAAGACCCCCTATGAGTTATGGTATGGCTACAAACCCAATGTAAGTTACCTAAAAGTATTTGGAAGAAAATTTTACATTTTGAAAGAATCTAGAAAAGGTAAATTTGATGTAAAAGGTGATGAAGGAATATTTTTGGGATACTCTTGCAAAAGTAAAGCATATAGATGTTTGAACTTATCTACTCACAAAGTCATAGAAAGTGCACATGTGAAAGTTGATGAGTTTGCAAAAAGAACAGAAGAAGAAAGAAAAAGGGAACCTGAAGACTATAGGAGGTTTGTTTACATTGAACTTGACATAATAATAAATCCATCTGTCAATTAGGAATCTTCAACTCCTGAGTCTTCATTAACTAAGTCACAAGAAGTTCAAATTGAATCAGTACCTACCGAGATATAAGAACCTGAGTTGCAAATAGGAGCTACTCGGTCAACATCTACCTAGCTCGAGCAACTAGAATCAAAACCAAAAGTTAAAGCATAGAAGGATAACAATGTAAGTCATTCAAAAGGCAAGGAGCTTGTGTTCGCCAAGTATTTCAGAAATCATCATGCACCAGATCAGATCATTGGAGATAAATCAGAAGGAACAATGACAAGAACTAAGTTGAAAATCACCTATTTACTTGCTGATTTTGAACCTAGAAATGTCAAAGATGCACTAGGCAATGAAAGTTGGATTGAAGCTATGAATGAAGAGATAGAAAAAATAGAGAAAAATAAAACATTGACTCTTGTACCTAGACCCAAAGACAAGAATGTGATTGGAACTAAGTGGGTATTCATAAACAAGCTAAATGAAGATAGTACAGTATCAAGGAACAAAGCTAGACTAGTATGCAAAGGATACTCTCAAGAAGAAGGTGTAGACTATGGAGAAAATTTTTCTCTTGTTGCAAAATTGGAAGGTGCCAAAACCTTACTTGCATATGCTACATTCAATGGATTCAAAGTTTATCAGATGGATGTCAAGTCAGCATTTCTTAATGGTATATTAGATGAAGAGGTTTACATTGAACAACCTGAAGGTTTTGTTGATCCAAACAAGAAGGACTTGGTCTGCAAATTGCATAAAGCATTATATGGTCTGAACCAAGCACCCAGAACATAGTATGAAAGACTGCATAACTATCTTATTCAAATTAGTATTCAAAGAACTAATGATAATAGTAGTTTGTACATAAAGGAAGGACTAGATAATAAGATTGTTTTGGCAAAAATATTTGTAGATGATACTTTGTTCATAGGAAATGATGATCTTTGCAAATATTTTTTAGAACAAATAAACAAGGAATTTGAAATGTCAATTTTTGATGAAATCAAATTCTTTGTTGGTCTTCAAATTCAACATAATAAGAATGGTATCTATATTACTTAATCCAAATACAACAAAGAGATACTGAAAAGGTTTGGTATGGAAGACTGCAAACCAGTTGGAACTCCTATGTGTATTGGATTGAAACTTACCAAGGATGATGAATCAAAGGAAGTGGATCAGACACTATACAGATCTATGGCTGGAAAGTTGCAATATGTAGTGCATACAAGACTAGACATTGCCCTTGTAGTAGGAATTGTAGCAAGATTCTCAGCAAAACCAAAATAAAATCACATGATGGCAATCAAAAGGATCATGAGATACTTAAAAGGAACTGAAGATTATGGACTATGGTATAAACTTGGAGGAAATCTGGATTTAAAGATGTTCATTGATGCAGATTGGGCAGGGAATGTTGATGACAGAAAGAGCACAAGTGGAGGACCTTTCTTTCCTGGAAAAAGGTTGGTTTCTTGGACAAGTAAAAAGTAAAATTGTACATCCCAATCCACAACAGAGGCTGAATATGTTGCAACAATAGTAAATTGTTCAAATATTCTGTAGTTCAAACAATTATTGAAAGGTATGAAGCAAGAAATCAAAGAACCTGTTGTTATGTTTTGTGATAACACAAGTGCAATTAATATCTCCAAGAATCCAGTAATGCATTAAAAAACCAAGCATATTACCATAAAGTATCACTTTGTTAGAGAATTGGTATAAGAAAAAGAAATCAGATTGGAATATGTTCATACAAAGGAACAAATTGCTGACATATTCACAAAACTTTTACCTAAGGATGCATTCTTGTATCTTAGAGGTAAGTTAGGGGTCATTCCCCTATTTGAAGCTCACTAAAATACAATTTTAGTGATGCATCAACAAGGACAGAATTGAAGATCTATTAGTTGATGCAACAAACCTCTATGAATCAGCACATTAGGTACAATGCTATTTAGTTTATTTATGTTTTCTTTGGCATGTGTTGTCAAAGAGGGATAATATACTATCATATCTTTTTGAAATTTGCAATATAATAAGAGTTTTTGTAAGATGGAGTTTGTTGTGAAGTATTCTATTAGTAAAGACTTATTTTCAAATTTCATTCTGCTATGAGATGTTGTGTCACCATCAATGCCAAAGAGGGATATTGTTGGATACAATTATTCAATTGTGTGTTGTCTTTGATGTCACACAAATGTCATATCAATCATCAGATAGAGTCTACTAAGTTACAACATTTGTTTACCAAGTATTAGTAGTAACTAGATCTTTAAGACATCTAAGGGATCTATGGATTAATTTTTGTTAGTAACTAATTCAACCCTCCTCCCCCCTCTCAATTACTCTATGTTTAATCCCAAAAAAACCCTAATACACAAGAAAAGAAGAGAATAAGTTGGAAACAAAAAGGAATGGAAGAGAAGAGAAAGTAAGAAGAGGATTTTACATGCAGAGCCATTACAAATAGAGAATCTAAGTGTGACAATAGAGGAATAGTATTGAGGCAAACCAAATTGCAGAATCGGTTAGAGAAGAATAGAGGAAGAAGTGAAAGGAAAGAACAAAGAAATATGATCAAAGGAGAATCAAGGATATATGCAAAGAGGTGATATGTTATCTACTAGTAGAATGCTAACCATAGGATTATTGTTGAGACATTCTATTAGGTGAACTAGTTAAATCTCTCAATGGAGTAGTCCTAGCAAGATTTGTTGAAATCCTCTAATAAAGTGCTTACTTAATTGCGAGTTGAAGTCCTCTAATCAAGCAGACTTCTAATAGGGTGTTAAAATCCTTGAATAGGGGGAGACCTAATAGCTATTGTAAGCCATTAATAGGGCATACCTTTCACAGGGTATATAATATTTTACGGTCAAAAAATTGTAACCTAAATTGAATACACTTTACAACTATAGTAGTGAAGATTTATGGGTGTCACCCCCACCCTATTTTTCCCTTCTCATAGGAGGGTTTCTAGGTAATCATATCTTGTTTCATATATGTGTGAATGTTTTTTTATTTGCATGCTTTAGATGTACATGAAAAATATGGTATTTTAGTTTAAGTGTTGAATTGTGGATGGATGTGAGGTGAATGATTTTATGGGAAAAAGTTTGAAGCACTAATTCAACTCCCCCTCCACACCCCTCCTTCAAAGTTTACTTTCCTATAATTGTAATTCCGACAAGATCCACTCTCCCATGCTAGATAATAGAACCAAGATTTACTTAATCTACAAGGAAAAATTATTATTTTAAGTATCCCAACCCTAAACACCACATAATATTTATGAAGGAAAAACATATCTCATAAAGAAAAGTACAAAAATATGTTACAAATAACAAATCACATATATTAAGCACAAATAAAAAATAAAAAATATTAAGCACAAATATATGATAACATATGGTGAGCGAGAGTGGGAGCGAGACTTTGAATGTTGATCAGGAGGAAGAAGACGATGGTGAGGTGGATGAAGATGCAGCAAGGTTGGTCTCCAAGGTTGTTGCTATGTCTGGCATCGGGAGCTTGGGTCTGCAGGCCCTTTCCTGGCCTTCTTGGTGTTGCTTCACAACTGGGGCTTCCCTATGGGCACCCCCTTTGACTGTTGACTACATAGATGGAAGCGTGGGAGGATGCAGAGTGGGAGTTTTCCTTGGCTTTGCCATTGGTGATGGTGGCATCATTGTTGTTTTCGTTGACCTAGATGGGGTTGTGGGTGGTCTTGAGGATGGGGGTTGTTGGCTTTGTGTTTGGGGATCTCCTCTCTCCTCCTCTGTGTCTCCTTATGCGGGGGGTTCTACTCTCCTAGATTATATTTTCTAGGGGGAGGTTACTTTCCCTATTATTTGGGTTGTCAGGGAGTTGGAGAGTGGGTTGGCTACCTCTCATCATGTTTCAGTGGTTGCTCTCTCTCTGCTTGTGCATGGGCTCCTTTTCACAGGGTCCTCTACCATTCTTGTAGAGATTTTGGCCTCAGACGCTGCAGGGGTGAAGGAGGTTGTTGGGTTTGTGGCTTTTGGGGCAAGGGTTCTTGTGGATCTTGGTCTTTTGGATTTTTCTATTGGCTCGGGCTCCTTGTTGGGCCTAAAAATCATGTTCCTCCTAGATTTCTTCCAACCTTTCCCCTATTTAGGTGGGGTGTAACCCTTTAGAGGTGGGCTATGTTCTTTAAGAAATATGGTGGGGGTGCTTTTCTTGCCACTTGGTTCCCTTACTTTGGCTTTCTTTGGAGGAGAAAGCTCCGATGGAGGTGGACACAAGTCTGATAGAGGAGGATTGCTATTGTAGGAGGGATCTCAGTTGCTTTGGAAGGTTCCTCTTTCCATATTGTCTTTTGCTGGTTGGTTGTGTGCAAGTGATTTTTCTTCTACGGGGAAGTTATCTGGGTTATGCCTAAAGTTTTATGATGTAGCCGCTCCATTTCTTGTTATTTATCTTTTGCTACAGTTTGTTCTGCTAGAAGGAGATATTCATTCTCAAATCCCTTTGGGGTGAAGCCTTTGCGGGGCTATCCCCTAGCTTATGTGGTGGTTCTTCCTGACCTTTGGATTTTGTTCCCTGAATCTTCACTCCTCTTTCATACTTCCTTTTGAGGTGGAAGTTCTTTTAGAGGTGGAGGCTCAGCCTATAGAGGTGGCAAGAAGCTAGTTGGAAGAGGTGGGCTAGAGATTTGGAGGTTTGGGTGGCCATTTTTGGAGATTTTATTTAAATCCTGTGATCATTGATCGTATTATTTTTTGTTGGGCTGGTTGTGAATAGGTGGTGAGGGGAGTGTTCCTCTCTCCTTCCTCTTCATTAAAGGTTGGGGGAGCCTTTCAAAACCCTTTTGGGCTTGTCCATATCTAGAGAGTCATGTGTATGCCAGTGATCTCTAACTTTCTCATCCATTGTCTAGCATGTTGTATCAGTGTGAAAGGGGGGTCTCTTTCCTCCTAGCCCTGCATGTTGCTCTAGCTTTCTCTTCCTATCTTTGTGTAGCAGTTTCAGTGGTTAGCTTGTTTGTTCGCCCTGGATGCTGCCCGAGTGAGCAGGTTGTCAGTGGTTGTTTCTCTATGCTGATTTGGTAATAGTTTGGGGTCTTTGGCTCCTTTATTACCTTTGTTTGCAGTCTGTTCTATGGATGTTCTTCTTCTCTTGGCTGCTATTCTTTTCTTCTAGATTTGGGAATCTATCCCTATCCTAGAAAGTGTCCCATCTTATGGGTTCTGGATCCCCACCAAAATCCATCTGTATGGGGTTTCACATCCTCTCAAAACTTGTTTCCCTAATAAAAAACAAGAGGAATGCTCTCTAGAGAAAATTCTATGTGATTGTGATCACATAAAATTTCACATTGGGTTCCCTCCAAGAGTTCATGGTACCCTTTTGCCAACCATTTAGAACTTTATCTAGTGGTTATGCATGACCCTAGCATTCTAACAAGACATTTGCAATCTTTAATCAATTATTTCATCTTGTTATTAAATTTCCATATAAACATTCAATTCCAAAAATATTTGATATCATATTAGATTTTCATTTAACATAAGTCACCCAATGGTATCCCTAGAGACTACCATGACCCTAATACCTATAGTGAGCCACTCACCTAGATTATCTACACTAAACCTACTCACATGAAAAAATCATCTAGAGTACTAGGACTTTTCAAGAAGATATCCATTTGTTAAGATCTTAGATGCTTTCATATGACCTAGATCATTCAAAAAAACCTTAGCTCCAAAATGAAAAATATAATGGAACATAGAAAGAATATACAAATAAGCCATCTTTTGGAGATGCTAATCTAGCCAACATAGTTCCTAAAAAAGATATAAACACAACCCATTTCATGTCAAGTGCTCAATAAACAAATTTAAAAAGATTCCACATTTGCAAGTTGACCAAATCATATAAAATCCATAAGAAGAACTCAAATAATTAACAAAGGAAAAAAATAAGAAAAAATACAACTTAACCAATCCTAAAGTTCTCTAACTACAATAAAAATGTAATTAAACCCTAATACCATGAAAAATGCAGTATTTAAACCTTTAACCCTTAACTATAGCATTTAATAAATGAAATGCTTATTTCAATTTAAAACAATGCCTTTAATAATAAAAGAACACTTTTAAGTATTCTTCTAATATGTTTAATAAATAGAGTAGTGCATTTAATAATTCTTATAGAAATTACCATATTTTTAATAAAACTTGAGCATTGAACACATGAAATATCACCTATAATTTAGAAACACAACCCACACATTATTACATAATGTATCTATGTGGTGAAATTGGGCATGAAAGGATTTATATAGAGCGAAAGCATATTTTTTGTATTTCTAATAAATAGCTTACATAAAGAGATTCAAAATAGGAAAACATGAGCCCAACAAATCCCAAAGAGAAGTTATACATATAACCTAAACATTTACCCTTTCTTAAAGCATAAAATTTATAGATGAAATGCTATGTTCATCATAAACCTAGAGTACTTAGAGCACCTACTCTAGACCTACTCACATAGAAAATTCATCTAGAGTAATTGGACTTTTAAACATGATATCCATTTGTTGGGTTCTTAGATGCTTTCCTATGACCTAGATCATTCAAAAAATCCCTAGCTCCTGAATGCAAAATATAACAGAGCATAGAAAGAATATACAAAAAAGCCATCTTTTGGAGATGCTACTCTAACCAACATTGTTCCTAAAAAGGATAGAAACATAACCCATTTCACATCAATTTCTCAATAAAAATATTTAAAAAGATTCCACATCTATAAGTTGACCAAATCATATAAAATCCATAATAAGAACTCAAATAATTAGCAAAGGAAAAAAAGACCAAAAAATATAACTTAACCAATCCTAAAGTTCTCTAACTACAAAAAAAAATGCATTTAAACCCGAATACCATGAAAAATGGAGTATTTTAAACTTTAACCCTTAACTAAAGCATTTAGTAAATGAAATGCTTCTTTCAATTTAGAACAATGCCTTTAATAATAAAATAACACTTTTAAATATTCTTCTAATACATTTAATAAATAGAGTAGTGCATTTAATAATTCTTATAGAAATTACCAATTTTTAAAGAAAACTTGAGCATTCAACACATGACATATCACCTCTAACTTTGAAATACAACCCATGCATTATTACATAATGTATTTATGTCATGAAATTGTGCATAAAAGGATTTATATAGAGCTAAAGAATATTTTGTGCATTTCTAATAAATAGCTTATATCAAAAATTTCAAAATAGGAAAACATGACCTTGACAAATCACAAAGAGAAGGGATACATATAACCTAGCCATTTGCACTTTCTTAAAGCATAAAATTTATAGATAAAATGAAATTTTCATTATAAGGTTAGATCATTTATATTTCAAACAATTAATTTAAATCACATTCCTTCAATATTCATAAATAAAATTGAAGAATTGTATCACTCTTCTTACATATCTACTCCTATTTCACTATCATTCTTGAGATAATATTTATATCATTTTACTTTTTGAATAATAGAAACCCTTAGGAGAAAACAAAAAACAAAAAAAACTAAATAAATAAATAAATTAGACACACATACAAAACCTAGAGTGTTCTTTTTTCTAGACCCTACATGGAGTATTGGAGACTGTTGAAAACTACAATTGGAACAATGTTTTTTATTGACATTGATGTCAAATTAACTAGTGAGACATGTTGCTATGTTATCTAAATTTCATCTCAATTTGATTGATGAAGATGATTTTTGAAGTTACTTATAACAAAATCCTCTAGAGGAAAGGTTGAATTATCAAAATGAAGCTACAATGGGCATTTGATTAGTTAGACTGATAAGACAAATTCATTGTTTATATCATGTTAATGTTCAAGTCTTTATAGTACAAGTAAATATATATCACTCATGTAAAGCATGAATGAGAAATAGATTAAAAGATCAAGGAATTTCAAAGTGTATGTTGAGTGATCCTATTGTCAACTGAGCTCTAGTACAAGCTAAGCAATTTAAGTGTTGACCAAGCATTAATATCGACCTAGTGATAGAATAAAGCCAAACTAGATTCTCAACAATGACCAAACAATTAATTGATGATTGAGTGTTAGAACATGCTAAAAGCTAATTAATAGTATTTTGAATGCATATGTAAAATTGTGATTTCTAGGCAACTCAGTTGATTTCTTGGGATATGGAAACCATGTTGAGAATAAGATTGATGAGATCATTTCATTGAAGGAGAGGATTTGGTATCATATCTAATCAACAAATTTTATGATAAGTTTCTAGAAAAGAATGAAATTGGATAGATACAATGAACCTAATGAATCAAATCATAAAACCCAAGATCTATGGTGATCTTGGAGAATGAAAAACCATAAATACCTATATAACAAGGTGCATAGCTAAACTTTAGAGAGAGAAAAGAGGTGCACAAGGGCAAATACACAAGAAGATAGTGTGTGAAGAGCAGATGAAGAAGGTGATACAAGCATCAAGTGTGAGATGAAAAGTGATAGAGAAAGGAATTTGTGTATGTTTCCATTAAAAGGAATCAAAGCTATTTATATTGATAAGTGAATTTAAGAAGAAGGCTTAATTTTGATGAGAAGAAAAGGATGACTTTTTGAAGGGTTGCCAAGTGAATCAAAGATAGAGGTGACACAGAAGGGTTATCAAGGAATCAACACATGAATATAATAGAGATATGAAATTCCAAAAGTGAGTTTTTTTCTTTGTAATCATTGTAAACAATTTATATTGAAATATTTTTAATCAAAAGTTGACCTAACAATCATTGGGGGATTTAACATTCTATGTAAATAGTTTAACAAGGTGACATTCTAATGGAATGATCAAATTCCTCTAACAAGACCACTCCTAATGGGGTGATTAAATCCTCTAAGAACATAATATTTAATAGTTTGTATTGTAATCATTAACAGGGTTGGCTCCTAATAGACCTCACTTCAAAAGAGTGAAATAGTGGTTACATGGTGTTGGTGGTTTTTCTGAAATTGGGTTTCCATGTTAAATCTTAGAGTCAAAATTGTGTTAAACACTTTTGTGGTGATTTATATTTACATGTTTCCATTCAATAAGTCTATTATATTATGATTGTGAACTACTAGTGATTTTTTTATTAGTATATAGTAGAGACTAATTTATAATAGGATAAGCAAAATATATAATGTTTGATGTTTAATTGTTCACATGGTACCCATGGACCATGAGTAAGTAATTCACCCTATCCCCTCTAAGTTATTCTAAACCTTCAAATAAATGGTATCATAGAACAGTTCTTACTCAAAGATAAAGATCATGACTTGCAAAAGGGAGGTACCACCAAATATAAACAAGGAGAATTTTCATGCATGACAGACACTGGTGAGGCTACAAATATCCAGTTTTAGTGATGCAATAATAAACTTTGTGGAAAAAAAAATGTGAAGATAAATCTTGTTCCTTTGACTACCTAGTAGTTGAAAGAAAATAAAGAACACAATATGACAATGTTGGAGATTTCTTGAGTCCTAAGCTATGCTGAATTTTCTAATATAAAAGAATGTTACCATGCAAAGAAGACATGGGACAAACTAAAAACCATATATGGAGGAGATGAAAATTTATTAAGAGCTAAATTATTAAGTGAGATAGGTAAATTTGATGGAATGAGAATGATGGAAGGTGAGAACATAATACAATATTGTACATGAATCAAGGAAATTGTTAATGTTATTTAGGGTGCAAATGGAACAATCGAAGATGAAAAAATGATAAGCAAGGTATACAAAACTCTACTTCCTATATAGACCATTAGGGATTCTACAATACAAGAGTATAGATGTACTCAGTGCAACACTTTGACTTTGGAAGGTGTAATTGGTAGACCTAATGATTTTGAGATGTCCAATTTTGACAACTACACATCTGCTACTATAGAATCTTCTTAGCAAAAAAAAAATGGCAAACATGTAGAAAGTGATAGTGACACTTCTACTGATGATCTTGATGCACTTGAAGCACTCATTGAAATTATTTTTGGAAGAGGTAGAGGTAAATACAAAGGTAAATTATTCATAATTTTTTTTCATGTAACAAGGTTATTATTGATATAGCTACAAGATGTCCTCATAGAAAGACAAGGATGAAATAAAGGAAAGCAAGTACAAAGGTAGGAGAGATCATAGATACAACAAAAAGAGAAAGGATGAAAAAGGCAAGAAATGTTATTATATTGTTGAAGAAGAAACTGATAATGAATCTAGAAGTAATGATGATGAAGTTGTCTATGTTGCTATGAAAGAAGATTAATGAGAAAATCACTTTAATTTCACATGTCAAAAAATGTGACAGATGGATAATTGATAGTGGATGATCTAATCAATGACTGGGTGATAGAAATAAATTAGAAGACATTTGACCATACAAAAGTAGATGTGTTAAAACCGGTAATGATATTCCATGTTTTGTGAATAATAAAGGTAAAATTGAATTTATTGACAAAATCAAGTGTGAGAGTGTTTACCAGGTGGAAGGATTTAATTATAATCTATTGTGTGTTTTGTAGTTAAACAAATAAGGGTATAGAGTTGAATTCCATCATAGAAAGGCCAAGCTATATGATGTTGATGGTAAGCTAATTGGAATTGGTGATTGGAAAAGAGGCAACTTGTTGCATCTAGATTTATCTAATGAGACATATTTATTTGCACAACAATAAGATGTTTGGTTATGGTAGAAGAGATTATATCATGTGAATGTTGACAATTTGGTGAACATTAGTAAAATGATTAAAGTAAGAAGGTTTCCAAAACTAAACAAGCCTGATAATGCAATGTGTAAACAATATCAATTGGAGAAAATGAAAAAGTCTATTTTCAAGAGAAAACATACACATCAAGTGCTATTTTGGAATTATTTCATACTGACCTTTTGTTTAAAGCTATTGTGGAAATAAATATTTAGTTCTATATTTTGATGACTATTCTAGGTTGATGATGATGATGTTTCTAAAAGCTAAATCAAATGCTTTTCCACTATTTAAGTTGTATTTGGCAAGAGTTGATAAAGAAACAAGGAAGATTCAGAAGTGTTTGAGATTTGATAGATGTGGTATATTCATTTCCAATGAGTTCAATACATTCTAGAATGATAGAGGAATTAAGAGACATATGTCAACACCAAGGAACCCTGCTTAGAATGGGATAGTTGAAAGGATAAATGGATCAATAATGGACCATGCAAGAACATTCATGATGGAGAAGAATGTATCAAATAAGTATTGGAGAGAAGTTGTCTATACTATTGTCTATACCTTAAATAGATAACAAGTCAAGAAAGGTATAGCTGCTACATATTTTAAACTATGGTATGGATATGCTCCTAAAGTGAAATATTTCAAAATCATTGGAAGAAAATGCTATATATTAAAAGACAATAGGAATATAAAACTTGATGTATAGAATGATGAAGGTATATTCTTAGGATATTCCACTAAAAGTAAATCTTACAAGTGTTTAAACTCTAACACTAACAAAGTTGTGGAAAGTGCAAATGTGGAAGTTGATGAATTTGTAGAAAGAAATGGTATTGAATGTAAGGAAGAACCTATAGAAAAAAACACATCATATATGTCAATGATGGTGTTGGAGTAACGACCAACGTTCCCCTTTGAGATTAGTGACATGGCATAACCACCTCCTATATTCTATATTCCTAGTGGATGTATCGGGTTTTAATAGTTTGATCTTTTGTTGTAACAAAATCCATAGCTTGTAACAAGTGGTATCAAATCTTGGTCATAGGTTTGAATATCCTTGAGTAACACTGGTGGGGGGGGGGGGGGGGATTGCCAGACTAACTTCCAATATTCCCCTTTGAGATTCATGACATGGCTTAACTACCTCCTATGCTCTATAAGTCCAATGGTTTTATCGGGCATTAATAGGTTAATCTTTTGGTGCAATGACAACCCTACCTTGTAACTAATAGTGCTCCTAGTGCTTTTACTAAACAAGAAAACCAAGTTTTAGTTTCCCAGTAAATAGGAAATGACAAAGTGCAACAACAAATTGTCAACCAGTAGATAGTGGGTGCTAAGTAATAGGCAAAAGGTGTTGAGACAAAGATAGACAATGTTGACCATTAGATAGACAATACTGAGCATACATGACTAGAAGTAGAACCTAAAAAAGAAAGAAATAATGACTTGGGATTATTTTTCACATTGAACCTATTGAAGAATAGATAAGGAGACTACTTGTAATAGAGAACTATGTAAGGAGACATCATAAATTTGAACAAATCAATGGAGATGTAGAATCTAGTGTTATAAAAAGAAAGAAACTTAGAGATGATGCATGCTTACTTTGTGAAATTAAGCCCAAAGTAGTGAAGGATGCTCTAGACAATGAGGATCGGATTCCCAAAATGATTGAAGAAATTAAACATATTGAGAAGAATAACACTTGGACCCAAGTACCAAGACTAGAAGAAAAAAATATTATTGGAAAAAAATGGGTTTTTAGGAATAAGGTGAATGAAAATGGTGAAGTTACAAGGAAAAAGACAAGATTAGGATGGAAAGGATATACTCAAGAAGAAGTTAACTATGGTGAAAAATTTTCTTGTGTAAAAATATTAGAATGAGTTAGAACATTGCTTGCATATTTAGCCTACATGAATTTTAAGGTTTATTAGATAGATTTCAAATCTAGATTTCTGAATGGTATACTTGAAGAAGTGTAGATACAACAACTTCAAGGATTTGTGGACCCTAAGAAGAAGAATATGGTCTATAAACTGAACAAAGTTCTATATGGATTGAAAATAGCCCCAAGAGCATGGTATGAAAGATTACACAACTATTTGGTGAAGCTTAGTTTTGAAAGGACAAATGATAATAGTAATCTATATGTGAAGACTAATAAGAACAATGAAAAAATTCTATATAAAATTTTTGTTGATGACAATATATTTGGAGGAAAAGAAACATTATGAAAATCATTTGTTGATGAAATGAGGAAGGAATTTGAGATATCAATGTTTGGAGAAATCAAATTATTTGTTGGCTTGCATGTATATCAAATTAATTTCGGTATTTTCATTACTCAGTCCAAATATATCAAGGAGATACTAAAAACTTTTGGAATGGAGGAATGAAGACCAGTGAGCACACCTATGTTTGCATGACATAAATTATCTAAAAATGATGAATCTACTGATGTGAACTAGACAATATACAAATCAATGATTGGAGAATTATAATATGCTTTTCATAGAAGACCTAATATTGCATCAGCTTTTGGGATAATTGGTATATTTTTAGCAAATCCTTAGGAAAATCATATCATGTTAGTGAAAAGGATATTGAGATATCTAAAAGGTACATAAGACTAGGGATTGAATTATAAGAGAAGTGATATATTTGAATAGAAGGTATTCACTAACTTTGATTGTGTAGAAAAAATTGATGATAGAGGAAACACTAGTGGAGGTACAACATAACTATATTTATCAATCAATAGCTAAGGATGAGTATGTGGTAGCTGTAGTGAACTATTCAAACATTATGTGGATCAAACAATTGTTGAAAAGAATGAAAGAAGAAATTATAGATCCAGTGGTTATCTATGTGATAACACAAGTGCTATCAACATATCAAATAATCTAGTGATGCACACTAAAACAAAGCACATTTCTATCAAGTATTACTACTTGAGAGAATTTAGTTAGACATACAAATATCTACATAATCAAGATGTATGAAGTAAGTGAAGCCAAGAAGAATAATATATTTGGCATTGTTGTCAAAGAGGGGGATATACACCAAAGAGATATATATACTATAGAGGTAGAGAATTACTAAAGAAGCTAGAACTTAGACCCTAGAGGGATTTTATGAAAATTGTTGTAGAGATGAGAATCAAAATGAAACTAAGGATATAGGTCACTAATAAAACTGAAATCTTTTAGATTTCATGGTTAGAAAGAGGGATACTATATTCTTATAGAATAATATTGTAGGGTGTTTCTACAATTTTTTGATTGTCATTGATGTCAAATCTACTGATGAGAGATGTTACTATAGGATCTAAATGTCATATCTATTTGATTGATGAAGAGAATTTGAGAAGTTTCTCATATCATAATAACCTAGAGGAAAGGTGAGTTATGAAAAGGAAGCTAAAAGGGACATTTGATTAGTTAAACTTTGACAAGACAAAGTGATTGTTTATATAATGTAGATGTTCAAGTCTTTATAGTGTAAGTCAATATATATCAGTTATGTAAAGCATGATTGAGCAATAGAGTTAGAGATCAAGGAATTTTGAAGTGTATGCCTATTCATGCTAGTTTTGAGAAAGCTCTAGTACAAGCTAGGTAATTTTAGTGTTGACCAAGAATTAGTATCAAACTAGTAATAGTATGATGTTGAGCCAAAAGTTGTATAGTGGTCGAGATATTTAGTGATGATCAAGAGTTAGAACATGGTAAAATTTGAGTAACAACATTTTGAATGCATATGTAAAATCATGATTTCCATCTAACTCAATTGATTTCTTGGTGTATAGAAACCATGTTGAAGAAAACATTGATAAGTTGGATTGTTTAATTCAATGAGAGGATTAGTTATCATATCTAATGAATAAATTTGATGAAAAGTTTCTAGAAAAGAAGGAAGATGGATAGATAAAATGAACTAGATTAATTAGATCATAAACCATAAGATCTATAATGATCATGGAAAATGAAAAAATAGAATTATCTATTTAAGGAGATGTAGAGACAACCTCTAGAGAGAGACATGAGGTGTACAAGGGTGAATGTAGAAGAAACAAGTGTGTGAAAGAGTGCATGAAGAAGGTGATATAAGCTTGAAGTGTGAGACACAAAGAGACAAAGCAATGAATATGTTCATGTTTTTAGTAAGATGGAACAAAACTACTAATTTTGGTAAGAGAATCTAAAAGGAAGGCTTAAGTTTGATGAGAAGGAAATGATGATTTCTTGAAAGGTTTCCAAGAAAATCAAAGATAGAGGTGAAAATGAAGGCTTATCAAGGAATGAGAAGATGAAATTAATAAAGATTTGAAACTAAAAAAGTGACTTGTAATCATACAGATCAAACCCTACTATTTCTTTCTAGTCATTATAAATAGTTTGTATTGAAATCCTTTTAATGAATGGTTGACCTAATAGTCATTGAAGGACTTAAGACTCTATGTAAATCCTTTAGCAAGGTGACCTTATAATGAAATGATCAAAGTCCTCTAACAAAGCCACTCTTAATAGGGTGCTTAAATCCTCTAACAAAGTCACATTTAATAGTGTGTATTGTAACATTTAATAGGGTTGGATCCTAACATAGATCACTTCAAAAGAGTGCAAAAGTCATGACATGTTGTTGGTTGTTTCCAAAAATTGGGTTTTGACATTGAATCCTAGTGTCAAACTTGTGTTGAATGTTCTATGGTGATTCACATTTACATGTTTACATTGAGAAAGTCTATTATATTAGGATAGTGAGCCACTAGTAATTTTCTTTGTCATTATATAGTAGAGATTGAGTTACAATAGGATAAGAGAAACATATAATGTTTGATATTTAATTGTTCAAATGGTACCTTTGGACCTTGAGTAACTAATTCACCCCCTCTTAGTTATTTTAAACATTCTAATAGAGAGATCCTTTCATAAAGAATATATGTCCTTTTTACCTCCTCCTGAAGCTTAATCTTCCAAACAATATTTCCTTGGTATCAAAAACATAAAGATGACCTAACAAAAATCAAATTTATCCATTTACTTAATCACAAATTCCTTTACCCAAATTTATAGTCAAACATGAATGTATACCTAATAATTCAAAATCAAATTCGTTACTCCTCTATATGGGTATGTGAAGGATCATGATCAACCCAACTATGCTCTTAAGTGACAATAAGAAATCAGCAAATCAGGGTTATGTCAACATGACATGCAATTTTCTACTTGTTATAAACTTTATATCAAAAATTTAAAATAAAAGAATCTTTAGAAAATTGAATTTAGTTTCTAAACTACTAGGCCTTATCTAAAAATAAATAAAAATTGTTTGATCAAAAGTTTGAATTTTAATGCAATCGTACAAAATTTTTAGGACAAAATAAGTGCTAGAAATATGTCTGAGCACCTTAATCAAAATCAAATTATCATATTTTTTAATAATATTCTAGATACAAGAACTAGACTCATGAATGGATGTAACACATATTTTTGTGTATTTTTATTCTAAATAAATAATTAATTATTAATATTCTACTTTAGTATTTTTGGAATTAAAAAACTCACATGTCTGACCACCTTGACTAATTCAAAACTTTGCAGAATTTATTTTTTCTTTCTTGTTCCTTATAGTAGAAGAAACATAAAATGTGATGCATCTTTTGGATTTCACAAATGTTGTACCATTTGAAAGTTAGATCAATATCTTTCAAGTAGTGTGTGAATCAACACCTTATATGTAACTCCATTAGAAAAGAAGTAATAAATACTTATGTGTATGTGTAGGATCATGGTGTGCCAAAAAGTGGCAATCTAAAAAATCTATAGTTCTAAAATATCTCAAACCATTTCAAAATCTATTGCAACTTTTTTCCCACCCACCCTAATACTAAATGAAAAAAATGAATATCTTTATAAGGTCTACTATATCTTTTGATACCAAACCTATATGGTCAACTTTAAAAACATCCTAAAAATGTGCTTTTGGCTTGTTTTTATGTGATTTTTACTTCAAACATGTAGCTGACAACTTTTTTGTCACCAAAATTTGACAAAATGAAAAGAGTTTCTTAAGAATGTTCTTATCTTTCCATAAATGTAAGGTTTATGAAATTATGCATTTAGTAATTAATTATTATTTATTATCTGATGCAGTCATGTATAAAGAGCTGACTAAGACACTACTTGAAAAAATACTATAACTTTCAAATGGTCCAGCATTTTTTAAATCCAAAACATGCATCACATTCTATGGTTCTTCTACTATAAGAAAAAATAAATGAATTTTATAGAGTTTTGAATTAGTTAAGGTGGTCAGACACGAGAGTTTTTTAATTCCAAAAATACTAAAGTCAAAAATTAATTATTAATTATTTATTTAGAATAAAAATACCCCAAACTATGTTTCACATCCAAGAATGAGTCTACTACTTATATCTAGAATATTATTAAAAAATATCATCATTTTATTTTGATTAAGGTGGTAAGACATACGTCTACTTCTTATTTTTGTTGTAAATTTTTTGTAATATTGCATTAAAGTTCAAAATTTTGACCAATCAAATTTTGTTTTTTTTGAGATAAGTCCTAGTAGTTTAGAAACTAGATTAACTTTTCTAGAGATTATTTTCTCTCAACTTTTTGATATAAAGTTAATAATAAGTAGAAAATTGAATGTCAAGTTAACATAACCCTATTTTTTTGGTTTTCTATTACCACTTAAGAGCATAGTTTGGTTGACCATGATCCTGTACATACCCTTATTGATCTTCCAATTTGAAAAAACTTACATTTATGAAATGATAAGAACATTCTTAAGAAACTCTTTTCATTTCATTAAATTTTGGTGAAAAAAAAGTTGCTAGCTACATGTTTGAAGTTAAAAAAACACACAAGATCAAGCCAAAATCACATTTTCGGGATGTTTTTAAAGTTGAGCATATAGGGTTGATATTGAAAGATATAGTAAGATTTATGAATGTATTAATATTTTTCATTCAGTATTAGGATGGGTGGGAAGAATGTTTCAATAGATTTTGAAATGCTTTGAGGTATTTCAGAACTATATATTTTTTAGATAGCCACTTTTTGGCACACAATGATCCTACACATACTCATACCCTATTGATTTTCAATAAATAGATGTCTTAATATATGTAAAGGTTATAGGTATTCTTCCAATGAATAAATTGTTCCTAAGGTACGCATAACTTTATTTTTCATTAAGTTTTAAAATATGTTTTTTATATAGGACTGACAATCCCTAATGTCATTACAAAATAGGAATTAAAGTATAACATTATGAACTTCATTGGAATAACAACTAACACCACAAGACAATTAAAATAAACAAAAAAGTATAAAAAAGATAGAGATCATAACCAACATAAAAACTAGACAACTACCTATATGAATAAAAAAGTTAAAGACAAACAACCAAAGACCAAACAAATAGACCAGTATACCACTAGCTCCCATGCCATCTCCTCCTTCTTTTCTTTAATCTCCTCTTTAATCTATATCTCTCTCTTTACCTTATGCTTCCTGGTAGAAAGCTTAGTTTTGTTGGAAATATTTAGGATAAGATAGGTTACGAAGATGGGAGGGGTGAATTAGTAACTTCAAAACTTTAACCAATTCAACACTTTAACCATTCATCATTCATTCATCTAATCTACTACATAAATGAAAGATCAAACATTCATTACACATGTACACAGAGATTTGGTGACCCAAAAACCTTCCAAATAGAAAGTAAAACTAGGGTGGGGATGATACCCACAAAACTTCATTACTTTAGTATGAATTTGGCTAGGTTAAGGCTTACATTGACCACTTCACGTGATCTGCCTTGTTAGGAACACAAAGGACTACTAGGTCCACCTTGTTAGAGGATTTACAAACATACACTTAAGTATGCAATCTGCTAGGAGATCTATACAAAGACTGCTAAGTCTACCCTATTAAATGATTTACAAAATTGATTCACCTATTAGGATGAAATAGTAGATCTACTTACAAACTTGATTTTCTAATTAGATCCTTGAACTATATATCACCCTTTTGTGACTGATGAATCATTACTACTCCTTGCAGATCTTGTTGAATACTCTACTCTTTTGCTGATTCGCAAAATATTACATGTCTCACTTGATACTCTAATCCACACACATTACATTTTTACAAATGATATAATACATTACATATTTACCATTTCAAAATTACAATTGCAAGGTCGGCTAAAACATAAGTGAACAAAATGTTACTGAGTTGGCCAAAGAGTAAATAACTCGGGTTCACTAAACTATCTTGATGACCTTTTGATACTCAACGTCCACTGCATTACTCAAAATCATCATGCATTTGGTAGAAGTGAAGGCTTAGTCCATACTAATCACCTGATGTAGTGCTGAACTTAGTAACTATTGGAGACTCGGTAGATGTAGTGTCAGTCGGTAAAAATTGAAACCTTTATTTACCTTTCTTTCACTTGGTAAAAACTATGCTTCCATCACTCGGTAATCACTGCACTTTCATTTCTTGGTAGGTACTACGAAGCTCGATGAATACTGTAAGCTTAGGTAATACTAGAATGTTCGGTGTGAACTACGAAGCTCGGTGACCACTCAAATGCTCGGTATGAACTACGAAGCTCGGTGACCACTCAAATGCTCGGTATGAACTGCAAAGCTCAGTAACCATTAGAATGCTTGGTATGAACTATGAGGCTTGGTGTAAACTGCTTAAGTGATGAATGTACAAGGTAACCACTGAATGCTCATTATACATTGTAGACTGAGTGACAAGCTCGGTAGCTATACTGATATAGATAAGTGTTATCACTAATGGCAATAATAACTTAATGCCAACAATCTCCCCCTTTGGCATTAGTGACAAAAACACTTATAAGCCAAAACATATGTACATAGCCTAACTAATGAATTTAGGTTTTTCAAAATTGATCTTTGTAGAATACTTATGTACACATGAAAATTTTATTGTGTGCTAACTCCCCCTATCACTTATAGTGATGATTCTCCTCTGATCTCTGAATCTCCTCTGAATCTCTCCTATGAAACTCTCCTCTAAATCTCTCTTCTGAATCTCTCCCCCTTTTTGATAGTAATGCCAAAGGATTGTATATAAACAATTTAGATGGCTACACAAAAGTCAGATAGAAATTCTTTATGTACCTTGAGGATGGAGGCAAAAGTATTGTCCCAAGTCTGCTGCAAAACTTGACAAGTGGAGAGGGCAATTTGAACTTCTGTTGATAATTGAATCAAGTGATCAGCCACTGAGGAGTTCTTATCTTGGACCAATGTTTTTCAATATACAAGATGTTTTTGCATTGTGTCCGTGATAGGAAGGATCATGTTCTGAATGTCTATGAGTTGTGACCTGATCCTAGCTTCCTCTCTCAATAATTTTGCATGTACATTTGCCAAATATCTGATCTTGGTGTGATGGGAGGTTGTGGAGGAGGAGTCCACCTGTAGCTTGGAGGCACTTGATTGCATATCAATGTCAATCATATTTAACTTGTCCTTTATTTCTTTTGTAAATCCAAAAACATCACAAAGTTTAGCAAAAAGTGATGCTACATTATCAAAAGAATTTTCAAAATTTCCCATAAATGTTGACAATTCAACTTGTTTTATTGCTATCTTTTGAGCAATGTGCTCTAGCACCTTATTGTCAAATTTCCTTTTAGCTCTCTCTATAAGTTTCTCTTGGCTAGAGGAATCCTCATTAAATTTTTGTACAACCTCTTCTAACTGAATCAAAATGTGTTGAGTAGAATCTACTTCAACACCTATAGCATCTATAATTAAATTCTTGGCATTCTCAATTATTCTATATTCCTTATCCCTTTCAGACCTTAACTACTTCTATGTAGCTTTCATCTCTATTAGTTGACTAGCTAACCTCATTTCTTCAATGGTAGCATTTTCATAGTCAATCTTTGGAATCACTATCTCTGTGTCTAAGCCAATATTTTATGGAATTTCCTTTCCAGTGATCAGAAGTCTTAATGGATGCTTTTGTTTGACTTCTGTGATGACTCGTTTGATCTTAGGAATAGACAGAATAGTGGAGATGGAAGGACTAGCAGTAAAAACTTGGATACCACTTGAGGATTGAATGCCAATAGAAGTATTTAAAGGATAAAAAATAGGAATACTTCCCAAAAATGATGATACACTTGGTATAGCAGTATCTAAACTAATTGGATTTGAAGTAGATGTAGATAATGCTGAAAAAACTATATAACTTTTTGAGATCAAAATTGTGGAACTTACCATTACACTCACTAATGATGAGGGAACTGAGGAGACTGGTTCGATAGCTGAAGAAGTGATAGTCAGCTCAGTAGATAAAGTACTTGGCACCTCTCTTTTAGATAGTTGGAGGTGGGAGGAGGTTGGTGAAGATTGAGCAATTGATGTGACGGGTGTGCTCACAATCTCACTTGCAGAAGTTGTCTCCATACTGGATGCAATGATCTTTGGTGGAGAGTGAGGAAGGGATGCAATCATTTCTACTGCAACTTTGACTGGACCATCTTCTTCCTCATTTGCTTCTTCCTCCTTGTCTTCTTCCCCTTTTTCTTCCATAAGTACATGCAGCTCTCCTAGAGTAACTGTGATGGATGGAGTGCTCTCAAAATCATCATCATCACTACTATTGTCATCCTTGATCTCTACTGGATCTTCACTAGGCTTTTGCAGATGATAGATATTTTTTCACATGTTTGTTGCATCTTTTACAACATTCTAAATGTCTTTAATTAAGATCAAACATGTGTGAAACCTAATCATCATTTTACCTTCATGGTTTTTCATTGCTTCCTTTATGTTTGCTCCAGTGAGACTCGATAGGAGATTCTTCAGAGATTGCTCATATATATCTTTAACCATTTGGGTGGCTGACTCCCATCTCAGTTGCAATCTCTCCAACAGTTCTTTGGAGATTTGAGAGGCAAGCTGGTTCAGGAGTATTTCCATTTACCCATTTTATTGAGTACCAGTTCCTCAATCTGCATTTTCTCAGCATCTATTCTTGTTTCAAATTTTAATGCCTTCAAATTTGTGATGCCAACTCCTTCTTCCAATTGTTTGAGCCTTTCCTCAAATATGGGCGGAGGCTTGACCAGTATAGGTTCCTGCTTACATTTTTTGATTCTTCTAGTGAATACTACAATAGGCTTCTTCTTAGGTTTGGTAATTATTGCCTTACCTTTCTTCTTTGGAGGTTCTTGTTTAGATTCTTGTTCTTCTTTTTCTTCTTCTCCTCCTTCTTCATCATCTTCTTCATCCTCACCTTTTCCTTCTATTAGCATAAGAGAACTGATTGCCATTTTTGATTTGGCTATCTTCCTCTTGCCTTTGCTTATGGCCTAAGGTAGCTTGATTTCAAGTTCAATCTTTTCCTTTGCTTCATCACATGTTCCAAAAATTGGTTTCTTTGGGTCAACTAGCTCATTGACTAGTGCTTCAATGATATCCCTGGCCTCATCAATATTTACCTCATAAGGAAGAGGTTTTACCCATCTAACTTAGGGCTCAACTACCAAAATGTATACCTTGTCATAGTCAACTATAAAGCATACATCATCTTTGTAATCTTCAACCAATTCGGGTGGAATCCAGAACCTATTATTCATTCTCCCCTTGAAATCTTCAAAATAATTACCCATTATACTATCAAAATTTTCACCCATTTTAGCTACAAAATCATTAATTTGATACAAAATTAAAATGTCTTTTCTCCATACAACTGTTCCTTTTGATGGAAAGAATTTTTGAACATAGAAAAATAAACAGATCAATAGAGAGCCAAATTTACAAGGATTATTCTTTGAGGTCCTTGTACTCTCCATATTTTTGTTCAATTGTTTCAATAGTAATTCTGATAGGTCAAATTCAAGATTCTTCTTTACAATTTTGAAGGCCAAGTCCATAGCCTCACAAGGTACACTATTTAGTTGGCTAGAGCTATAGTTTTTGTTGGCAATGCCATGAATACCAAATCTTAGCTCGACATCTGATACAGTATTAACCTTTAAACCTCTACCATCCCACTTGACTAGGGTTATCTTCTGCAACTCATCCTGACCTAGGGTTTTGGTGGTTTTTGCCTTGCTGAGCATAGGGAGACCCATGATTTTGTGAATAATCTTCTTTTTAATCAACACTGGCTATTCTAACCATAGTTACCCATTGTGCACTCAACTCAAAATATACTAATCCATTTGGTTTGGAAAGTTCTAGGAATATGCAAGATATGAGTCAAGCCTTTGGTTTCAGGATGATTGAATTTGGGTTTTAGAGAGCCATCTATACTCATTTCTCCTAGGGTATTATCCATCTCTAGGTTTCCAATTTGTTGAATAGAACATTTGAAATGAGTATGGATATCATTGATAAGAAGTACCTTAGGTGGAATTCATGATTGAGCTCCATTCGGGTCAAGTGATTTTGCAATGGCTAGAACAATCTTGAAGTTGGGCACTTTCCATTCTATATCTTTAACCAACATTTCTAAACCTTTTCTTGCCTTTTTTCCACTGCTACTCTCGGATGCCATTGCTACTTGATAAGTGTAAGAAAATTTTGAACAGACTTTTTTACTTTAAAATCACTTGAAATCGCTTGGAGTCGCTTGGAATCACTGGTAATTTCTTTAGCTCTGAAATTGCAATGAAAAATAAAATAAAATTCTACCCTTTTAATTATTTTTGCCATAAATGCTTGGTACGAAGGTAGATGAGATGACAGATTCTCATTCATTTGCTCAGTAGAAGTTTGCAACTCGGTGATTGAACAAACTTTTAGTTATTCCAACCTAGCTCGGTAAGGTATATCACCGACTTTAGTTAGTAGATGCAACTCGGCAAAAGATATGCTTGCTTTGATCTTCATGTATCTAGAATATAGATTTGATCATTTCGGTTTCTTGCATTTGGAAGTGGTCTAGATATGGCTTGATGATGCAGTTCTAGAACCTTTATGAATCTAATTGGAAATGATGGAGTCACCCACTTCTTGAGTGACATTTCCATCACTTGAACTATCTTGCTCGGTGGATTTTGGAATCCACTGTTGTTTCATTTCTTTTCGAATGTTTTCAGCTTTAGCCTTCTTTTCATCTTCAACTCTTCCTATATTCATGCAATTTTTAGCTATATGACTGAGTTCAATGAATGTATAACATCTTACTATTGTGTCTCTTTTTCTCAAGTGATGCCTTGAGTAGTCTTTGCCAATGTGTCCATATTCTCCACAATAATGACATCTGCACCAGGTATTGTAATCCCATCCAAAGATTGCTTTGACAAGTTTTTTAGCTAGATTGAATGATTTGGATCGGCATTGGAATGCCTTGTGACCATGCTTCTTGCACTTGTGACAATTGCCTTCAAACTTTGGTTTCTCCTTGCATTCATTAGCTTTATGACCATGCTGACTACAATTGTATCATTTACCATTGAATTTTCCTTTTCCATTGCTCCAACACTTGTTTGATGTGTGACCTAGCTTACCATAATAATTTCAAGTAGGTCTTTGATTCCTTTGGGCACCTTGTTTGGAGGTTTCACCTTCTTCCTTGTAACCAAGTCTAGCTTTACCTTTTTGTCTATGAAGATTTTTCTCACTTTGTTGATTCAATTGAGTCATGTCTACTTGAGATTTCATCATTCTCTCATTGATTTTCTTTTCAGTGATTAGGTCATTTTCCAAACTTGCATTGATTTGTCTTTTAGATCTCAAGTCACTTTTTAAACTTTCACTGATTTGTCTTTTAGTGATTAGATCATTCCTCAAGTTTTCATTTTTAGATCTTAGTTCATGATTTCTTCATTTGCATTAGATAGTTGACCTATAAGATCTTCATGCTGATGAAATTGATTATTTCTTGTATCTAAGTCTTCATTAGCCTTGTTTCTCTATTCCAAAACTTCACATAGCCTGATTGATTGAATTTCTTGTTCTCTTTTGAGCTTTCTTACTTCTTCCTATAGGGGACCATTCTTTGCTAGGAGTTCCTTGATTACCTCATTAGCTTCATTTGAACTGCTTGATGGTAAAAGGTCTTCAATCTTTTCTTCAACATACTGATGATCATTCATTTTTCTTGCAAGTTCCTTCCTTCTCTTCAAGGATTGAGAAAGATGATCCTTAGCTTCTTTGAGTTGAGCCATGGCCAATTCTAGATCTAGCTTTTCATTTTCAATAGCTTTGTCAGGTCTGAATATCTCCATTGTCCTTGATCTTTTCTCAAGCTATCAAACTTTTGTCCTAAGAACCACAAAGCTCTGATACCAATTTTTGGAAATATTTAGGATAAGATAGGTTACTGAGAGGGGAGGGGTGAATCAGTAACTTGAAAACTTTAACCAATTCAACACTTTAACCATTCATCATTCATTCATCTAATCTACTACATAAATGAAAGATCAAACATTCATTACACATGTACACAGAGATTTGGTGACCCAGAATCCTTCCAAATAGAAAGTAAAATTGGGGTGGGGATGATACCCACAAAACTTCATTACTATAGTATGAAGTTGGCTAGTTAAAGCTTACATTAACCACTTCTGGTGATCTTCCCTATTAGGAGCACAAAGGACGACTAGGTCTACCTTGTTAGAGGATTTACAAACATACACTTAAGTGTGCACTCTGTTAGGAGATTTATACAAAGACTATTAAGTCTACTCTGTTAAAGGATTCACAAAACTGATCCACCTATTAGGATGAAACAATAGGTATACTTACAAACTTGATTTTCTGATTAGATCCTTGAAGTATATATCACCCTTTTGTGATTGATGAATCATTACTGCTCCTTGCAGACCTTGCTGAGTACTTTGATCTTCAATTGATTCACAAAACATTACATGTCTCACTTGATACTCTAATCTACACACGGTACATTTTGACAAATGATATAATACATTACATATATACCATTCCAAAAATTACAATTGCAAGGTCGGCTAAAACACAAGTGAACAAAATATTACTGAGTCAGCCAAATAGCAAATAACTCAGGTTCACTGAACTGACTCGGTGACCTTCTGATACTCGGTGTCCACTGCATTACTCAGCATCATCATGCACTTAGTAGAAGTGAAGGCTCAGTCCATACTAATCACTTCACATAGTTCTAACTCAATAACCATTGGAGACTGGGTAGATGTAGTGTTACTTGGTAAAAACTGAAACCTTTGTTTACCTTGCTTTCACTCAGTAAACACTACGCTTCCATCACTTGGTAATCATTGAACTTTCATTGCTCGGTAGGCACTGTGCTTCCATCACTTGGTAGCCATTGTGAAGCTCGATGAATACTATAAGCTCACTTAACACTAGAATGCTCAGTGTGAACTGTGAAGCTCGGTGACCACTCGAATGCTCGATATGAACTGCGAAGCTCAGTGACCACTCGAATGCTCGATATGAACTGTGAATCTCAGTAACCAGTAGAATGCTTGGTATGAACTACGAGGTTTGGTGTAAACTGCTTAAGTGATGAATGTACAAGGTAACCACTGAATGCTTAGTATACATTGTAGACTGAGTGATGAGCTTAGTAGCTATACTGATATAGATAAGTGTTGTCACTAATGGCAATAATAACTTAATGCCAACAAGTTCTCTTCTTACCCAAAGTTTCTTCCATGGCCTTTGCCTCAATCAAGTCCAATATCATCATTTATAATAATTTTTTTTATATTTCCCATTGAGGCCTCCATCAATTTCTCATATCTATTGATTAGCATGGAAGTATTTCTTCCCAAATTCTCAAAATTCTGTTCACCATCTCATGAATCTTCTCTTCCACATTATTGCTTGCATTTTTGGCATTGGGCCAACATCCCTTATAGGGTTTGTGGCATGGCTTAACCATTTCTTATGGTTCTATAAGACTATTGGTTGTATGGGTCATTAATAGGTCAATCTTTTGGTGCAACAAAACCCCTATCCTTTCTAACAATTGGTATCAAATCTTGGTCATAGGTTTGAATCCTACAAACCAAAATGAGTGATGCTAGGAGGGGGATTGTTGATAGTGGGTCAGTATCCCTTGCAGAATTTGTGATATGGCTTAGTCACCTCCCATTGTTTTATAAGACTATTGGTTGTATCAGGCATTAAAAGGTTGATCTTTATGTGCAATGACAACTATATCCTTTCTAACAACCATTACTTGCCTCCCCATTCAAATTTTTCTTAATTTTCTCCATTTTAGAATTCACTATTCTATAGTTAATATAGAGTATTTCTTTTATATTTTGATTTTCATTTCCTTTTTTCCTTGAAAGTGTACATTGAAATATCTTTTCCCATTTGCAGCACTCTAAGATGAGGCTAGATATCAATTAATTTCAAGTCTTCCTCCACTAACTTGACATGGAGCTCTTCCACACTCACAAAATTTGAAATAGGGATAATTTAGTTAATAATTATTAGATTCATTAATTGGAAAATTATAATGTGACATTATAAAATATCCATGAAACTAACTTAGCAAACTATATTTTGCTAAACAATAACAAATAATAATTTACCTTACTAATTATGAGTATTTAATATGTTATTATATTACTTTAAACAAAAAAACATACTAATAATATTTAAATATTAAATATAAAATAATAGGGTAGTGTTCTAAAGGGATCAATTACCTCATTTGTAACTTTAGACCCTAAAAAAGAAGTGGTTGTGAGTTCTGCTGCCTCACCTCTTTCTTACAAGTCAAGAAGAAATAGTAGACAAGGAAGTGATAGTTAAAATAGGAGCATAATTAGACAATAGGATTTAATCATACTTTTAATCAATTTTTTTTCTTTCCTTATTTTATATTTTAACATACATAATATTTTATTCTACCATTCTTATGTACCTATCACACATAGAAAAGTACACACACACACACAGAGGAGGGTGGGGGGGAGGGGGAGGCGGGGGGGGCGGGGGGGGGGGGAGAGAGAGAGAGAGAGAGAGATGCAAACAAACACACACACACACACACACACACACACACACACACCTACCTACATATGCATACTAGTATATATTAATTATAATTCTGCATGTAAAATTTAATTAATAAAAACTATAAATATTTTAAAGAATTGATTCATCATTTGGTAAAGTAATGAAGAATCAATTCTTTAAAATATTTATATTTTTTATTAATTAAATTTTACATGTAGAATTATAATTAATATATACTAGTATGCATATGTAGGTTTATATGTATGTATGTATATATGTAAACACACCCACACACAAAAATATATTTATACATACATACATGCACACACACACACGCGCACGCACGCACATGTACACACACAAAGACACACACACAATTCTTACACACACACATATATGCATAGTAGTATATATTAATTATAATTTTGCATGTAAAATTTAATTAATTAAAAATATAAATATTTTAAAGAACTGATTCATCACCCATTAAAGTAATTAATTACGACATTTAATCATAAAGGTTATATACAAATCATCATAAGTAGACCCATCATGCAAGAGCTAGATTGATCACCCAAGAAAGTGGTGAAGAAGAAATATAGAAATCAGCTAAAAATCTACAAGTAAAAACAACCCAAACCATAGAAAAGTGAATAAATTGAGAAAAGGTAGTATAGAAAGAAAAAATATTAAATGCAAATAAATTAAGTGTAAAAATCTTCACAAAAATATATGTCAAATAAGGGAAGGCTTGTGGGAAAACTTATTGGTACCTACAAATTAAAAACTATTGAGGATTTCAGGCAGACTCAGATCTGTATGTAGCTAGGTGGAACACATACCTTTGTACCCATAATTTTTTAGACCATAGAACACATGTACACACACACACACACACACACACATGTCTATGCGTGTGTATGTGTGTGTATGTATGTATTTATGTATGTATGCATGCATGCATGTATGTATGTATGTATTCATGTGTAAATGTTTGCACACACACATATATTTATGTGTGTATATATACACAATACACACACACACACAAATGTATATATTTATAAACCTACATATGCATACTAGTATATATTAATTATAATTTTACATGAAAAATTTAATTAATAAAAAGTATAAATATTTTAAAGACTTGATTCATCACCAAGTAAACTAATTAACTACTAAACATAATCATAAAGGCTATATACAAATCATCATAAGTAGACCCATCATGCAAGAACTACATCAATCACCCAAGAAAGTACTCAAGAAGAAATATAGATGTTAGCTAAAAATCTACAAGTGATAACAACCCAAATTATAGAAAAATGAACAAATCAAGAAAAAATATCATAGAAGGAAAAAAAATTAAATGCAAATAAATGAAGTGTAAAATCCTTCACACAAATAAATGTCAAAAAGGAGAAGGCTTGTGGGAAAACTTGGTGGTACATACAAATAAACAAATTTTGAGGATTTTAGCCACACTTAGATCTATATGTAGCCAGGTGGAGGACAGGCCTAGGAACCAATAATTTTTTATATCACAGAGCATGCGCACACGCACACACACACACACACACACACACACACTTATGCATATGAATATGTATAAATATTGAATCTAAAACAAGTAAAGTCATTACCTTGTAAAAGTTTCTTAGATTTAATTGTACACCACATTTTCTAAATCATTTATTCTAAGGTAGCAAGATAATATAAATGCATGTGTAAACATAGTTAAAAACAAGTACTACCAATTTTTTTTACTCTCCATTGTGAGTATTATTAGAGTAATAAATACTTTAAACCTCTATTTAGAAATGCACCATTAGGTTTAAGAAAACTTGGGCATCTTTCCATGCATAGTTTTTGAACTAATTATTGTTTGGCTAGAATGTTAGCAATCATAATTAATATTAGTATATAAGTTACCACTTTTACATATAACTCAACATATCCTAATACTTGATTTCTTCAAAGAGTGAATACAAATAGAAAGCATAATTATTGTCATTATCTTCTCACCCCTATAAATTGTGTATAATTGCAATATTTATATTTTGACAAATATTAGAGATAGAAATACTTTTATCTAAAAATAATCACATCAAAGAAACAAAAATTATTAAATTAACTTGGTAAAGTAGAGTGTTCATCATTTCAAGTTAACTTAGTACCATTCAAGAAAATATGATAGGAACATGAGATAGCTTTTAGCAACATATAAGTTCTTTCAATGATGTTTTCAATGATGTAAAATGAAACATAATTACCAATTAAGTAAGACATTAGATATTCTCATTATAATCGAAACTTAAAAATATAAGTATTTGACATAAGATATGCAGATTCCTAATAAATACATGCATTTTTTGAAATAAAATGAATGCAAGATAATACAGATTTGTTTAATAGGATTTCAATTTCACTAAAAAATATTAAAACATAAGAGGATTTATACAAAACATTAAGGGTTGTGCACATGCCATCTATAAGTCCCAAAGTTCATAGTATGGTAACCTAGGGCTTAAATGCAAAATAGAGACTCCCACAAGGGAGCAAGGAAGGATAAGATAAAAAGTTACTTAGAATGTTAAAAAAATAATTTACCTAAAATTTACTTATTTTGATATGTATATTGCATATTAAAACTATGCTAAAATATAGGTATTCACATGTCCCTTCACGTTCCCTAACAACGTTACCAGGACCTACCTTAAAAAATTATCCATTTATTTTCTACATAATTAAACTCAAAAAATGAATCCCTTAATTCAAAAATACGTAGGTTAATTATTTCATAAGTATACAAGGTGACAAGTCAATAAATTGTCATTTTTATATTTATTTATACCCCATGATTGCAATATATTTCGAAGTCATTTGCATAAATTTAGATGATTTTTTATGCACATTAAGTATGATAGTGATTTATTGCTTAATGCTTGTATGTGTAGCCACTTAATGCTAAATTATGATGATTTATTATATAATAAATATCTATTATTGAATAATAGTTAGCTTAAGATTATTAACAAGTTTTTAAATGTATTTGAGTCATTATCAATGTAGATAAAAATAAGGAGAAGGAAGTTGAAACTTGTCAATATTCAAAAAATATTAAAAATGAAGGAATAGTAAAAAAGTTAGATTTAGTAAAATAAACACATCTCACTCAATTCCTAAGGAAATAAAGGTTCCCTTAATGATTTGGAAGATTACAATAAGGTGCACAAACTATTTTCAGCATTTAGGTTAATTCAAAATAGTTAATGAACAACACACATCAATTTTTTTTGATGAGTAGTCTCTTCTTAAAATTTGACAAAGTAAAATGTGATGAGTTTGAGGGTAGAAGAAACCCAATTTTAATAAAATGGCCATATCTTCCACATTTCTTAATGAGATCCATATTTCATAATGATACATAAATCTTAAAAGGAGGAGAGTAACCTATTACAAAGGTTTGATCTAATTCAAATTAGTAAAGGAGCATCGTGTGTTTGAAGTAGACTCCTGAGAAAGTGGAACATAAAATGAACAAAGTTAATTTTTTTTCTATTGATAACAATTCAAGATACAGCTTCAAGAAAGGGTGATAAGACATGAATTGCATTTATGAAGATAAAAAAAATCTCTACTAAATTACCCCTTTCATAAAAGATTCCAAACAAACTCTTTTTCCTATTAGCCAAGAAGACAAGTTATAAAATTTTCCTTTCTACTCATTATTTCTGAATAAGGGGTAAGTACAAGAACCTGGGTTTCACTTTTGGGCAAAAAGTGGAATTATTTTTCCTAGTTTCAAAATTTCTTGTCAATTGATGTCAAAATTTGATGAGTTTAGAGATTGAATATAAAAAAACTTTAAAACTAAAAAATTATAATGTTTAGAATCTACCTTTTGAATATGTAATTTATTTGTATACCCATATGATAGATTTTTTTTTTGGTATGGATTTTTAAAAAACACTTTTTCACAATGCTTGTTTTAGGACCATACCACTCTTGTGTCCGGACACCATAATTCAACACAAATAAATGAATTTTTATAAATCCTTTTAAAAGAAGTTACGTAACGCACCAAATATTAATGATAATATTTTTCCTTAATTTTTCATTGAATAATTTTTTAAATAATTTTTAATTGCTTATAAAGGTTAATTTTAAAACCTCTCGTATACGGACACCATAGTTTGATCAAAATTTTACAGTCTTCAAAAAATATTTATTTTTAAAAATTTTAAAAGAATCATATGTAGATTGATGACATATAAATTAGTTTAAGAAAAAAGATAAAATAAAAAATTTATTAAAGTTTTATTCAACCTCGCTACTTTACATTTAGGTACCACCTTTGATTAAAAAAATAATTCAAAAATAGTAAATAAAACAAAAACACTATAAAATTTATATTTTTGAAATTAGGACAGTGAGAGCTATAATTTGTATTTGTTTTATAAAAAAATTTGATAGGGAAGACCTTCTAAAAATTATGGCAAGGCATGAATTTGTTAGTTCAATGCCTTCACCAAATTTTGAGAGGTAAATGTAGAGGCTTGGTCTCATCAATCCTATCCTGAACCAAAATCTAAGCTAGAAAAAAAAATCCCACCCCATGTTGTAAGAAATGGGCACCTATTATTTGAAATTTAAAAAAAAGGTGTTTGTTTTGAAAAATTAAATCACTATTTGAAATGCATTTAAAATCTCCCAAAAAACTTTAAAAATTTGAATTTTTTAAAAATGTGCACCTGTTTTTTAAAAATTAAAAAATTGGTAGACAATTTTTTAAAATTGGGTACCTATCTTTTACTTTTGAAATATGGGTACCCGTTTCTGAAAAATTCAAATTTTTTATTTTTTCAAAAGTAGGTAACCATTTTTTGAAAATAAAAAATGGTGGCCCAATTTTAAAAGAAATGGGTGCCCATTTTTAAAAACTAAGTACCCATTTCTAAAAGAGCATGATCTCAATCCATGGAGTTTCACAAAATTAAGATGTGACTTCTTTCTTCTACCCTAAGTCTATTTCTTATTTAATGAACAATAATGGGATGCTTGTTATATGGTTAGTATAGAGTTGACAATCTTATGTATTATGAATATGTAATCAAGAAAATGATGTACATAAAGTTGTAGATGTTAAGTATTTGGTAATTAATAGTTCCAACAACCTTTATGATATAATTCCTTAAAGTTCCCTATAGGCATTACTATGCACTTAAATTTATTTCCAATAGTTCGCAAACTTGTTTGAGTAATACATCGTCTGGTTGACAATTTAAATAAACCTTCTCTATTAGAATGATAAACTAATTAATTTGGATGTCTAATCCATGAGTTGTGTTCGTATAACTTAGCTATTAATCTAAATGAAAAACCAATATTTTTGACATTGTTTCTAGATATGAGTCGAGCTATGAGATTCATTGAATTTTTAGTACTTGTTTGTCATTTCTTTCCAAAGCTCTTAGGATTATAAAAGTGTGTAGAATTAATACAATTAGAAGAAAAAAATAGAATTTAGATTGATGGAGAATAATAATGAATAACCAACACCATTTGTAGTAAGTTTGGAAATCAATGAAGACATGCTCTCTAACATCATAGAGGAATCTTGGTCACATATTGATGAGAAAGTGTTGATTTCTAAGGATAAAAATGAAGATATCCTTGCTTTTCAAAACAAAAAATTTACCATATAGAAGGTTGTTTCTCAATATTTATGTGATGTCAAATAAGAACTCCTAATTCAAGAAGAGAGCAACAACAAAATGGAACCTTCATCATGGTTGTTGAGATCCTAGGTAGTGTACATTACTTTCTTGATTACATATTCAGAATACATAAGATTATCAACTCTATAATAACCATATAACAAGTATCCCATTATCTACTTAAATAAGAAATCTAGACTTATTCAAAAATGACGAGTAAGAAGAAGACTAAATTATTACAACTTCTTCTCTTTGGCAATAGGCAAAAGAGTTTGTTTGGAATCATTCATGTGAAAAGGAAAATTTACTAGAGATTGATTTATCTTCATAAGTACAATTCAAATGATATCCAACCATTCTTAAAGTTGTCGCTTGAATTTCTATCAATAGAAAAATGTTTAAGTTTTTCCATTTTATGTTCCTCTTTCTCAGGAGTCTACTTCAAAGACATGGTGCTCCTTTACTAGTTTGACATAGATAAAACCCTTGTACTAGGTTATTTTCCTCCTTTTGAGACTTATGTATCATTTTGAAATATGGATTTTGTTAAGAAATGTGGAAGATATGACCATTTTATGGAAAATGGGTTTTTTCTACCCTCAAACTTGTTACCTTTCACTCAATCAAATTTTGGGAAGGGACTACCCATCAAAAACAAATTGATCTATGTTTCTCATAACCTATTTTGAATTAACCAAAATGGTGAAAATGGTTTTAGTACCTTGTTGTAATGTTTTTAAATAATCAAGGAGACCCACCATCAACTTGTATCTTCATCAAGTTTGTTAGGATCCTATGTAGGAACCTTTTAGCCATGGCATCTAGACGTGAAACCATGGGGATTGCACTTTCTTTGACCCTCCCTCCTAAAGTTCTACAACATGTTTTTGATGACACATTTCTCTATAGAATGTCATCCATAAAGGAGCCGAATGTGTAGAAAAATGACTTTGAATGAGTATGCAAAGGTATCAAGGAAACATATCAATTATCATAAAAGTAATCTTTACTTTTGTGCAACATTGTGATGGCTCTTAAGTAGAGAATTTTCAGGGAGTTGTAATGTAAAGCTACCAACCTCCTTGATACTTATCTGGGTCTTTCCCTCATGGTTAAGGATGTGAACCCCCAATTTTGAAATACAATGGTGGACAAGATGCAACAAAAGTTGATTGGCTAGAAGGGGAAGGTCTTAGGTAATGCAAGTAAAGTTCATCTTCTTTTGGACTCAAGGAATTCCTATCTACTTTTTATCCATTTTAAAAATATCTAGAAAGTTCAAAGATGTTAGGATAAACCACGGATAGAAATAAAAACTACATGCAAATATAACCAATAACAGAAAATAATAGAACACATAGAAATGAACACAAGGCACCAAGATTTAATGTGGTTCACCCAATCCCTGGGCTATGTCCACCAAACAACAAGTCCAATCTTATTACAATCCAGTGATTACAACCTGATTACAATCTGTAATCCCTTACAACTCAATACCGCCGTAAGAACCAATTTCGTATCACAACATATGAAAAATACCCAACCCTAAGCCCTTTTATACAAGTATTAAATTGCTTTAGGGTTATAACATGTCGGCCATATGTCAGCCATAATATGTCGGCTACCATGTTGGCTACTGCCCAAATTTTTTTTTTTGGGGCGATGCCTCGAACCCCACTATTTATGAAGTATGTACAGTACTTTCTTGATTAGTCACCACAATCTAACAATCTCCCACTTGGGGACTTATCAGGCTCCACACTAAACAACAATCTCCCACTTGGAGACTGATCCTATAGCAATACCACTACCACATGGGGCTCCCACTGGATCAAACCATCCTGGACTCTACTATTCTTTTATTCATGTTCAGTCTAAAAGACCAACTAAAATTGAAGAGGAGTTCAGCTTCTCCCTTGTTACAACCTTTGTCAACATATCTACTGGATTTTCATTGGTATGTATCTTCTCCAGCTTTAACTGTCCATCCTCCAAAATTGACCGAATGAAATGGTACTGCAACTGTATGTGTATGGTCTTAGAATGCAGAGCTGAATTCTTAGCAAGATGAATGGCACTCTGACTATCTATGAAAAAATAATTATCCTTCTGAGGATGTCCCAATTCTTCCAAGAAGAACTGAAGCCATATCATCTCTTTGGCTGCCTCTGTAGTTGCAACATACTCTACCTCTGTAGTGGAGAGAGCATTAATCTTCTGTAACCTAGAAACCCAGCTCACGGCTGCCCCACCAATAGTAAAGACATAACCTATAGTACTCCGCCTGGTATCAATATCCCTAGCCAAATCTAAGTCAACATAGCCTTGTAAATCAGTAGTAGAGCTCCCAAAGTGTAAACACTTATTGGATGTTCCTCTCAAATATCTGAGAATCCACTTGACAGCATTGCAATGCTCAAATCCTGGATGACTCATATACCTGCTAACGACTCCCACTGCATGTGCAATATCTGGCCTAGTGCATACCATAGCATACATCAAACTTCCTATAGCGGAAGCATAGGGTACCTTGGACATCTTATCCTCCTCTTCTTGTGTCTTGGGACACATCTGCTTAGTCAATTTCAAATGACTAGGTAAAGGTGTGCTGATAGCTTTAGCATTCTCCATAGAGAAATGTTGGAACACCTTCTCAACATAATCAGCTTGATATAGCATCAATGTTCTATTCTTCCTATCTCTACAAATCTTCATACCAAGGATTTTTTTTTCTGCCCCCAAATCCTTCATAGCAAATGCATGTGCTAATTGGCATTTTAGCCCCTTAATATGATCCATGTTAGACCCAGCTACAAGCATATCATCAACATATAAACATAAAATAATGTAGCTATCATCATCCAACCTCTTAAAATAAACACAGTAATCTAAATGACACCTATTATATCCATGCTCATGCATAAAACTATCAAATTTTAGATACCATTGCCGAGGTGCTTGCTTCAAGCCATATAAACTTTTCTTCAATTTGCACACTAAGTTCTCCTTACCTTTGACCTCAAAACCCTATGGCTGAGCCATATATATTTCTTCATCCAAATCACCATGAAGAAAGGTTGTTTTAACATCCATCTACTCTAAATGCAAATCTTTAGTAGCCACAAGACTTAAAATAGTACGAATAGAAGTCATTTTAACAACATGAGAAAATATCTCATCAAAATCAATTCCCTTTTTCTGTGCAAATCCTTTTACAACTAACCTGGCTATAAATCTTTTCTTACCTCCTTCCTCTTCTTTCAACCTATAAACCCATTTATTCTGTAAAGCCTTTTTACCTGCAGGCAACTTGCACAAATCCCATGTCTTATTTTTCAGCAAAGAGTCCATTTCATCTTTCATTGCAGACTCCCACTGAATCTTAGTATCCACCTGTACAGCTTCATCATAACTTTCAGGTTCACCAGCATCAGTAAGTAAAATAGAATACAAAGAGGGAGAAAACCTTTATGGAGGTCTAATTTGCCTTGTTGACCATCTAACACTCACTGGTGTGTGTGGTATTTGTTGTTACAATTGTTGCACATCATGAGGAATGGCTGGAACATCAGCTTTTGGAGTATCATCTAGCACTACATAATCATCTTCTTGCTTCTCATGTTGCTGCAATAGATCTTTGTACAACACTTTCTCATTGAATATGACATCCCAACTTCTAATAATTTTAAGATTTTCAAAATCCCAAAGCCTATAACCATATTCATTAATGCCATATCCAACAAAGACACATTTCTTTGATTTAGCTTCTAGCTTGGTTCTATTTTTAGAGTCTATATGAGAAAAAGCTTCACAACTGAAGGTCTTGAGAAAAGAATAACTCACCTTCTTACCAGTCCATGCTTCCTCTGGAATACCACAACCCAAAGGAGTAGAGGGACCTCTATTAATCAAATATATTGTAGTATTGATAGCCTCTGCCCACATGTGTAAGGACAACCCAACATGCAACCTCATGCTCCTTGTGCACTCCATTATAGTCCTGTTCATGCGTTCAACCACTCCATTTTCTTGTGGAGTCCTTGGAACAATTTTTTGTCTATGAATACCATTAGTGGAGCAATAATCTTCAAATTCATGACTGCAATACTCACCACCATTATCAGATCTGAGACATTTTAATTTCTTACCAGTCTCATTTTCAACCAAGCATTTCCATTTCTTAAAAGTTTGAAATACATCAAATTTCTATCTAAGGAAATAAACCCATAATTTTCTAGTTGCATCATCAATAAATGTAACATAATAATGAGAGCCACCAAGGGAAGATACCTGGGTTGGTCCCCATACATCTGTATGCACAAGCTCTAATTTCTCCTTTTTCTTTTCCTTCCCTATCTTTACAAAACTCACTCTCTTTTGTTTTCCATACACACAACTTTCACAGAAATCCATATTCACACATTTTAGACCTAGTAAAACTTTCCTTGAATGAAGTACTTTCATACCTTTCTCACTCATGTGCCCAAGTCTATTGTGCCATCACGTTGTATCAGAATCTACAACAGCTATTTGTTCTCCCTGATCAACTATAGTAATTGTTCCTGAATATTCATTTTTCTCTGAAACAATCAAAGTAGAAGGAACACTATGACCTGTACAAAGATATAAGGTGCCTACTTTCACTCCTTTTGCTACTACAAGGGGACCTTTTGAAACCTTCCAATTTTTATCATTAAAAGTAACTACACAACCCTCATCACTGAGTTGCCCTGCTGAAATTAAATTTCTACTTAGTTTTGGAACATGTCTTACCTCATGTAGTAGCCAATGATTCCCATTCTGCAACTTAATCTTAATTTTTCCCTTTCCAACAATCTGACAGGGTTCATTATCCCCCAAATAAACAAGCCCAAAATCCCCTTGGACATAATCAATGAAATAACCTCTATGAGGTGTAGCATGAAATGAAGCACCAGAATCTAAAACCCATGAATGATCAACACTCTCTAAAGACAGAAGCAAAGCATCCTCTTCAAATTTGTTACTTACCACATTTGCCTCCTTGTCTCCATCTGATTTATCTCCTTCATTTTTCTTTCGATTCCAACAATCTTTCTTTTTGTGCCCTGGGTTCCCATAGTACCAACAATCATTTGGTCCTCTCGATTGAGACCTCCTCCCCTATGACTTTCCTCTTGATTTCCCATGATTTCCAAAGTTACTTCCTCTTTCAGTCGTTCTGCCCCTGCTTTGTGCATTTAAAGCACTTCTTGATGTAGATCCACCTGAGGATTTTCTACGAGTTTCCTCACTTAAAATAACACTGATCACATCATCATATTTTAGGGTACTAGATCCAGGAACAGAATTACTCACCGCCATTACCAAGCCATTCCAGCTTTCAGGCAAAGAACACAAAATCAAGAGAGCCCTAATTTCTTCATCAAAATTGATACCCATAGAAGATAATTGACCAGTAATAGTATTAAACTCATTTAAATGATCTGCAATAGATCCTCCTTCTGCCATTTTCATATTAAATAAACACTTCATGAGAAATACCTTATTTGAAGCGGAGGGCTTTTCATACAGTGTCGCTAGGGTTTTCATCAAATCTTTTGTCATCTTTTCTTTTGTAATATTAAATGCCACTGATGGTGCCAAGCATAACCAAATGCTTTCGAGTGCCTTTCTGTCCAAAAGATCCCATTCAACCTCTGACATAGTTCCCTGATTCTTGGCTTTTCCTTCCAACAGCTTCCATAAATCCTTCTGATATAAATAGTCTTCCATTTGCATCTTCCATAGCTGGAAGTTCTGCCCATTAAACCTATCAACCCTCAACTTACCCTCATCTGCCATCGCTCCCACTCAACTATGAGACTCCCACTTAACCGTGAGACTTTCCTATAGAGGATAACTGAAAGACAACCTGGCTCTGATACCACTTGTTAGGATAAACCACAGACATAAATAAAAACTACATGCAAATATAACCAATAACAAAAAATAATAGAACACATAGAAATGAACACAAGGCACCAAGATTTAACCTGGTTCACCCAATCCTTGGGCTACGTCCACCAAACAACAAGTCCGATCTTATTACAATCTAGTGATTACAACCTGATTACAATCCGTAATCCCTTACAACTCAATACTGCCGTAAGAACCAATTTCGTATCACAACATATGAAAAATACCCAACCCTAAGCCCTTTTATACAAGTATTAAACCACTTTAGGGTTATAACATGTCGGCCATAACATGTATTAAACCCCACTATTTATGAAGTATGTACAGTACTTTCCTGATCAGTCACCACAATCTAACAAGAGATACTATAGAAAAAATTATAGTGAGATTTCCTTTCAATCAGGTTGAAGAATAAGAAAAAGATAAACTTGGTTAGTTTGGATAAGGTTTGTAAACCAAAGTCTCAAGAAATCCCAAATTTCAAAAGAATTAGATATTTTAATAATGCCCTTATGAAGAAGGTTGGTTGGAGTTGAACCCAAAACTCTATGCATTGGTTTTTTTATTATAACTACTAAGCACTTGAACTCCTTCCCTTTTATCTCGACTCTCTTTACTAATGGGCTATTGATGTGGTGAAGGATATGGAACAATATCATCACAAAGAAGAAACACTTGAGAAGTGGCATAAGATGGAATATTGGTGACAAAAATTAGACTCAATTTGGGAAGGATATATGGATCAAGAAAGCTCCATTGGTTGAAACAACTTTTGTTGCACTAAAAAGGAGGGGGAAGTTTGAGATCGATGAAATTGTGAAACACTATATGCATCACAATGAGTAGAAGACATTCAATGCTAGTAACTTCATGAGGACATATAAAGTTTTATCTAAAGAATTAAATGCCATCTTGAAGGATATTCCATTTTCCTCCTTTTTGATGAAGGATGAAATAATAAGGGATATAAATTCATGTGGAGAATTTAATGTGAAATTAGCTTATTTGTCCTTGATGGATGCAGAGGGAGGTTTGGAATGGAATAATGTTTTGCATTCACACTTACCCTCAAAAATCAACTTTTTTTGGTAGTTGGTAATGCGTAATAGAATTCTCACCAATGAAAACCTTATGAGGCGTGGTTTTCAAATGTGCAATAGGTGCATGCTATGTTGCCAAGATGAAGAGTCCATCACTCACCTTTTTATTCACTATCCTTATTCTATTTATGTTCAACAATCTATTCTCAACCACCTTCAAATTTCATGGGTCTATAATTATTATGCCTACCAATTTATTTTCAAATGGAATTTCCCTTTAAACTATCCCCTTCTCAATATGGTTTAGAAGGCCATTCGCCCTATATTTTCTAGAACATATAGAAAGAGAGGAATAATAACATCTTTAAAAATACAGGTACCCCAATGAGGGTGGTTATATGTGCTTGAAATATAAGAGGAGTAACTAAAAGGGGAGGGGTGAATCAATTACTACAAAAATAAATCCCAAATCACTTAGATGTTAATACAAATTAAATCTATGATTAAACAAAACTCTACTGTAACTTGGCAGACACACAGTCACTCGGCATACACTAGCAAATGTTGTAACTCAGTAAATATTAAAATAACTCTCTAACTACTTAACATGAAAATCTTTAAGATATTATCTGAGATTAATATTACTTAACTTAGTTTCATACAAAAGAGAAATAGCATGAACACAATTAGCACCAAGATTTAATGTGGAAACCCAATTTGGGAAAAATCACCAATTGCAACTAGTTACTAATTTTTACTCTTCTAAAGTGAGCCTTATTAGGAGCCAACCTTATTAAAGGTTACAAAACATACTATTAGGTGTGACCCTATTAGAGGATTTAATCAACTATTAGGAGTGGCCTTGTTAGAGATCTCTAGACACCTCTTTAGAAATGCCACATTATTAGAGGATTTACAAAAAGTTGTTAAGCCAACTCTATTAAGAGATTTAAACCACTGCTGCAATGGTTAGAGAGTAATAATGAGAGGACTTGATTTTTGATGCAATTGAATTGCTGATTACAAATTTCTATTCTAGCTCTTTGACATCTCATGCCAAAGACAATATTTTTTGAATATCAATGTACCTTATATACTGATTCATTTGCAATGTGGCCTTGTGAATAGTACATCAACTAACTAATTTTCAACATGCTCTACTTGATGCATCAATAAACTTCATTTAGTGAGCTTCAAATAGGGGAATGACCCATAACATACCTCTTAGATACAAAAATACATCTTGGGTAATGGCTTAGTGAATATATATGCACTTTATTCTTTAGTATTCACATATTCCAATCTTACCTCTTTATTTTGTACCAATTCTCTTAAAAAAATGTAATTTTATAGCAGTGTATTTTTTTTTAGTATGCATCACATGATTCTTTGATATATTAATTGCACTAGTGTTATCATAGAAGATAACGACTTGATCCTTCATTTCTATATTCATACCCACCAACAGTTGCTTGAACCAAACAACATTTGAACAATTAACCATTGCTACCACATATTTTGTCTCTATTGTGGACTGAGAAATAAAATTCTATTTCTTACTTGTGCAAGACACTAGTCTTTTACCAAGAAAGAATGTCCCACCACTAGTGATCTTTCTATCATCAATACTTCCTACCCAATCAGCATATGTGAATGCTTTCAAAAAAAAATTGCCTCCTTTTTTGTACCATAATCCATAGTTTTAGTAACTTTCAGATATCTTGTGATTCTTTTGATTGACATGATGTGATTTTTTTTGGGATTTACTAAGAATCATTGATCTGTATGTGGCTTGATCTACCTCCTTGGAATCATCATTTTTGGAAAGCTTATTTCTAGTAGATATAGGAGTTTCAACTAGTCTTGAATCTTCAATTCCAAACTTATTTAGTATATCCTTGATATTTTTAGATTGATTAATGTAGATACCATCTTTCTTCAGTTGGATGTGCAATCCAACAAAGAATGTTATCACTCCAAACATAGACATCTCAAATTCTTCACTCATTTCTTTTGAAAATTGTTTGTACAAATTGTCATTTTTTATAAATAAAGTGTCATCCACAAATATTTTTGCAAACATAATCTTCTTGTTTGGTCCTTCTTTGAAAACCTATCTTTATCAAGTAGTTATGTCGTCTTTCATTACAAGATCTCGAAGCTTGCTTGAGACCACACAATGTTTTCTATAATTTGCAGACCATATCTCTTGTTCTAAGATCTACAAAACCTTTAGTTTTATCTACGTAGACTTCCTCATCATGAATTCCATTCAAGAATATATATTTTACATCCATTTGATAAAAAATAAATCTTTTGTATACTGCATATGCTAGTAAAGTTCTAACACCTTCTAATCTTTCAAAAGGAGAATTTTTTTCACCATAATCAATACCTTATTCTTGAGAATAACCTTTGCAAACTAATCTAGCTTTATTTCTTGAAACTTCTCCATCTTCATTTAGCTTATTTTTGACAACCCATTTTGTGTCAATTACATTTTTATCCTTGTATCTAGGAACAAGTGTCCAATTCTTATTCTTCTCTACCTATTATATTTCCTCATCCATAGCTTCAATCAAACTTTCATTATCCAAAGTATTTTTAACATTTCTAGGTTCAAATTCAGCAAGCAAACATGCACCTTTCAATTTGTTTCTTTCCATTGTTCCATGTTATTGTCTCCAATGATTTGATTAGTTGCATGATGCCTTCTAACATATCTTACTAACATAGGTAATTTAGATTTGGAGTTTTTTCCACTAAAATCTTCTTGATCTATATTAAGCTTGGGTCCCACTTCTTGTAACTTGGATCCACCAAACTTGATTTGCTCTTGAAACAATTTGATAGCTTTTGACTACAACTTGGGTCCTTTGAAATGTGACTTGGGTTGCACCAGATGCAAATTGTTATCTTTTGGAGATTTTGGGCACTCAGGTGGTGAATCTTTCTAACTTCCAAATAGATTTGGCAATGTATCAGGTCCATAATACACAAACCTTATGTAATCCTCATTTTCTTTGCTACTTACCTCTTCACTCTTTTCTACAGACTCATCAATTCTCATAGTTACACTTTCTATGATTTTATGAGTAGACAAATTCAAACATTTGTATGCTTTACTTCTGTAGGAGTATCTTAGGAATATTCCTTTACCACCTTTGACATCAAATTTACCTTTCTTGGATACTTTCAAGATATACCATTTTCTACCAAATAATTTCAAGTAACTTAGATTAGGTTTGCAACCATATCATAGTTCATAAGGAGTTTGATTTGAGTCTTGCTTAAATTGTACTCTATTCAAGGTATGTACTATAGTACTGATTACTTCTTTGCAGTATCTGATTGCAAATTTTTTTTCTATCATCAATGTTCTTGCATAATCCATGATGAATTTGTTCCTTCTTTCAACTATACCATTTTGATATGGTGTGCTAGGGGTTGATTGTTGGAATTCTTTAGAATAACTTAGACATGGATGAATTAGTTTTCCAAGGTGCAGATGTACAAATAAAAAACTTTTCACAGTTTAGTAAACTCATAAAATATTTATCGTCATGCATGCATCCATAAGATAATGGAATCGCTTAAAACTTCTAGGTTACTATCAAATCAATTTGCATAAATGTAAACATGAAAGATAATAGATTTAATAACACATTTGACACAATGATTAATGTGGAAACCTAATTTAAGAAAAACCACCAGTAGCATGCTACTCTTTCTCACTGTTCCAAGGTGATGCCTTATGAAAGATCAACCCTATTAAAGGTTACAGTGCACACTATCAAATGTGACCTAGTTAAAGTTTTTTAATCACCTTGTTAGGAGTGAGCCTTGTTAGAGGATTTTAGACCATTCACTTGGAATGTCACTTGGTTAAAGGATTTACAAATGACTGTTAGGTTAACCTTAATCCAAAGGATTTATCCTAGAATAATACAATTATTAGAGAGTAACACTAAGGCTTGATCTGATAACAAGTTAAAACTCCAAATTCATAGATTACATATCTCTATTTCAGTCCTCTATTCTACTTGGCTTTCACTCTTTAGTTCTGATAGCTTGTTCACCCTTCAAGCATCCATACCATTAAGCCTTCTCCCTTAACTTTCCAATGCAAACTCTTTCCTTAGGGGAGTGAATGAAACAATACCTTAGACTCCTTGTCTTCTTTAGGTTCTTGCACATGATTCTTACTACCAATCCCTATAAATAGAGAATTAAGATATTTTTTCATTCATTCTCCATTGTCCAATTTAGGGTTAGGTTAGATTAGGTAGGATTCAATGAATCTACCCCACATTCCATTTCATTTCTAGAAACTTCGCCTTCAATCCTATTTGAATTTTCCTCAAAATGGTTTACCATGAATACTTCGCCATCAAATCATCAATCTTATCTTCCACCTAGTTCATACAATCCAAGAAAAAAAACTTGTTGGCTTAGATCCATTAAATTCATGATCTTTTTAATAATGTTGTCACTCAACATTAACTTGCTTCTGATTCTTGACACCTACTGTGTTGCTAGACATCCTTTGTAAAATCACTCAACACAAACTGAATTTTACTAATGCTCGACATTAACTAAAATTTACTTAGCATACACTAAAATAGACTTTTACTTGGTCCCAACTAGTTTTTTATTTAGCTTGCGCTAACTTTTCTCGGCACCTACTGTCCATTTGGTCAAGCTTGCCAAAAAACCTTTATTTAACTTGTTCTTTAAAAATTTCTTAGTGTAACCAACCTTTTCAACCTTAAGTTAATTATTAATGCCCTATGATATCACCATCTTAGCTGATTCTTGTACTCCTTTTCATATCATAACCCAACCTCTCCTCTAGGTGATATTGTTACATCTTTTGATCGAATCTTATTCATTAATCAAATAAGTGATAATCTTAAATCATATAAGTAGTTGTCTTACAAGAAAATAGAAAGTTTAACATGAGTGGAAAAATAATGATTGAAACACATTTATAATACTTGTATAAATCTATTTTCAACAACCTCCTTCTTTGGTTTTGATGGAAAACCAAACTTATCAACCAAACTAACCTGATTTATATAGTAAGACCAAGACAATACAAAAAAGAAAACAATTCCTTGTATTGAAATCTCTCCCTCTATTAGCAACTTTCATCTTCTAAATAGGTTACAAAATTTTGTTCTATTCTGATCAATAGAGAATAAACTCATCCTTATGACTCCATCTGAGTTCTAGTGCCTACCCTCGTTCACATCTTTCTAGACATATTGTTGCTATTATTATCGGACTATGTTAGACTAGTTTTATGTTGATGGATTAGTAGCATTGTTTCGAGACTATCAGACACTATGTTATGGATTCAGTTGATGAATGATGAGATTATTTAGACTCTACATTTTATGTATGCATGATGATTATTACATTACTTTCAGTTATTGATGATGAATAGTTAGATGGTTTACTATCACATGTGTTTTATTATGGATACTTACCCCATACTTGCATGTGTATGTTGTGCGTGTTTGTTCTTATGTATGGCATTTCTGATGTGGTTAAGGAAGGGAGTCATAGTCACCTTCTAGTTAGGATCCACACGATGCACCACTTCCTGCCATTGCCTATTTAGCTTAGCATTATATATATATTGTATGTACATGCATGGTTTTTATGCAGGTTGTAGGTATCGGGTATCGACTTCCCTGAATTGCCAGGATGAGCGTACCCCATTACACTATCTCAATTATAAGAGAAGGGAGATAAATTCTCAAGTCCAAATCCCAAACCCTTAAACCATTTTTCCTAGAGAGAGAGGACAAATGTCTGGATATTTTACCTTTCGAATGTGTCGGATGACATAATTCGTGATTTTTAACCCTTTAGACTGATTTTGTATGAATTGTTCTATGATGGGTTTTCATATTTTATCTTGGAGTTCTATGGTGAATTTTCTATTAATTAAGTCTTAATAAATAGATTTAATTAATATATTAATTATTTGGGGAAAAGTAATATAATATCATGACCTTTAGATATTTTGATTTTAATTAATTAAATGAGAATTAATTGAGAAAAATAATTAAATAAAAGAAATTAGAAATTAAAATTAATAATAATAAAAAATAATAATAAAGTAATAAATAAATAATAATAATAAAAGTTATAAGAAAATTAAAATAAAAGTTATAAGCTTGCCTAGGAGTAAACACACCTCTTGATTGCACATATGTCAACAACACAGGAGTTAGTGCACCAATTAAGCACATGGTGTCTACAACCTTATGACTCATCTAGAAGGTTGGAATAGACTCATGCTTAGTTGTCAACACCTTCTGGTTGTTTCTAGAGACATTCTAGGTGCTTCCTGAGTGTTCTTTATATTCAGGCACTCCTAAAAGCTTAGAGAGAGCATTTAGAGAGCATGTTTGGACAACTCGAGAGTGTGGGAGAAGGAAGGAACTTGCTCTATAGTTTCTGAGGAGAAGCGAATTAGCATTAGAATCCGGGTAGACTCTTGTGATTTTACCTATGTTATTTCTGCTTCTTGCACTTCCTATCTTCTTCATGTCTTCTGAATACTTTCTGAGGATTCTATGTGTGATTGTTCCAATTATTTCAATCTAGTCATGGATATTAAATTATTATGTGAGAAAACCCCTCATGCCGTAGATATGAGGAAATTATGGAACTAGGGTTAAAATTTAAAGCCAAACCCATTAGAAGAATTATTGGATAATTTAGAGACAAATATTTTATAGGAAATTCTCAAAATTGGAAGCCTTTTTAAAATTTGTGTATATGTTCTCTATGGAAACAGATATGTTTATATATTTTTATCTGCCTACACATATATATATATATATATATATATAGATATATAGATAGATATATATATATATATATATATATATATATATATATATATATATATATATATATATATATATATATATATATATATATATATAATAAATTGCATGTTAAAATCACTACGAAAAGTATACATTTAAAAATTTGAATTGCAGTTGAAAACGATTTTAGAAAAACTGTTTTAAAAATGTTATTTAAAAAATAAAATGGATTATATACCAAAGTATTGGAGGGAGGGGGCATTTTAATGCACCCTGTACCCTTTAAACATTGCCAGCAGCCCGTGCTTGCTGTCGCAGGCCCTGCGACAAAGGTAGGACCACATGACGCTTTACATATGTTGGGCAGTGGCATTAAGCCTATGCCAAACTTCAATCATAGTACATTGTTTTATTATATCATTTTACAATATGATTGATATGCGATTTCGACAGTCAATGGAACTTCAATTGCAATTTTTATAAAGGTTTACTAATATATATATATATATATATATATATATATATATATGTATGTATGTATGTATGTATGTATGTATGTATGTATGTATGTATGTATGTATGTATGTATGTATATATTATTAATGAAATTTTAATATTCAAGCCAATTAAACAATATTGTTTATATTTAGATTTAATAAATTTATGAGTTCAAATAAAGTTATTGGGATTCTATAAGTTACCAATTATTTTAGGGTTCTTGAAATTGAAAATTGACTCATTGAAATTGATAATGAAAATAATTGGTAAATTCTTATGTGAAAAATATACAATGTAATTTTGATGGGGGTCATACATGAGCTATTAATATCAATAGAATAATTGGTAAAATCGATTCTAGAGTTATGAGAAATTTTAAACTAGTTGATGGATTAGAAAACAATGTACAAATTCCTCCATTCAATATCTAAAATTGGAAATAGATACTAAAACCTCCACACATTACTCAACTATGTAATTTTAGCAAACCAAAACATGTGCTTGCATTGTGTTTTCTTTATGCTATCTATTTTGGGTTTTTGGGTTGACTAGTGTTGACCAATTATAAGACATCTATCAGAGGCTCGAAGGTTATGATTGTGATGTCATGATGATGTCTTTTGATTTTGATATTTATAAACCCAACCATGGTTATGTGATGGTATACTCTATTAGATGTTTGTATTTACTATTTCTTAATGCTTTTCAGTCTTCTTGAGTGAAGCTGAGTTATATGTATCTGAAACACTTGACTTAACCATTTTGAGTCATCGATCAATTATCCTTGGAGTACTTTCTAGTTGCCATGATGGGGCTAAAATGTTGATTTGTTCTTGATGATGTCATGTTGTGACATGTTTGACTCAACCATTTTGGAGTCTTCGAGCAGTATGATTTTGAGATATATTTTGGTTATTGAGAACCAATGATTATTATGATTATCAGGGATACCTTCAGTTGCCAATAGAGAACTGTTGTGGTCATGATTATCTATGATGTTTTTCAGTTGACTCATGGAGATTTGATGTTTATATTGTCAATTATCTTTTGTGATTTTGAGATTTATGATTCCATGACCTTAGGGTAGGTTATCTACTTGTAGTGACGGGAAGTGGCTTGCAATGGGGGTCGGGGCCCTAAGAGGCTGCCAGGGTAACTCATTGTAAGTTTCCTTAATAAGTGAAAACATTCACACCTAATACTAATGAAATGAACCTAAAAAGATAATTTTTTTGTTCTCGCCCATGCCTCGAGTGCTAGTACAGACTAGGATGGGAGTAGAGAGAATGCTTGGTCATGACCTTGCATTCCATAGTATGCCTTGTCAGTATGAGAGGATACTAATGGCTGCATAGGGATCAGTAGGGACCCTGGAGTCCTAAGCTAACTACCAAGGTAACTTCTACATGATTTATGCGATGACACTTGCCCGTTTATAGAGTAGGTTTCCTAAATGTCATTGTGTGCCTCTGGGATTAGATGTTGGTTTTGTGATTGAAACCTTTGATTTAGTATACTTTTAGGATTCTTGGACTTAGAGAGTATTTATGCTATGTGATTTGATAACCTATATGGGACTTGACATTATCTCCTCAACATAGTGGGAGTGGACCATTTAGGTTCCATGCGGTCGGGTGGTAGTGCTTTATCACTCTTATCATTTGAGATCCATTTGAGACACCATGGCTGATGCATTCTTGTTGGCATCTATCTTCATGGATTATGATAGTGGACATGTATCCTTATGTTGATTAATTGCATGTGTTAGATGATGTTATCTTATGCTTACTTTGCATGTTAGATTACTTTCTTCATATGATGTAGTGTGTTCATAGGAGTGATATTCCTACTATGTTAATAATGATGATCTCTTCGATGATTTGGAATGTTACACGTGGAGGGATGGCTAGGATCCACGATGGTCTAATGATGCTATTTACACTTGGGAGGAACTATGCACTTAGTTTATTATGTTTGATCTTTTATGATGGATGTCTATATCTTCTATGATGATGTATCATGTATGACATGTGATTACCTTTACTTTTTTGTATCATGGATTAGAATAGGATGATGTACTTTATTTCACATGTGTATATTATTTTAAGCCTATCATACCCTATGACATGTATAGTGGATGATCGAGCATTCAAAAATGTAACTTACAAACATTGGAATTTTTATTATTATTTCATGAGGATGTGATGTTAGATGAATAGATAAATTAGATGTGATTCAAAAATTAAAGGATCCATGAAGAATGTAACCAACTATGTATGCTATGTTTACTTTCAATTGTATTTTTGTTATTGCTTCTATTACTATGCATAAGTTGTAAATGGTTTTACTTCCATGTCTACTTTAAAAAAAAATAAAAAATGCTACCAAACTTAGTGAAACTTTAGGTTAATTCTTTGGATCCCTTGGCGGGGTGTTACATGAGTTACTTCTTATATCTCCCTCTATATTATCTTCATCTTTACAAGGTATATGTAATCAATAGATACATTTTATTTCTCAATAGTCAAAAAATTCTTCCTTGGACTATGTTAGGATCTCTCCCTCTTTGTTCAATATCTATCTTCAATATCTCTTCCTTCATAGCTTTGAGTAGTTATTTGATCCATACAATGATTCTACAATTTACAATGGTAGATTGTGATATGCAATTTTATTTCTTGCTAGTCCATGTAACCAGCCTCTTGCCTAAGAAAAATGCTCCTCCACTGGTGATCTTTCTATCATCAATGTTTCTAGCCCAATCAACATTAGTATGGCTCTTAATTCAAATTTCTCATTTTTCTTGTAGTATAGACCATATTCCTTAGTTCCTTTTAGATATCTTATGATTCTCCTTGGGATCAGTAGAGAATATTGCAAATATCCCTAGATAATGTAATATCAGGTCTACTATGTACTACATATTGCAAGTTTCCAATCATAGACCTATATAATGTTTGATTCACCTTAGCTAAATTATTATTCTTTGACAACCTATGTCCTATCACCATAGGTGTATTTATTGGCTTGAAATCCTCCAATCCAAACAAAATCATTATCTCCTTAACATACTTTGACTAAGTGATGTTTATATCATATTTCATTTGATATACTTGCAAACCAACAAAGAAATTGATCTCTCTAAACATAGACATCTAAAATTCTTGCTTCATTTATTTTGAAAAAGCCTTACATAAAGCATCTTGACCTCCAAATATGCTATCATCAACATAAATTTCATAGAACAAAATACATTTTCCTTTCTCTGTCTTTAAGTATAGATTGTTATTATCACCAGAGTCCTCTTAAATCCAATCTTAACAAGATAATTATGAAGTCTCTCATGCATGCTCTTGGTGTTTTCTTCAAACTATATAAGACTTTGTGTCATATACATACCATGTTTTTATTTTTAACATCAACAAATCCTTTTGGTTGTTCTATGTAAACTTCTTCCTCTAATATACCATTTAGAAATGTAGATTTAACATCAATTTGATAAAATTTGAAACCTTTGTATGCAGAATAAGCAAGGAGAGTTCTTACTCCCTCCAATCTAGAAATAAGGGAAAATTTTTCTCCATTGTCAATTCCTTTTTCTTGTGCATATCCTTTGCTAAGTAATATTTCCTTGATCCTTGTGACTTCACCATTTTCATTTAGCTTGTTTCTATATACCCACTTGGTGTGAATCACATTTTTGTCTTCTACTCTAGGAACTAGAGTCCATATCTTCTTTTTCTCAATTTGTGCAATCTCTTCTTCCCTAGTTTGACTCTAGTCCACATCTTCTAAGGCATTTTTCAGTATATTGGGTTCTCTCATGCTCAAAAAACATGTATCATTTCTCAATTTATTCCTTGTCATTAATATAACATCTTTATCTCTAATGATTTGTGTAGAAGGATGATGTCTCTTAACATATTTAGACAATCTTGGTTCAGCTTTGGTTTCTTCATTTGGTCATTCAACTTCTGAGTTACTATGTACATCTTTGTCAGGTAGCTCAACATTTCTTTCATGTACACTAATCTCAGAATCAAAATGTGCCTAAACTTTATTATGGAAGTCGACATCTGAATGTAGCTTGTGTTGGAAATCTGATTGAGAAGATCATTGTGAGTAGAAGATTGTAGATCAAAGAGGGAGATTTGTTGTTAAAAGAATGTTTTCAATCATTGTTTTGTCATTGATGTCAAACTTTTGAATTGTAGGAGTGAAATTTTCTTATAAGATCCAAGTACTATCACTTAGTTGATTGATGAAGAGGATTTGATCACTAAGATGTAACAAGAGCACCTAAGGGAAAGGTTGAATTATGATGTTGCAATGAAGTGCAAGGATCAGTTAAGAAAATAGTTAAATGATGTATTGATAACTTACTCAAAGATGCAGAGGTTGGTCACACTTAGAAACATTGGAGGAATAAGTTGTAATAAGGTTGACTATAAAGCTTAAACTAAGTTCATGAGTGGGTGCTAAGCAAGCTAGTTGAAGCTGAGAAAATTCTTAGTTGGAGCCGAGCAATAGGAAGTTCTAGTGTGTCCTAAGTGATCTTCAAGTGCTGAGTGAAGTTGAAGTGCTGAGCATCAAAAAATCTTAGTTGTTGTCAAGTGAACTTTAGGAGCCGAGCATTAGGAAAACCATAGTTCATGCTGAGTAACATAGTATGTGTCAAGCACCAGTATTTCAATAGTGCCGAGTTGCTGCATTATTTCAAATGATAAAGATTCACCAAATCTAAGCTGACAAAGCGATTACCTTGAATTTTTTGAACTAGTTGGAGGATAAGGATGATGAGCTAGTGGCATAGAATTCTATGTAAACTATTTTTGGGTGAATTCAAAAGGATTATCCAAGAAGCTTCTAAAGGAAACAAAAGATGGGTTAGATACAATGAATCCTACCTAATCCATACAAATTTATATCAAAGGAAGGAAGAATTGAGTGAGAATAGGAACTCCAAGACTTATATTTAAGGATTCATAGACCAAGTAGCAAATGTTGTAGATGATGCTACTACTGAAGTGCCAAATTGAGAAGTGGTTAAAAGGGTGTCAAGGTGAAGAGATCTAGGAGAAGGAAGAGCACATAGGCTCTACTTCTACAAGTGGTCAAGAAGAGATGATTGTATTGGTACATTGAGCATGGAGACTCAAGAAGGCTAAGCTTGAAATGAGTGAAAGCTGTCAGAGTTGCAGAGATTGAAGGCTAGGCAATGGTATCAGCTGAGAAGTGGTTTGAGATCTACAAGTTAAGTTGTATTTTGTAATCAGGTCAAAATCCCTAATTGTTACTCTCTAGTAGTTGTATCACTTAGGATAGAGGGAAAATCCTATGGACTTAGGTTGGCCTAACAACCATTTGTAAATCTTTTAACAAGGTGGCATTCCAAGTGAATGTTCTAAAGTCCTCTAACCAGGTCCACTTCTAACAGGGTGGTCAAATCCTCTTACAAGGTTACATTTAATAGTGTATTGTAAGCCTTTGACAAGGTAGGGCTTTTATAGGGCATCACTTTAAAGAGTGAGAATTGAGTAGCATGTTACTGGTGGTTTTTCCCAAATTGATTTTTCATGTAAATCACTATGTTATGTGTTGATTTCTTATATTGTATGCTTGCATGTTGATTTATAGTAACTTGCTAAATAGAAATGTTAAATCTTGGATGAATGAATGGTTGAATAGGCTCACCACACATATTGGAAAAGTTTGAATAGGACATTTGGACCTTGAATAACCAACTCACCACAACCCCCCCCCCCACAAGTTATTCTAAAGAATTTCTAATAGCTTGGTTGTTGAATACAACTTGAAATTCATAGTATGTGACTTGGCAGTCACTATCATTTGCTGTTGGTTTGTAACTTGATTCGCAACATCTTTTTCATCAAGAATACCTTCATAAAAGTATACAAATAATTTGTATTCTTTTGGTTCCTTCATAAGTTTAGCATCATATACTTCTCTATATTTATCAAATTTCACATTTGCACTTTCCACAATTTTATTAGTGTTAGTATTTAAACACTTATGATCTTTACTTCTTATGGAATCACCTAGGAATATACGTTCTTCACTTTTTACATCTAGTTTACCATTCCTAAAATCTTTGAAAATAAAGCATTTGCTTCCAAATACCTTAAAATATTTACATTGGGTGAGTATCCATACCATAGTTCAAAAGGTGTTGAATGAATGCTTTCTTGACTTGTACACAACTCAAGGTATAGACGATTGTACTTACAAATTCTCTTTAGTATTTCAAAGAAACATTTTTCTCCATTATCAGTGTGCTAGCACACTCCATTATAGACCGGTTGCCCCTTTCAACAATTCCATTTTGTAGAGGGGTTCTAGGAACAAATGTCTACCTATTGATTCTTTTGTCATTACAAAACATCTCAAACTCATTTGATGTGAATTCTCATCCTTAATTAGATATCAAATATTTCATACTTTTACCTATTTCCTTTGAAACTCTTACTAATTACTAGTTAAACATTTGGAAAGTATCATATTTCTATTTTAGAAAAATAATTGTCATAATCATCAACAAGAAGCATAATGTATTTATCTCCTATGTAGATTTGCACTTCAATTGGTCCATAAAAGTTAGTATAAACAATCTCTAGTATTCCTTTATAGGTATGAGTTTTACCCTTAAAACTTGAATTTGTCATTTTTCCTAATTAACATTGTTTGCACATTATATTATCAAGTTTCTTTAACTTAAGAAAATAAATAACTTTTCTCATGTTACTAATACTATGAAAGTTATCAAAATTAACATGACATAACCTCTTGTTCCACAACCACACATCGTCAAATTCTATAACTAAACAAGTAGCATCCTCTATATCAAGGTACAATGGATAAATCCTAGTTTGACTACCCTTTCCAATTAGTTTTCCATCAGTATCATATATCTTAGCAATATTGTTTTCAAACTCAACCTTACATCTTGAATTATTTAGTTGTAACTGACTCAACAAATTATAGTTAAGTTCTTCAATTTAGTAAGTATTGTCACATAAAATATTTTTTGTGAGTTTGATATAATGTTTTCCTTTTATCAAACATGGTGCATCATTAGCAAATCTTACACTATTTCCATCATAACAATTCAAGGTAATGAACTTACTTTTATCTATAGTCATGTGATGTGAACACCCACTATCAATGACCCATCTGTCATTCTTTTTCACATAAGACACAAGTGTAATTGCCTCATCTATATTAGTTTCATCCTTCATTGCAACATAGACCACTTCAACATCGTGTTCATAAAATTCATCTCTTGTTTCCTCTTTAGCAATCTATGAAGACTTCTTACCTTTGTCTTTGTAATATTTGTTGTCTTTATATCTTCTACTTTTGTACTTTTCACCACCTCTTTAGTTCTTCTTCTCTAGATATCTAGCAAGAATATGACCAACCTTATTGCAATTAAAATAAATTATAGCTCTGTGAAATCTTCTTTCTAGTAGTACATCAAGTTGATCTACATCCTCCTTGTTTGTATCACTATCACTAGACACATATTTTATCTTTTTCTTCTTCACATTAGGTTCTTTCAATGACAACTTAGCTCTAAAAGAATATTCAATATTTTTAGGTTTGTAATTATCAAAGTTAGATAGCTCAAAAGCAGTGAGTCTATGTACCAAACCTTCAAGAGTTTGATGAACATTTCCTATTATACATCTCAATTTTTGAATTACAGAAACTCTAATAGCATATATAGGTAGAAATGTTCTTCAAGCTTTTCTTAGTGCAATATCTATTGGACATATAAGATGAGTAACTGAGAGGGACTAAAATAAATCCCATATCCCTTTAGATGTTAGTACAAACTAAGCTTTGAAAACTGAATACTATTGATGCTCAACAAATACACATAAAATGATGTAACTTGGTAAATCCTAAATATTCTTGGTAAGTACCTAACATGAAAATATTATATGTTATGTGTGCTTACCATTATTTTAACGTAGATGTGAACACATAAAATAAAATAGCATGAACACAATTGACACCATGATTTAACATAGAAACCCAATTTGGGAAACCACCAATTGCAACTAGTTAATGTTTTCACTCTTTTGAAGTGAGCCCTATTAAGATCCAACCCTATTAAAGGTTACACAACTCACTATTAGGTGTGACCCTATTAAAGGATTTAATCACCCTATTGCATTAGTCACCCTATTAATAGGTGTGACCTTGTTACAAGATTTACAAATAACTATTAAGCCAACTTTGTTAAGAGATTTAGATCACTGCTACAATGGTTAGAGAGTAACAATGAGATGACCTAATTTCTAATGCAACTAAATTTTTTATTATAGATCTCTATTCTAGTTTGTACTTGATTCTTTATTATTGAATATATCTTTTCAGCTCCACAAGGATATTCTACTTATCCTTCTAACTCACTTCCTTACTGCATCATTAGATCTTCAAAATTTTCCATGCATTCACACTCTTACACACTTTTGAATTCTCAACTTGACCTTATACTTATATCTTAAATAAGTTTTGTCAAGTCAGGTAAAATAAAACTTCAAATAACTTATATTCATCTTCTCAGTTAGCTAAAACCAATAGATAAATTAATTAAATTCAGTATTCTAAAATAAGAGAATCCTTTGTTAGCCAACCTATATTAATAGAAACTAACTCAGAAATGATTTTCCTATATTAACCAAGTGAACTCACTTAACACTGCATATTCATGAAGATCATTTGGTAACTCAGTGAGTTTGGTTAACACTAATTCCATCCAACATTTCCTTCATTAAACAAGTGAGTTTGGCCAACACTCATCTTATATAAACTTTCCTTTGATGCCTAAGTTAACTCAATAAACATTGCCTTCTAAACTAGGAAAACAAAAGAATGCTTAGAGGACGCATAAAATTGTCTTTGCTCAACATGCACTAAATAATAATTATATTACATTTTTGTAACATCAAAGACAATACAAAATTAATCAATTGTATCCAATGATCTCCCTCTTTGGCATTGATGGAAATACAACATCTCATGACACAATTGAAATTTTATCTATGAGAACTTTCTTTGTTAGTATGAACTCTTTTTGTCTTTAGTTTATCCCTCTATCAATAAACTTCTATCAACAACTATTACCAAGTTCATTCTCCCACATACACATTTGTATGATATCATAATTCTTCCTCCTATAGAAAAATTTTCCTTCTAATTAAAATTTCTTATGAGATATGATAGTAAACTTCTACCTCTTTGACAACACATGCCAAAGACAACAACTCTTGTTAATATCAATGTACCTTAAGTATTGATTTATTTGCAATATGCCCTTATCAATACTACACCAGTTCATTAATTTTCAATAGGTTATAGTTGATGCATCACCAAACCTTATTTAGTGAGCTTCAGATAGGGGAATGACCCCTAGCTTACCTCTTAGATATAGAAATGCATCCTTAGGTAATGGGTTGGTGAATATATCTACAATCTATTCTTTAATGTTCACATATTCCAATCTGACTTCTTTATCTTGCACTAATTCTCTTAAGAAGTGATATTTTATTACAATGTGCTTTGTTTTGGTATGCATCATTGGATTATATGATATATTTATTGCACGATTATTATCACAATATATGACTACTAGATTTTTTATCTCTATCTTTATTCCTTCCAACATTTGTTTGAACCAAAAAATGTTAGAATAATTAACTATCATTCCCACATATTCCACCTTTGCTATGGATTAAGAGATTCCATTTTGTTTCTTACTTGTCCAAGACATTAGTATTTTACCAAGAAAGAATGCTCCACCACTAGTTATTTTCTTGTCATCAATACTTTTTGCCCAATTAGCATAAGTGAACACATTTAAGTCAAAATTGCCTCCAAGTTCGTACCATAAGCCATATTCTTTAGTACCTTTTAGATATCTCATGATTCTCTTGATTTTCATCATGTGATTTTCTCTAGGATTTTCTGAGAACCTTTCCACCATACCAACTACTAATGCAATACCAGGCCATGTATGCACTACATACTACAATTTTTCAATCATTGGTCTCTATCTAGTCAGATCTACTTCCTTTGAATCATCAATTTTGGAAAGTTTATGTCTAGTAGACATAGGTGTTTCAACTAGTCTTGAATCTTCCATTCCAAATTTCTTTAGTATCTCCTTGATATATTTGGATTGAGTAACATGTAAATACATTTTTTTTTTTGCTAAATCTATAATCCAACAAAGAATTATCTCTCCAAACATAGACATATCAATTTTTTTACTAATTTCTTCTAAAAATTCTTTACATTAGTCATCATTTCTTATGAATAAAGTATCATCAACAAATATTTCTACCAACACAATCTTCTTGTCTAGTCGTTCCTTGATTTACAGACTACTATTCTCATTTGTTCTTCAAAATTCAATCTATATTAAGTAATTATGAAGCCTTTCATACCAAGCTTTGGGAGCTTTCTTGAGACCATATAATTCTTTGTGTAATTTGAAGACTATGAATCTTTTGGTAGGATCTACAAAACCTTCTGGTTTTTCAATGTAGACTTCCTCATCAATAATTCCATTCAAGAATGCAAATTTAATATACATTTGATACACGTTAAATCCTATGTGTTTTGCATATGCAAGTTCTAACACTTTCTAATCTTGCAATAGGAGAAAAAGTTTCACCATAATCAACACCTTCTTCTTGAGAACAACCTTTACATACCAATCTTTCTCTATTTTTGAAAACTTTTCCATCTTCATTCAACTTGTTTCTAAACACCAACTTTGTGTGAATTACATTTTTATCCATCGGTCTAAGAATGAGAGAACAAGTTTTATTCTTCCCTATTTTTTCTATTTCTTCATTCATTGCTTCAACCCAAATTTCATCATCTAATTCATCTTTAGTGTTTCTAGGTTCAAATTCAGCAAGTAAACATGTACCTTTTTATTTACTTCTTGTCATTATTCCATTAGATTTGTCTCTAATTATTTGATTAGGTGCATGATACCTTCTAAAATATCTTGTTACCATAGTTTCTTTGGATTTGGAATGAGTTTCAATGATTTCATCATGAACTTTAGTATCAAGCTTGGGTCCCACTACCTTTGACTTGGGTCCTTCAGACTTGGTTTGAACTAGCTTGATAGCCTCTGACTATGACTCATGTCCTTCAGACTATGACTCATGTTGTACTATCTACAACTTGGTAACTATTAGAGATTTTGGGGACTCAAGGGGTAAAGCTTCCTTTCTCTTAGATAGATTTCTCAGATTATCAAGTTCATAGTAAACAAATCTTCTTTAATTCTTTGCCTCTTTGCTGCTTTTTTCTTTACTCTTTTCTGCAAACACATCAATTCTCACATGTGCACTTTCTATGATTTTATGAGTAGACAAATTCAAACATTTGTATGCTTTAATTCTATATGAGTATCCTAAAATTATGCCTCCATCACCCTTTACATCAAATTTTCCCTTTCTAGATTCTTTCAAATAAAACATTTTTACCAAGTACTTTCAAGTAACTTACATTTGGTTTGTATCCATACCTTAGTTGATAAGGATTTTTGTTTAAACATTTCTTTAGCTGTACTCTATTCAAGTCATGAACTCTAGTTCTAATAGCTTCCTTCTAGTATTTGCTTGCAACATTCTTTTTAATCATCGGTGTTCTCACATAGTCTATGATGGATCTATTTTTTCTTTTAGCTATACCATTCTATTGTGGAGAACCAGGGGCTAATAATTGTCTATTGATCCCTCTTTCAATGTAGAAATTATTGAATTCATTGGAGATGATTTCACCACCTTTTTCTAATCTTAAACATTTCAGTCTCTTTCCATTTTCTTTTTCTACTCTTGCTAGATACCACTTAAGTTTTTGAAAAGCTTTGGATTTGTCTTTTAGATACATTGTAGTCACCATTCTAGAATAATCATTAAAAAAAAGAATAAAAAAGAATTATCCACCATAACTCTCTATTCCAATTGGTCCACATAAGTTTATATGTACAAGTTCTAAGACTTCTTCTGATTGATAGTTCTTAATTTTAAAACTAGTCTTTCCCAAATTACCAATTTGGTAAATTTTGCATAGACCCATATCAGGCTTCTTCAAACTAGGACTACCTCTTAATCTTTTATGTTTGATTATCTTAACTAAATTATGAAAGTTTACATGACATAATCTTTTGTGCCATAACCAACTTTCTTCTACTTGAGAAATAAAACATGAACTTTCACTGAGATCAATATTAAATAGATTACCTTTTGTTTGCTTGCCAGATCCAACTAGATTCCCTTTTCCATCTAGTAGTTTGTCTTATCCATTGATGAATTCTACCTTGAATCCAATGTTATTCAACTATGCGACACTCAATAGATAATGCTTTAGCCCTTCAAACCAATAAGCATTGTCACATAAAAGTTCCTTTGTCAAAGAAATACATCTTTTTCCTTTTATGTTACAAGGTTCATTGTTTCCAAATCTTATACTACCAGCATCACAATGTTCTATGTGTTCAAATTTTGTTTTCTCTCCAGTCATATAATCTGAATAGCCACTTTCAATAATCCATGTATCATTTTTGCTAACATGAGAGATAAGTGTCATCTTATCTCTTTCATCATCATATTCATCTTTTACTATAATATATACCATTTCACCTTCATTATTATCAAAATCTTTAGCCATAAAACAAGATTTCTTACCTTTGTCCTTGTCTTTCTTGTAGTTCTTGAAATCCTTCTTGACTTTGTGCTTATTTCTTTTCTTTTCATCTTTGTTTTCTCTGTTTGGACACCTTGCAACAATGTGACCAACTTCTTCACAAGAAAAGTAGATTAGAGGAATTTTATCTTTGTACCTTCCTTTGCCTTTGGCATACTTTCCTGCAAGTAGGGCTTCAATAACTTCAAGATCACTATTTGAGCTTTCTTCAATTTCTTCTTCTTCACTTCTTGATTGAATAGACTTTGATTTCTTACTCTTTTTCTTGAGTGAGAGTTTAGCTTCAAATGCAAACTCAATACCTTTTGAGCTAGGAACATAGTTATCAAAGTTATCTAACTCAAAAGCTATAAATCATCCAACTAAAGCATGTAGAGATATTTTATTATTTAGACCACATCTCATCTCATTTCATAAATAACAAGAAGAGTTCTAAGTACTTTGCTTACAACTCTTTTTTCTTGAATGTCTCCTCCAGATGCTCTGATTGTGCTCACACTTGTTTTAATTCTTTCCACATATTTTGCAATGTTTTCATCTTCTCTCATTTTCATCTTATCAAAATGACCTCTTAGAATTTTAGCCTTATCTCTTCTTACATTTTCATCTTCTCCATAAATGTCTTTTAGTTTGGTCCACATTTCATGAGCTATTTTACAATCTTTTACTTCATTAAAATTGGCATAGTTAAGAGTAGATGCAATATCAATCATGATGATGTCATGATTCTTCTTTTTAGCAATGTCTTCAACTAATAATGTTCCATTGGGAGTCTTGTATTCAAAATCAAGATATTTACAACCTGAATCATTGATGGTAGCCAAATGTAACCTTATAAGTCCTTTTCATACTACAAAATTGTCTTCGTTCAACTTGAATATTTCTCTTCTATAAGACATCTTGATCTTTAGATTAGTTCCTTGAAACCTTCTCTGTAATCCTAAAAAGCTCTAATACCAATTGTTTGAAATATGAGAGGAGTAACTAAGAGGTGAGGGGTGAATTAGTTACCACTAAAATAAATCCCACATCCCTTTAGATGTTAGTATAAAATAAACTCTAAAAATTGAATACTGTTGATGCTTGACAAACACACATGAAATGTTGTAACTTAGTAAATACTGAATATGCTTGATAAGTACCTAACATGAAAATCTTAGATGTTATCTATGATTACCATTATTTTAACTCAGATGTAAACACATAAAATAAAATAGCATGAACACAATTGACACCAATATTTAATGTGGAAACCCAATTTGGGAAAACCTAAATTGCAACTAGTTACTATTTTCACTCTTATTAAGTGAGCCTTGTTAGGAGCCAATCCTATTAAAGGTTACAAAAGACACTATTAGGTGTGTCCCTAGTAAAGGATTTAGTCACCCTATTAGGAGTGGCCATGTTAGAGTTCTTTAGACAATACAATAGAACTACCACCTTATTAGCAGATTTACAGATAACTATTAAGCCAACTCTGTTAAGAGATTTAGATCACTGCTACAATGTTTAGAGAGTAAAAATGAGATGACCTAATTTTTGATGCACCTAAATTGGTGATTACAGATCTTTGTTCTAGTTTGTACTTGATCCTAGTTTGCACCTAAAGTGATGCCCTGTGAAAGGCCAACCCTATTAAAAGTTACAATGCACACAATTAAATGTGGCCCAGTTAAAGGATTTCAATCACCTTGTTAGGAGTACACTTTATTAGAGGACTTTAGACCATTCACTTGGAATGTCACTTGATTAAAGGATTTACAAATGACTATTAGGTCAACCTCAATCCAAAGGATTTACCTTATACTAATACAATTATTAGAGAGTAATAGTACGACTTTATCTGATAAAGACTTACAACTCTATTTGAAGATTACAAATCTATAATTCAGTCCTCCATTCTACTTGGCTTTCCAACACTTCAACTCTGATAGATTCTTCATCGTTCAAGCATATATATCATTGAGCCTTCTTGCCTAAATTGCCAATGTAGGCTCTTCCCTTAGGTCACTAAATGAAGCGATACCCTAGACTTCTTTTCTTTCTTAGGATCTCATAGATGACAACCATTACCATTAACTAGCCATCCCTATAAATAGAAAATTAAGATATTTTTCCATTCACTCTCCATTGTCCAATTTAGGGTTGGGTTAGATTAGGTAGGATTCAATGAATATATTCTTCATTTCTAGAAACTTCTCCTTCAATCCTCTTTCAATTTGGCTCAAAATAGTTTACCATGAATTTTGTGCCACTAGCTCATCAATCTTATCTTTCACCTAGTTCACACAATCCGAGAAAACAAACTTTTTCACTTAGATCCATTAAATTTATGATCTTTATAATAATATTGACACTTGGCATTAACTTCTGATGCTCAACACAAACTACATTGCTCAAAATCCTCTGTAAAGTCACTCAACATGAACTAAAGTTTACTAGTTTTGAGCATCAACCAAACTTTAGTTAGCATACCATAAAATAGACTTTTACTTGGCTCCAACTAATTTTTTGTTTTGCTTGTGCTAACATTGTTTGACACCTACTATCAATTTGGTCAACCTTGTTAGAAAAACTTTGTTTAACTTATTCTTTTGAACTTTCTTAGTGTAACTAACCTTTGCAACCTTAAGTAGATTATCAATGCACTATGATATCACTATCTTAGCTGATTCTTGTACTCCTTTTTGTTGGAATTACAATAGGAAAGGTAAACTTTGAAGGGTGGGAGTGAATCAATAGTTTGAACTTGAAGCCATAAATCTTTCACCACACATCCATCTCATGCATTCAGTAAGTAAGCTGAAATAATATGTAAAGAATGTACATCTAAATCATGTAAACATATAAATATTCACACATATATGACAGTAGATATGATTACGTAGAAACCCTTCAATGAGAAGGTAAAATTGGGGTAGGAATGAGGCCCAAAAATCTTCACCACTGTAGTAATAAAGTGTATCCAATGAATGTTATAATGTTTTGATCATGAGACATGATCTACCCTATAAAAGGTATGCTTTGTTAAAGGCTTACAAAGACTATTAGGTCTCACCCTGTTAAAGGATTTCAGCACCCTGTTAGAAGTGTGCCTTGGTAAGGAACTTTAACTTATAATGAAGTAAGCACCTTGCTAGAGGATGTTAATACAACCTATTAACACTAGTTTGTTAAGACATTTTGACTGATTCACCAACTAGAATGATTCAACAATGATCCTATAGCTAGCTATTGATTGCTTGATGATAGATCACCTCTAAACTAATATTTTCTCAATCATTCTTGATTAGATGTCTCTTTTTTGTATGCTCTTGTCTTCCCCTATTCTTATTTAAATGATTATGTAATACAATCTTATATCATAACTCCTTAGCCACCATGAATGCTCTATTTGTGCTTGCAAATTTCTCTCTAACTCCTTCCACACACTCTAGAGAGTTTAGAGATTTGTCCTCCTTAAGAAGACATAGGTGAGTTGGGGCTAGGTATAAATCAACAACTATCATTCATCCATTTTTTTTCTTAAACCTTTCTTTTTTCTAATTGGTTGCATGTAATTACATTGGGAATCCAACTTAAGATTCATCCTTATCTCCAAAATATCATAATTCATCCTTAAGTCAGCCCAAAAATGGTTTACATAGTTGTTTTTTCCTTTACAAAAAACTATAACAAGACTGTCTCACTCAACATCTGAAGTCTTTGATGCTCAGCATATACTATCTTTTATGCTCAGACTCAGCATCTGTATCACTTAAAATGCACTACTTTCTCAACTGTTGAATCAGTTAGCATACACTACCTGCTTGAAACTTTAGCAACTTGGCACATGAGTGGCTTAGCACTCATTGTAGACTTGGCATGCTCTATAATATACATGTTTCTCAACATGTATTCCTTGTTCTACATGAACTAAGTAAATGACTTAAGTGTGTTGACACTCACTTTTCAAAACCAATCTGAGATCAACACTTTTCGTATCATAACTCAACTTTTCCACTAGATTCTAATGTTAAATTTTTTGATCAAATCCTCTTCATCAATCAAATAAGTGATAGTACTTAAATCATATAAGTTGTTGTCTTAACATCAAATAGCGGGCTTGACATTAGTGACAAAACAATGATTGAAACACATTGATCACACTTATATCAATTTGTTTTCAATACTAATACCTACCTCTTCATTCATTTTTCAATGTAGAATTCATTGATCTCATTGGAAATGAATTCACCACCTATATCCAATCTCAAACATTTCAGCTTCTTTCTAGTTTCTTTCTCTACTCTTGCCAAATACCACTTAAAATTTTGAAATGCTTCAGACTTTATTTTTTAGATACATTAGAGTCATGATTCTAGAATAATCATGAAAAAAATTTCTCCATTGTATCTCTTTATTCCAATACATCCACATAAGTCTCTATGTATAAGTTGTAAGACTTCTTCAAAATAATAGTTCTTTCTTTTGAAACTAGTTTTTCCCATCTTACAAATTTGACAATTTTTGTATAGACAAATATTAGGTTTCTTCAAATTAGGAATACCTCTTATTATTCTATTTTTTCTTATCTTGACTAGATTATGAAAGTTCACATGACATAATCTTTTGTGCCATAACCAACTTTCTTCCACTTGTGAAATAAAACATGAACTTTCATTGAGATCTAGGTAGAATAGATTACCTTTTATTTGTTTACTAGACTCAACCAAATTTCCTTTTCCATCTAGCAACTTGGCCTTCCCATTCATGAATTCTACCTTGAATCCAATGTTATTCAACTATACCACACTTAGTAGATTATGATTTAGTCCTTTAACCCAATAAGCATTGTCACATCTAAGTTCACTGGTTAATGAGATAAAATATTTTTAGTTTATGCAACAAGGTTCATTATTTCCAAATATCACACTACCACCATCATAATGTTCAATGTGTTCAAACTTTGTTTTATCACAATCTCATGATGTGAGAAGCTACTATCTATAATCCATGTATCATTTTTTCTAACACGAGAGATACGTGTCATTTTATCTCCTTCATCATCAGATTCATCTTTTATAGCAATATATACCATTTCATCTTCATTGTTATTAGAATCTTTAGCCATAAATCAAGATTTCTTACCATTTTCCTTGTAGTCCTTTTAGTTCTTGAATTTGTTCTTGTCTTTGAACTTATTTTTTTTCTTTTCTTTGTTGCTTTCTTTGTTAGGAGATTTTGTAGTCTTGTGACCAACTTCTTCACAAGAAAAATAGATTAAAGGAATCTTATTTTTGTACTTTCCTCTTTCATTGAAATTTTTTTACAACTAGGGCTTCAACAACTTCAAGATCACTGTCTAAACTTTCTTCCTCTTCTTCACTTTTTGATTGATTGGCTTTTGATTTCTTACCCTTTTTTGAGTGAAAGCTTGGTTTCAAATGTAGACTCAATAGCCTTGGAACTAGGGACATAGTTATCATAGTTATCCAAATCTAAAGTTATCAATCTTCCAACTAGAGCATCCAAAGTTGTATTTCTATGTGGATCACATCCCATCTCTTGAGTATAATACACTTTAATTACATAGATAGGAATAAGGATTTTGAGCACCTTGTTTACAACTATTTTGTTATCAATGTTTCCTCCAAACACTTTGATTGTGCTCAGACTTTCTTTAATTCGCTCAACATATTTTGGAATGTTTTCATCTTCTCTCATCTTCATCTAATGGAATTGTCCTCCAAGACTTTTGACTTTATCTCTTCTTAGATTATCATCTCCTCTATAGATGGCTTTCAATTTGATCCACATATCATAAGTTGTAGTGGAACTTTTGACTTCATCAAATTTAGCATAATTAATAGCAGAAGCAATGTCAATCATCGTGATCTTATGATTTTTCTTTTCAATAATTTCTTTAATTGATAATATTCCAATAAGAGTCTTGTATTCAATATTAGGATATTTACAACTTGACTCACTAATAGTTTCCAAATATAACCTTATAAGTCCTTGTCATGCTATAAAGTTATCTTTGTTCAACTTGGGAATCCATCTTTTGTAAGACATCATAATCTTTAGCTTAGGTCCTTCAAACCTTCTCTACAAGCACCAAAAGCTCAGATACAAATTTTTGGAAATATAAGAAGACTACCTAAGATGGGAGGGTGAATTAATTACTACAAAAATAAATCCTAGATCCCTTAGATGTCAATAAAAATCAAAACTATAATTACTAAACTATGTTGTAACTTGACAAACACACATTTACTCAACATACACTAGAAAATGTTATAACTTGATAAATACTGAAATAACTCCATAATTTCTTACCATGAAAATCTTTAAGATATCATCTAAGATTAATCTTACTTAACCTAGTTGCACATATAAGAGAAACAAGATGAACACAATTGGCACCAAGATTTATTATGGAAACCCAATTTGGAAAAAACCACCAATTTCAACTGGTTACTGATTTTCATTCTTCTAAAGTGAGCCTTGTTAGGAGCCAACCCTATTAAAGGTTATGAAACACACTATTAGTTTTAACCCTATTAGAGGATTTAATCACTCTATTAGGAGTGGTCTTGTTAGAAGTCTTTAGAAACTTCAATAGAAATGTCACCTTGTTAGAGGATTTAAAAATAGTTGTTAAGAAATTTTTTTAAATAGATTTAGATTAGTGCTACAATGGTTAGAGAGTAACAAATAGATGGTCTAATATTTGATGCAATTGAATTTCTGATTAAAAATCTCAATTATAGCTTGTATACTTGATCCTTCCTAATCAAATGTATCTTTGCATCACACCAAGGATATTTTGCTTATCCTTCTAATTCACTTTCTCTAATCATAATCAAAATCTTCAATTATGTTCCACACATTCAATCCTCAACTTGACCTTATATTTATACCTTAGAAATGCTAGAAATATAAATTACTGAGAGGTGGGGAGTGAATAAGTAATCTACAAACTTTAATTGCCAATTGGATATTATTTGTTACTTTAAACCATACATAACAAAGTAAGAAAGTAATGCTAAACAATAATAATAGCCATACACAAAGACAACTCATAACACCATATTTTTTTGACTAGGGAAACCTTGGCCAAAGGAAAACCCCACTGGGGATGGTACCTACTAGGTAATATATTGTTATATATGTTCCTTGTTAGATGATGGACCCTGTTAGGAGTCAATGAGAAAATTTAGTATCAAGAGTCCCTATTAGGAGATTCCAACCCTTTTAGGAGTTGTAGTATAATAGATGCAAGATGAGACCACTACCCAAATATGGACCTCCAATTACAAGAAGAACTCACTACCCAAAAAAATAATTAGACTTTTACAACATAGGTATTTTAACTTCTTTCATGTTTGATCTCTTACTATTGGCATGATCTGGGATCACAAATTAGCTTATAAAAAACTTCACATATCACTATACTTGCACAACTTACACCACAATTGCATACTTAATTCACAAGATGTCCTTTGCATAAATACTATTCCTTTTCACAAATTCCTATTAGGTCCACTAAGTAAATAATATACTTTTCCAACTTAGAGTAAACATAGGATGCCAGCCCTAATTAGACAAGTAATTATTTTGTAAACAATATAATTCCTTTCCTACAATTTCATTGTCCTAATTTATAGCTAAAGCAAAAATATAAATTTTTTGTACAATCTATATCGACATTTGAGGTTATACATGTCATCATCAACATGTATAAAATCTTCATCTAACTTCTCTAGTCATAATATGATGTCAATAGCAAGTTGCGTACAAAATAATATACTGTTGTATACGAAATTCATACTGAGACAATTTTTTCAGTACCAAAAGCTAAGTATCTTTATTTTCAAGGTTTCATGTAAGCATGGTCATCATGTGTTTCCATAAATGATAATAATTACATATCTTCATTAGCCAGTTGTCAACAATCTCGCCCTTTGGTATTGATGGAAAAAAAATAGCCAAAATTGGCTAAGTATCAAAAACTGATCAAAAAAATAAAATAGTACCATTATATCTATTACAACTAGTCCATCTTACATATTCTCCCCCTTAGAATATGATTTTGTGTCTTACAATTTTCTTATGCATTTTATTCCCATTTGACATCAAGGGGGAGATTGTTGACAACTAGCTAATGAGGATATGTAATTGTTGTCATTTATGGCAACACGATAGGGAAAATTGGCTAAGTATTAAAAACAAAAAAAATAACACAGTAACATCACATCTATTACAACTTGTCCATCTTACATATGCCCCTCCCCCCCTACAATATGATTTTATATCTTACAATTTTATCTTCTCTAAAATTACCTAATTTACAATTCTTTTATGCATTTTCTTCCCCTTTGACATCGATGACAAAGGTTAAAATGTAAAAAACAATAAAAAAATGCTATAAATATGTTATTCTTCTACCTTAAGCTGATAGTATCTTCATACAATCATCAAAACTTTCCTTAAGATTAGTTATACCTTTTGTCGATATATCCTTTGTTGATTCAATAGAGGTGAGAATTGCACATAAGGCATATGATGCAATCTCAACTAGAGTAGGGTTAGAGCATAAAATGTTAGAATAAGTGTCCTTGGCCTTGACACATTCCTCCAACTATTTCTTAACAATAGATATTTTTTTAAGCAATAGACTCCCTAAAATCTGATACTCTTTTCAAAATTTGTTCCTTTTGAAGTTCTAATTTCTTGATTACTATGAATACTCACTACTTTCCCTTCATAATCATCAATTTTACTAGAAGATTGTTTTAACTAGGTAGATAGAGCCTCTAGCTCCCTTATCTTTCCTCTAATCTTACTATTAATATCCTTAGTCAACTTGTGAGATAGACTACACTTGATGTACAATATCTTGCCATCCTATTGATACTTCTAAAGTTCATTGATACAAATATCAAGACTGATCAAATCATTCTTAATATTCTGACAAATAGTGCTAAACAAGTTACCATCATGTGAGATATGTGCCTTTTTTTCTGCAACATGCAACAATTTTGTGAATTCTTCATCAAAAGACTTTAGCACTACCTATGCTCTCTATTCAAGATCTACCTCTCTATGTTACACTGCCAAAGTACTATGTAATATATCAGTAACTGCCATCAAGGTTCTCTAGAGCTTCTTCACTATTCTATTCTTTTTAATAGGTCTTGAAAAAGATAAGATCAAGTTACTTTGATCATCATTGTTAGTTGTTAGACTAGCAAGAAAAAGTAGAGTAGATGAACTAGAAGGTTTAGTGTCATCTTCCCTTTACTTCTTTTCAACTACCTCTATAGCTCTTCTTTCTTCTTTCTCCTTTTCTTCTCTTTTGTTTTTCTCTCTTTTCTTCTTCTTCTTATCTTCCTTTCTTTTCCTTTCCTTTTCTTCTTCAAATAATCTTTTCTTTTCTTCCTCTACTTTTCTTTTCATCTCATCTTTAAGTGATTTCTACTTGGTCTCTTCTATTTTTCTTTTCTCTTCCTCTAATAACCTCTTTTCCTCTACAATTTGCTTCAATTGATCTTCAATATCTTTGGTATGATGTTCATTCTATCTAGCACTCTCAAACAAGCTAGTATCATAAATGTTAATGGAAATATTGTTTTGATCTATTTGCATAGTATCATCACTTACTAGCAATTCCAAGGTTCTAGGTGCTAGTGAAGATGTTGTCTTGGATTTTGTCATCATGTAACTTATAGCTTCCATAGTTTCACATCTTATTTTATTTAATCACCCACCATAAAAAGTAATTTTCTTACTTTATTCCCCAAGTAAGTTGCTAGATTGTTCAACAATCTCTTGACTTCTTCTTCATTATTAGTTTGCACATTGTTCTTATCATAGACTTTCGAAGTTCTATGTCCTCTTCTTGAGCTGGTGCCTTCTTTTTAGTGATTCTATCATAGACTTTCTAGTTAACAATGCCTTCAATATCCTTGAGTTTCATCTTATTACCTATTATGTATCTCACAACAGAGCTATCAATCTAGTCTTTCTCAAAATTATTATAAAAATCATTACAAATTTTCATTTAAACAAAATTGCCTTCATTAGCAATAGCTGAATTTATCTTCTCTATCTTCAGCTTCTAGGTTTTTTGAGCTTTTTTGGTTGACTACTTAGAAGTAGTTACCTTCTCTATTCATTTAGCCTATTTTTGTTGTTATTCTTCTTCACTAGACTCAATAATTGTCAACAATGTCTTTTGTCTCTTTCTTGGTCTAGTAGCTCATTACTTTACCCTTTTTTTCTTAGTGGTCCTAGCTTCCACTAATCTTTATAGTTTCCTCTTTGGCTCACTTGGTTTTACATCTAATACTGTTGCATAAGGAATGATCTGTTTCGAAGATGTATCTATAATAGATACTAACAAAAGTTGCACATTCAATGCACCTTATTTCATAGTCTACCTGACTACATGTGACTCACTCTCAGTCGTACCAACCTTTGATAAAGCTTTCCTCATTATTGTCTCAATATTCTTGTGAGATGTCTTGTCTAAGGACGCTTGATGAGCTGATTGGTTAATCTAATCATTAGTTCCAAATCTATACTTAGCTTGGTCCTTCTTTGATTTCAACAATAAATCAATCTATCCAACTGATGTTTCATCATTCAATTCATAACTTAAGGGATCAAGAAATGTATCTTGAGCTTCTACTAGTTGAATATAAGTAAAATATATATCAACCATAACAAAAATATCTTCTTAAAATCTATCTACAATTGCAGGTTCAATTCTGAATCTTCGTCTCATCTCATTGTGAAATGTTTTTATTATCAAGTTTCTACTATCCAATATTTTATCTGTTGGACATGTCTTCTACACAAACTATGATCTTCTCCATTGTACACTTCTTACTACTCATATTCTCTATGATTGAAAAATATGGAAATCTCTTGAGTATATGAAAAAATAAATGAATGACCAGTGACTGAAATCTAAACACACCATTCTTAGTCCTTTTGACTTTCTCTAGGTTCTCAAGAAGTTGCACTATTATAACTTCACTAAATTTAGCTTGTTCCTTCTCAACACATATCTTGTAGGAAATATATAGAGTAGGAAATGATTCTACTTAGGAATCTTACATCATCTTTTTTAATGGTGTTGATCACAATGGCCTTTCCATTATACACTGCTTTGTGTAGCTTTCAAGTTTCTTCTTAACCAATTTCTCACCTAAGGTACACTACCTTGTTTACTAAGACCATTTACCTTGTGAATAAGGTCAGCTGAAATATCAATTAGACTATCTTCTATCCATATTTTTCCATCATGTATTCTACTTAATATGATCTATGTCCACTCATATGTGTCCAATTCTTAGCAAAAATGATATTTGAATAGGTGTAGTTCCTTCAAATGTTCAAATTTGGGTTTCATAGTAATATCATGATTAAAGACTAGTTCCATATCCTTATTCATATACTCACTCCCAATATATTCAAACTTGTTAAGATAACAACCTACATCTTCCAAATACACTACATTGTTTGGAGTAATTGATAATGTTGAATTAAGGTTTCCTTCTAAAAGTTTCACAGAAATAACCTTAGATTTTGGTCTTTCCTCATTCTCAACATTGTGAACTAATGACGTATGCATACTTCTATTAGAAATTCTTTAGAATAATTGAGAGGGGGGGAAGGTGAATTAGTTATTCGAGGTCCAAATGTCCAATTAAAACTTTTTCATCAAGTAAAGTGTGCCCATCAAACTATTCATTCATCCAAGCTTTAAACTTTCATACTTAGAAAGTTACTCTAAATCAACCTGAAAGCATAACACATAAAAATCAAGACATAACACAATGATTTATGGTGAAACCCAATTTGGAAAAAATCACCAATAACATTCTACTCAATTCTCACTCTTTTGAAGTGATGCCCTGTGAAAGGCCTACCTTGTTAAACGCTACAACACACTATTAAATGTGACCTGGTTAAAAGATTTAACCACCATGTTAGAAGTGGACCTTGTTAGAGGACTTTAAAAAATTCACTTGGAATGCCACCTTGTTAAAGGATTTACAAATGGTTGTTAAACCAACCCAAGTCCATACAATTTTACCCAAACTGATATAATTGCTAGAGAGTAACAATCAACAGTTTTGACCTGATTACAACATACAACTTATCTTGCATATTTTAGATCACTCTTCAGCTCATAACATTGCCTAGTTTTCAATCCCTTCAGCTTTGACGACTTAAACTCCTCTCAGGCTTTGTCTCCTTAAGTCTCCATGCTCAATATACCAGTGCAATCCTCTCTTTCTGACCACTTAACAAAGTAGAGTACTATGCTTTGTTCTTCCTTCTCCTAGATGCCTTCTCCTTGAAAGCCTTCAACCACTTTAGAATTTGGCATGCCAACAATTCTTGCTTCTTGGCCTATGATTCCTTAAATAGAAGTATAGAATTCTCTTTCCCACTCTATTCTTCCATCCTTTAATTTTGGTTTGAATGGATTAGGTAGGATTCATTGAATCTAACCCACATCTTGTTCCTTCTAGAAACATATTGAAGAATCCTCTTGAATTCCCTCAAAAATGACTTGCATAAAAATTTGTGCCTCTAGCTCATCATCCTTATCCTCCAACTATTTCATAAAATTCAATGTAACAACTTTGTTGGCTTAGATTTGGAAAATCTTTGACTTTTCCAATAATGTAGCAACTCGACACTATTGAAATTCTTGTGCTTGACACATACTGTGTTACTCGACATCAACTACATTTTACTAATGCTCAGTACCTACGATGGATTCACTCAGCAATCATTAAGTTTTTTGTTTGCTCAGTAACTTCTATATCACTTGGCACGTGAACTTCACCCAGCTCCTGAAGTTTACTCGGCACACAATAGATTTTGCATTTGCTTGGCTACAACTAAAAATTTTCTTGGCTTGAACTAGCTTGCTCAACACTCACTAATGAACTTAGTTGACCTTTGTAGTTAACCTTATTACAACTAATTCTTCTTAGGTTTTTAAGTGTGGCCAACATTTTTAGTATCATTTTACCATTGTCCTAGTTGATCCTTGTACTTCATTACAAAATTATAACTCAACCTTTCCTTTAGGTCTTCTTGTTACATGTTGTTGATTAAATCCTCTTCATCAATCAACTAAGTGATAGTACTTGGATCTTATAAGTAGTTGTGATTCCTACAAATAGAAAGTTTAACATCAATGACAAAAAAATGATTGAAAATATTCTTTATCAACCATTTCCTTCTTTGCAACAAGCTTCCTTTTTGATCTTCAACAATGATCTTTTCAATCAGATTTCTAACAATCTCGCTCTTTGGCATTGAAGGCAAACCAAACTAATCTACAATCATACCAAACTATTCAACCAAGTTCTCAATATGTTAACTAGGTTAGAATAGTAAGTTAGATGCCAAAATGAAATTTTGTTACCATTACTTTCCACTTCCCCTTCTCTGATCTGCTATCCTGATTGTTTTACTTTTGCTTCTCCCTCTTAGCCACTATTGATCAATGTTTGTATATCTCTCTTTCATTATCTATTGATTAGTTTTTACTATCTCTCCCTCTTTGACAACAATGTCAAAGACACATTGCTTCAACATTTTATCATGTAAGTATAGAAATTTCTCAAATTTCCAATTTCTCCCTCTATCACCTTACTTGTGACTATTTTGTAACTTCTGCACTTTAATTACTTCAGGCATGAATCCTAAAGTAAGTATCCTCTACATAAATTTATAATATTTCAACAATTAACTCATTTGATGTAGGACAATTTTTGTTGTTGCTTAAGTAGCCTTACTTAAGGGTATCACCCCTAAGTTACCTTTGAGATTTTCAAAAGCATCTTTAGGTAATGCTTTTGTCAAGATGTCAGCAATTTGTTGCTTTGAATTGACATATTCCATCTTCACTTGCTTGTCTTCCACCAATTCTCTTACATAGTGATATTTAATTGCTATATGCTTTGTTTTGGCATGCATCACAGGATTTTTTGAAATATTGATGGAAGTTGTGTTTTCAAAATAGAGTATCATAGGTTCAATTACCTCTTCCTTCATACCTTGCAAAAAATGTTTGATTCATATAATATTGGTGTAATTGATAGTAGCTACAACATATTCAGCTTTTGTTGTGGACTGTGAGGTACAACTTTGCTTTTTGTTGGTCCATGTAACCAATCTTTTCCCTAAGAAAAGTGCTCCACAACCGGTGCTTTTTCTATCATCAATGTTACCTCCCTAATCTACATCAGTGTAGGCTCTCAACTCAAACTTTTCACTTCTCTTGTAAGATAAGCTAGACTAATTGATTCCTTTCAGGTACCTCAATTCTTTACTACAATCAGATGATTTTCTCTTGGATTTGTAAAAAGTCTTTCTATTATTCCAACTACTAATGAAATGTCTAGTCTACTATGTACAACATACTACAACTTTCCAATCATTGATCTATATAATGTCTAATTTACTTCAGTAGATTTATCATTCTTGGATAACTGATGTCCTATTACCATTCATGTACTGACTAGTTTTGAATCTTCTAATCCAAATGTCTTGAGTATCTCCTTGATATACTTGGATTGGGTCACAAATATTCCATGCTTCAATTCATGTACTTGCAATCTAACAAAGAATTTGATTTCTCTGAACATTGACATCTCAAACTCATGTTTCATTTGATTAGCAAAAACTTTGCATAGAGAATTTTTTCCTCCAAATATTATATCATCAACAAAGATTTTAGATATCAAAATATCTTTACCTTTTTTTGCCTTGATATACAGGTTGTTGTTCTCATCTATTCCCTCAAATCCTATCTTCACCAGATACTTTTGGAATCTCTCATACGATGCTCTGGTTGCTTGCTTCAAACCATAAAGTGCCTTGTGCAATTTTCAAACCATATCCTTGTTGTTGTCATCTACAATTCCTTTTGGTTGTTCTATGTAGACTTCCTCTTCTAGTATACCATTTAGAAAAGAAAACTTCACATCCATTTGGTAGACTACGAATCCTTTGTAGGTAGCATATGCAAGTAGTATTCAAACTCCTTCCATTCTTGCAATATTTTGCAAATGTTTCCCCATAGTCTAGTCCTTCTTCTTGTGCATAGCCCTTGCATACTAGTCTATCCTTATTTCTTTTTATCTCACCATTCTCATAAAGTTTGTTCCTAAATACCCATTTGGTACCAATTACATTCTTATTAGTTGGTCTAGGAACTAGGATCTAGATTTTTTTGTTCTCAATCTAATCTATCTCCTCTTTCATAGCTTTCTACCACTCATCATCTTGTAGTGCATATTTCACTATTTTAGGCTCAATCTTCTTCTTTAGACACAATTCATTCCTTAGTCTATTCCTTGTCATTGGTCTTGCATCCTTGTCACCAATGATTTGTTCTACATGGTGATGTCTTCTCACATACTTGGCTAATCTTGGTTCTGTCCTTGTTTCCATGTTTGGTTCTTTAACTTTAGATTCACTATGAACATCTCTTTCTAGTATTTCATTATCTCTTTCATGCATACTATTTTAAAAGTCTGTGTGTGCATTTTCTTCATTTTTCTACTCAGCTTTTGAATGTAGCTCGACATTCACTAGTTGTGACTTGGATGATACTAAATTTTTCTGTTGACTTCCAACTTGATTGGTAGCATTATCTTCAATAGTCATTCCTTCATAGAAGTATGTAAAGGATTTGTATTCTTCTGGTTCCTTAGTTTTATCAACTTGGACATTTGCATGCTCATCTAAATTTACATTTTCACTCTCCACAATCTTGTTAGTGTTAGTATTCAAACACTTATATGCTTTACTTCTAGTGGAGTATCCAAGGAATATGCCTTCATCACTCTTTGCATCAAATTTTCCATTTCATGTATCTTTAGGAATATAGAATTTATAACCAAATACTTTGAAATGTTTTACATTAGGTGAGTGACCATACCATAGTTCAAAAGGTGTTGCATATGTTCCTTTATTAATTTGGACTCTATTTAGGGTGTAAACAATAGTACTTATAGCTTCTCTCCAGTATTTCATAGCAACATTTTTCCCCATCATCAAGTTTCTGGCATAGTCTATTACTGATCTATTTCTTCTTTCAGCAATACCATTCTGAGTTGGACTTCTTTGTGCATGCGTGAATATGCGGCCTCTGCTAACACACACACTTCAACATGGTCTTTATTATGCAGATTCATCCTAGAATGAACATTGGATTGTTCATCTGAAAATCAGTCAGCAAGGCGACCTATTGCCTTCTATTTAAAGGGAATTACTTGTTAGATATCCTCAGATTTGAGGTGTTAAGCAACCAGACCCTCCAAGAATGAAGGATTTAAGAAATGAAATTAATCTATATGATTGTGTAGATTAATCAAGAATGAGAAATGCATTCTAATCTAGGAACAACTGAAACAAAACTAGATTAACCCATGCATATTAAGCTAAATGAATTTAAACTAAGAATGCAAGATGTATGCAAAAACATGAGAAAATGTGAATATGAATTTCAACAACAATTCAATGCAAATTCTAATTCATCCTCTTAAAAATGAAGAGATGAGGGTCTCTTAAATAGACTTTCCTGGAATCCATCAATAGTTGAGATCGATTTCAATCAACGGTCAGGATTAAAGGTGAAGTTCAGTGATAAAGGAAGATTCCCAAATTAAAGGGAGTTAACTGATTTAATTTGAGTAGAATAAGGAGTTAACTGATTTAATTTGAGTAGAGTAAGGAGTTAACTGATTTAATTCCTTTTTGATCAACAATCAATTGGGAATTTCCCTTTTTTGAACTGAAGAGAGATTTTGGTGAGATATTTAATTTAATAAAATGAGATATGTTCTCATAATTTCATTTAATTAAAGAATTCTATTTAATTAATTAGAGGCACTTTTCTCATTTAATTAAATAACTTCATTTAATTAATTAGGAATGACTTCCCATTTAACTAAATAACTTTGTTTAATTAATTAGAAGTAAGTTCTCCATTTAATTAAATAATTTCATTTAATTAATTAAAATAGGCATATTTATTAAATTAAATAAATTTAATTCCATAGTACATTAGCCTTAGGATATAATTTAATTTAATTAAAGTATAAATATTTATTAATTAAATTAAATATTAATAAATAGGTTTAATGTGAATAATATGAGTAAATACTATAAGAATTAAATAATAAGCATGATGAATGCAGATTAGGGTTTCCTACATCTTTCATTTAAGTCAAGTAGTGAGTAGTAGAATAAGAATTTGCCTAGTAAAATAGGACTTAGGATTGATCAGAAATAGACCAGAATTGGTATCATGGCAATGAGCCAATTTTAGCGTATTACATTCTGCCCCTCTTTGAATGAATGTATGAGCAACACATTCAATTCAAAGAAAAATTAGAAACCATGATTCAAAGATGAGATTGGTTTCGAAGGTGATGATATAGAGACCAATTGATAAGCTTTTAAGGACTATCTCTAGAATAGAGCTTAATCCCAAGGAATCCAAGTAGAATGCCTAGATACTTGAAATTGATTCAAAGATGAGATTGGTGTTGAAGGTGATTACACAGAGACCAATTGATAAGCTTTTAAGGACTATCTCTAGAATAGAACTTAATCCCAAGGAATCCAAGCAGAATGCCTAGATACTTGAAAATGATAGCATTTAGAAGACTATCTCTAGAATAGAGCATAATCTTTAAGGATCCAGACAAAACATCTAGATACCTGAAATTGAAAGCATTTAAAAAATTATCTCCAGAATGGAGCTTAACCTTCAAGGATCTAGATAGAACACCTAGATACCCAAGAGATTGAAAAAAAAGTAACAAGGTCCAATCATGAGTCATAGAGTCATCCCCAGAATGAGGCTTTATCCTCAGGAGTTGGGGTTTAGACTATCCCAATACCTGTCTATTGAACTCTGAGAAGAGTTGTTATAAGGTTGATCAATTGATGAAAAGATAAGATAGATGGAAAAGATGCCAGATAGAAGGGAATAAAATGCCCCGAGTGATGAGATACCCCAAGTGATAAGGACATAAGATGGGAACCAAATGCCCCAAGCAATAGGTATTCAATGATGTAATCATCTTGCCCCCTCGGGAGTGAAATCAAAAGATGACACACCAGAAATAGATGTGAAGCAATATAGCAATAGATACAGAAGAAATTTGAGATTCAATAAAATGTAGAAGAGATTAGAATGATCTAAACAATAAAGAAGAGATCAAAATGATTAGAAGAAATATGAAGAGCTCAGAATGATCAAAAGAAATTTGAAGAGATTAGAATGATTTGAAGAAATATAAAGAGATCAGAATGATCTGAAGAAATATAAAGAGAGATTAGAATAATCTAAAGAAATATGAAGAGACCAGAATGATTTGAAGAAATATAAAGAGATCAGAATAATCTGAAGAAATATAAAGAGATCAGAATAATCTGAAGAAATATGAAGAGATCAGAATGATTAGAAGAAATATGAAGAGATCAGAATGATTAGAAGAAATAAAAAGAGATCAAAATGATCTAAAGAAATATGAAGAGATCAAAATGATCTAAAGAAATTTAAAGAGATCATAATGATTTGAAGAAATTTGGAGAGATCTGAATGATCTGAAGAAATATGAAGAGATCTGAATGATCTCAAGGTCCAAAAGACAAAGTTTGAGTTGAAAAGATTCTAACAATTGCAAATTATCAAAAAGATTTGGATTGCACAAAGTGTGTCAGATTTCAAATTCGATCTCGAAAAATAGGTTCAGAGCAACCAAAGTAGCCAAGAGGGTGATTAATCAATCATTTGTGCAGTTCATGAAAGAACATGATACTTTGAAGAGATCAACAATCCCTCATCAGAGAAGGTGAAAGTAGATTTGCAATTGAATTGCATGCTTATGCAAGTGAAGTATAAAATTCAAGACTATGTTAAATGCAACCCTAGGTCTGGTTACCAAGCCTCGACAATTTATGATTACTGGATATAGAATAAAGTAGGTATGTTATACAATTCTCACTAATATTGCAATCATGGGAATATGAATAGAACATACATTATAGGTTTGTCGAGATTAAATGTAAGCATTTGAGGCACAAGAAGCCAGAATGACCAGAACATTTGTCCCTTTTAAAGTAGCAAGTTAACATAAGCATCAGAGCATAAATGCTAGGATGACCTGAATTTTGCTTGCATAAAAGACACACCAAACACATGGTAGATCCATCTTATACTAAGAATTCAGTATTTATTCTATCCACAATGACCCTTGCATTCGTAACCTGAGATAGAAGTGAGCTAGATATACTTGCAGTGACCCATATGTTCACTTAGCAAGACAAGTATCAGTATTTACTATAGCATGAAGAGTTTACTCCAACAAACAACGAGAAGAACCAATGTGATTGATGTATCTATATAAAAGGAGTTGAGGTACACACGGCCATCCAATACAAGATAGAGGCTCTAATAGTGGACACCCCTCTTATAGGAATATAACAACTTATTGGAACTAAACCACAAATAGAAAGCAAAAAAAAGATCATGCCCCTAGTCATTACTTCTCTAGTCGAAGATGACATCGTCAAGTTGCTCAAGGGGATATGACAAATAAAAAACAAAGCAAACAAAGAAAATGCTCAGCATATCCAAACAAGTATATCATTTTTGAGTTCAATGTTTTGGGATTGATGTCAAGTGTCAATGTCTAGAATACATTTGAAAGAAATCTCTTCAGTAGGGTGACAACAGTAAGAAGACGCAACTAGAATGAGTGGTGACTAAGGTCAAAAAGGAATCTTCATGATGAAGAACCTAAGAAAGACTGAGCAACAATAAGCAGAAACATCAAGGATGACCGGTGACTGACCCAAGAGAGATTTTCTATAAAGGAACCCAGAGACATAACCCAAGTAACGGTAGGCAGACACAGCTGAAACAACTGGTGACCATTGCAAAAGAGATTCTATGAGGATAATCTTGAAAAGAGAGTGATACTGGTGATAGTAGGTAGATGTAGTGAGGACCATTGGTGACTATTGTGGAGGAGATTTTATGAGGAAAATCTCAAAAAGAGTGACACTAGCGACAGTAGATAAATGTAGTGAGAACCACTGGTGACTGTCGCGAAGGAGATTCTACGAGGAGAATCTCAAAAAGAGTGACACTAGCGACAGTAGGTAGATGCAGTGAGAACCACTGGTGACTATCATGAAGAAGATTCTATGAGGAGAATCTCAAAAAGAGTGACACTAGTGACATTAGGCAGACGTAGTGAGAACCACTAGTGACTGTCACGAAAGAGATTCTATTAAGAGAATCTCAAAAAGAGTGACACTAGTGATAGTAGGCAGACATAGTAAGAACCACTGGTGATTTTCACAAAGGAGATTTTATGAGGAGAATCTCAAAAAGAGTGACACTAGTGATAGTAGGTAGATGTAATGAGAACCACTGGTGATTGTTGCGAAGGAGATTCTATGAGGAGAATCTCAAAAAGAGTAATACTAGTGATAGTAGGCAGACACAGTGAGAACCAATGGTGATTGTCTTGAAGGAGATTCTATGAGGAGAATCTCAAAAAGAGTGATAGTAAGGGGGATACCCCTAAGCTATGACAAGACTCAATCCATGGATACATGAGCAAAAAGTAGGAAAGTAGGAAAGCAAAAGCATGAAAGCGACTATACAAAATAGCTAGAAGATGCATTGCAAGATGGAGCATTGGGAACAGGAGGCGCCTATTTACCAGGTTTTCACCTTCTTGGCAAGATTTTTTTTTCCTTTTTAAATTTCTTTTAGGACTTTTTTTTGATTTTTAGATTTTTTTCAAGACATATAGATATGTACAGAGAGCTTGCTAAGATTAAATCAACTGTAAAACCGCTTCAGGTGGAGAGTGTTGATAGGATCTTTAAGCAGTTCTCCTTTGATTGTGGAAAGTTGATAGGCACCAGATCCATTTACTAAAGTAATGATGTAAGGACCTAGCCAGTTTGGTTCAAACTTTCCCTTTTTCATTCTTTGTCTCTCTCTTAGGACAAGGTCATCCAACTAGAAGTCATGTGGCCTGATTCTTCGATTGTAGTGTCATGCCATTCTTTGTTGATATGCTCGTAGATGATCACATGCCACTTGTCATTGTTCATCCAGTAACACAAGCTCTTGAAGCCAAGTTATCTTGTGGTCATCATCAGTGATAAGGCCTTTCATGGAGATTCTCAAGGTAGGAATCTTAACCTCTATTGGAAGCACAACATCCGCCCCATACACCAACACAAAAGGAGTCATGCCCGTTGGAGTTCTAATGCTTGTCCTATATGCCCATAGGGCTGTGTTGATCTGGAGATGCCAATCTCTCCCTGACTTACTGACTGTGTGATGAAGAATTTTGAGGATCACCTTATTGGATGCTTTAGCTTGGCCATTACCTTAGGGGTACTAAATGGAAGACCAATATTGTGTGATCTTGAATTTCTTGCATAGTTCCTTGAGGTCTTTATTCTTAAACTATCCTCCATTGTCAGTAATGATTGAGGATGGTACACCATATCTATAGATGATGTAGTTTGTGATGAAAAGTGCCATAGTTTTTCCATTAGCAACTATGAGAGGGACTACCTCTACCCATTTCGTGAAATAATCTGTAGCTGTGATAATGAACTTATGTCATTGGAAGAGGTTGGGTGAATCTGCCCCACCAAGTTGAAGGCCCATTGTTGAAATGGCAATGTTGTAGTAGAGGGAATCAACTCTCTGGCTGGAGTGTGAATGAAATTCCCATGTAGTTGACACTTCTTGCAAGGCCTAGCATACTTAACAGCTTCTTGCTCCATTTTAGGCCAGTAGTAACCAGCACGAAGGAGTTTGTGAGCTAGTGTCAGGCCATTGGAATGAGATCCACAAATGCCTTTGTAAATGTCAATTAGTGAGCATTTGGACTCGTCAGGTTCTAAACACCTAAGAAGTGTTTTGTCGAGACCTCTCCTGTATAGATCGTCAACAATAATGACATAATGTGAAGCATTATAGATTAGGTAACATTTCTCATTCTGGATCAGACCTTCCAGAATGGTTTGATTACAAAAGTAGGAATAGATATGATGGTAGCAAGATGATTCTTGTCCTATAATATAACAAATCATCTTGGAATTAGGTGTGTCATAGGCTGGGTAGTGTAACGCTTCCACTAAGAACTCATGTCAGAGATCATTTTCTGGTATTTGTAGCAAGGAGGTCAGAGTGGCCATGGCATCAGCTACTTTATTATCTGCGCGTGGAACTTGTTGGAAGGTGATGTGTGCAAAATACTTCATCAAGTCATCAACCATGCATTTGTAAGGAATTAGTTTCTCATCCTTTGTTTGATACACATCATTTACTTGGTTGATAACAAGCTGAGAGTCACCAAAGATATCCAATTGATCTACTCTCCATTCAACTGCAATTTTGATACCATTGATCAAAGCTTCATATTTAGGAATGTTATTTGTACAAGGAAATAGAATCTTGTACACTTTGGGAAATGGGTATCTTTGTGGTGTAATGAAGAGTAATCCAGCACCTGATCCTTGTTGTGTGAAGGACCCATTGAAGAACATAACCCATGTATGGTGTGTGAGTGTCTGAATTGACTCATCTAGGAAATCAATGTTCATTGGTAGAAGACTTTGTATGGGTGCCTCAGCCAGCTGGTCTACAATTGCCTATCCCTTTATAGCTTTGCGTTCAACATATTGGATGTCAAACTCACTTAGTATCATGACCCATTTATCCAATATTCCTATGAGAGCTACATTACTGAGAAAGTACTTTAATGGATCTATTTTGGCCACAATCCATATAGTGTGGGCAAGCATGTAGTGTCTCAACTTCTGGGAAGCAAAGACAACTGCCAAGAAAGCTTTCTCAATAATGATGTAGTTTTTCTCATAAGAGACCAATGTTTGGCTCAATTAATAAATAGCTCTTTATTTTTTTTCATTTTCTTCCTAAGCCAACAAGATTCCCAAAGATGTTTTAGTGTCTGAAATGTATAAAAGAAAAGGCTTCCCATGCATAGGGGGCATCAGAATTGGTGGATTGACAAGATATTGTTTGATCTGTGTTAAGCTTTACTCACAATCTTGGCTCCAATTGAATTTCACACCCTTATGTAAGGTCTTCAAGAAGGGTTGTGATTTATCCGCCTATTGTGAAATAAACCTATGAATAGATTGAAGCCTTCCCTGCAGTCCTCTTATCTGACTGCTGTTTCGAGGTGGTGAAATGTCCATTATTGCTTGTACATTTTTTGGATCTACTTCAATTCCCTTTGTAGAAACAATATATCCCAACAATTTCCTCTATGTGACACCAAATGCGCATTTCTTAGGATTGAGCCAAAGATTGAATTTTTCCATACGATCTAGGATGGGAACCAAATCTTCTAGATGAGTATTGCATTTAGCACTTTTGACCAAGGTATCATCAACATAGTCCTCCATGGTTCTATGCATCATGTCATGGAAAATTGTAGTAATAGCTCATTGATATGTAGCACAAACATTCTTTACACCAAATGACATCACATTCCAACAAAAGGTTCCCCATGCACATGTGAAATTCATTTTCTCCTGGTCTTCTGGCACAATTTTTATCTGATTGTATCAAGAAAAACCATCCAGATGTGAGTACATCTCATAGCCAGCCATCATGTCTACGATCATATCAATATTAGGGAGCGGAAAGTCATCTTTAGGACATGCCAAGTTAAGATCATGGAAGTCTATACAAACTCTGATCGATTTATAATGCTTGGAAATAGGAACAATATTGGATATCCATTCAGCATAATTAATTGCACAGATGAAACCAGCCTTTAGAAGTTTCTCCGATTCGGCTTTGACGAGAAATGCAACATGAGGGTGCATTTTTTGAAGCTTCTGTTTAATTGGTTTGATGACTAGTGATATGGACAAGTGATGCATGATAAGATCAGGATCCAATCCTGGCATGACAAAATATGTCTAGGAAAATTTTATTTTATTTTCCTTGAAAAAGGCAATGAATTGTTCCTTCTCTTTAGGTGACGGTGACTGCACCAGATGTATCACATGAGGATGTTCTTCTGTGACCAAGTTAATTGACTATGTCGGCTCTATTAACACTGATGATCTCTCCTAAAAGTGAGTGGGAAGAAGATCAAATATCTCATTAGCAAGTGCCTTAGAGAGCTTTTCACCCTTGGATATGTCTTTTGTTTTTACTTTTTTTGGATTTGATACTACCACAATGTGGTTCTCACCATCAGAACTCTTGCATTTTTTCCTTTTAATTGTGTGACTAAGATATTTGATGTCAGCCTCAGTAATGTTGATTCTCTGCTCATTGGTGGAATACGTTACAGGTTCAATAGCATTTAGGTAATAGGTGAGAGCATAGTCATTCTGGAATGTGGGGACTTCGTTAGATGCATTGGGGTTCCAGTCTATAAGCTCAGGATATACGACTGAGATAGTAGTGGCTAGTTCAATTGCATTCATAGTATAGTCATTAAGTGCATGGACTAAAAATTTGAGACCTACAATGACCTCATCCATAGGTGTATTCAAATGCCTCAAAATACTAACATCAGGAATTGATGACTCTAGGGCACTAGTTGGATCAAACGCCCGTGACCTAACCCTAGATGTTTCACCCACTTTGATTTGATTTTCATAGACATGCACTTGGTCAATGTCCTTATTAGTAGTAGCTTCTGAAAGATTGTCAAACTCATATTCATGAGAGTTAGTGCTACATGGTGAGAGACTATAGAACTCCCCAATAGTGATAGGGACATACTCTCCTTCAACCTCTGGATTCTTACACAAATACTCAATATGGCATGACTGACTAGATTCTCCCTTTTTTGAATGATATTTGAGTTTCTCAGTATTGTCCTTAGAAGAATCACTAGTATCATCCACGATGCTAACACATGGCACAAAGTCATTTGGCTCAACAAAGAATTTAACGAGATCATAAGGAATAGGATGAGGGTAGGAATCCTCATCATCTGATTCTTCCTCTTGAGTATCTAACTTAGCATGTGACTCATTTTCAGATGAACTTTCAAGTTTTGGGATGAATTGATTTGATCCCAAATGGAAAGGGACCTTCTTAAACCCTAGGCCAGTTGTATCACTATTGCTTCAAGATTTTTCTTTGATAGGATCAATTGGGCCATTGTTATTGCACCCAATAGGGCCAGTTCCCTTGTAAACAAAATGCTTCATAAGCTTAAGACCAGGTCCATATTTCTTAAGAGTGATTTCTCAAGCTTGTTTTGTTAGGTCCACTAGAGCCTCTTCTTTGTAAAGCAATGTAGCAATGGCATTGTTTTCACTTTCATCTTCTAAGGAAATTGTAGCCTTAACAAAAGTGCCATTATACTTGGTCTGAGGTGTCAACATGAATAGCTTCTTTGCCTTTGAGGGTCTCCCAAAATGTCAAGGGGACTCTAAGAGAGACATTAATGATAGTACTAGTTCAATGTGGTACTCTCCCATACTAGTTTCTTTCAAGTTGTATGACTGCTCAATTTGTTTCAGCTTATTGTCATGACAATCAGTAGACTCACGGTTAGCAGGGATGAAAGAATCAATAGCTTTGAGCATATTACAGGTGTAGCTAGTATTGGCAGGACTAGTAACTTTGAATCCATGAAATGGGAATTTGATGCATTGGTGGTATGTGGATGGCACAACATGCATCTCATGTATCCATGGTCATCCCAATAGAATGTTGTAGGCTAAGGGAATGTCAAGCACCTAACAAGTGACATCCCTTTCGATAGGACTGACGTGAATTGGTAAAACCACAAGACCTAGTGACTTTTGTTCCACTTCATCGTATGCTTTAATAGTGATCTTTCATCGAGGATCAACAGATTCCTCAGAATAATCCAATTGTCTAAGTAGAGCAGTAGAGACAATATTTAGGCTAGCGCCATTGTCAATAAGTACCCGACAAACATGTGTCCAGTGGATCATAACTTCAACGTGTAGAGGTTGATTGTGTGGGTGATTCAGCAAGTTGTCATCCACATCAGAGAAGGTCATAAGATAAGGTGAGGTCAGGTGACCTACCATGGATTGAAATCACTCAAGATCAAGATCTTGAGGAATGTTTTCCTCAGTGAGGGCTTTGTCTAGAATTTTCTTGTGAGCAAGCAATATTTTAAGCATCTCAAATATGGAAATTTGAGCATTAGTTCATTTCAACTGATTTAGAACACTAACTAGTTGTAGTCAGGTTCGTTGTGTGTTTTTGCACCTTTACTGGATGGACCAGCAAGGGCTTTGTTTTTGTGTTGTTCAAGATTTGAATTAGGAGGTGCAGGGCCTTTGAGCACCAACTTCGCATGAGAGTGAGTAACAACATTAGCACAATATTGCAAAGATGCATTATACATCTTATTGGAAGTAGGTCCTCTCAAGACAAATGGTGTCTTAGGTTTGTTGTTATCTTTCTTGCCCTTTATGGTAATAACATTGTAGTATTTAGAATCTATAGGTTCAACCATGTGAATGAAATTGTCATCATTGGAATATGTACAATTGACCTTATTGTAGGGTTCTAGTTTCAAAGTCTCTCCTTTTTCATAAGCTAGGAAAGGCTCTTTGAATACCTTGTGGTCTGAGGTTTTGTTATGTCCATCTACCACAAGATCACCAACATCAATCATGTCTTGGACTTTATGATGCAAGTTTATACAATTGCTAGTTTTATGTCCCTTGTTTTGGTGATACTCACAAAATGAGGTATCATTCCACCATGGTGGACATGGTTGTGGATCATAGGGATGAGGGTTATCCATTGGTGAGATAAGCTTGTGTTGTAGCAATTTTTTGTAAACCACATCCAAAGGTTCTCCCAAAGGCGTATACTCTCGCTCAGGTCATGTTGTCCATGACTTCCTCAATTTGTTCCCAGATGTCTTATTGTCAGGGGAAGGCTTCTCAGCAATTTTGGCCACTTTGAGGCAGTCTGTGAGAATAAATGTCATTTTAACAAGTTTGGATGTTACATTGTCAACAACCCCATCATGTACAATTTTTTGGTTCTTGTTGACATGTTTGGTTTTATCCCTATTGGAAGTGGAACCTTATTTTGTGTCTCTCTAAAGAGTGAGCTCACCTTTCTTGACCATAAATGCTTCTATACAAATAGCTTGTGTAATCATGTCTTCAAAGGTACATGGACCTTGTAGTTGGACTCTATACCTAAAATTAGGTAATAGGTAATCAGTGAAAATGTCAAGCTTCTCTAGTTTTGGGATTTTACGAGAATACTTAGTATATAGTTGTCTCCACCATTGGAGGAAAGTGAGAAAAGGCTCACCAACTTTTTGTTTAAGGTTGCATAGATCTCAAATATTTATAGGATGTTGAATGTTATCAGAATATTGCTAAATAAATGAATTGACAATTTCGTAAAACGTCTTGATACCAGGAGGTAAATGTGAGAACCACTCCAAAGCTTGACCACCTAGACTTCTAGGGAATAAATGCATGAGGTATGTTTGATTGTGTATAAACTCCATCGATAAAGCACCAAACTCCCACAAGTGATCTTGGGGATCAGTAGTACCAAAGTACTTGTCATATTTGGGTAGTTCTATGCCTCGTGGGAAAGGTGGCATGTTTATGCTTTTGTCAAATGGAAATGAAAAAAGAGTGTCCAATGTGTATGTCTTTGTGGGATGCGCCAACTGGTCTTGCATAATTTTCAATTATTTTTGGAGTTTGGAGGTCTTAGTTTCTTCTTTGGTTTTGACAATGGTTTCTACATTGAAATGAGAAGGTAACTTTGCTCCCTCTTGGGCAAGTTTGAGAAAGTATTTTCTTTCTCTTCATTGATTAGGATTCCCATGATCTTTTGAAAGTTTTTTTCTTTTTGACATTTTGCTATGTGTTTAGGGAGGATTTCCACTTCTTCCTCTTCCTCATCAGTGTCATATTATTTCTCTTTCTCTTTGTCATCCCTAGGTGGTTCTTGATATCGACTATGACTACCATGTCTAGGTTTACGATTAGTCATTATAGGAATGTGTTTAGTTTTCGTGTGTTGTGTTTCAAAAGGATCTTTGGAGGAAGGATCATACATTGTGTTTGGGAATGTAGGACCTCTACCTATCTCAGTATCCTCTTGGTAAAAAGAATTCCTAATTTGTTGCAAATTGGAAAATGTTTGTTGAACTCGAGATGACCTGGCAGGTGAGGAAGACCGTGAAGATCCCTCACTAGCCAAACTGGATATAGATTGTGTAACAAAAGGTAAGAAACCTCTACCATGATTATGACCCCTAGCATGACCACATATAAGGTTATCAGGAGAAAACATGTTGTCACTTTTGGTTGTGACAATCATAGACAAGGACAAGAAGCTAGAATCTGAACTAGGACTACACTAAGACCGAGTCTCAAAAAGCACAAGATAATAGTAAGAATGTTGTTCACTAAGGGATAAATGGTCTAATTTAAATGCTAGAATAGCCAGAGATTATGACTAGTGTGACACAAAGTATGACAAGCATTTAGATAAAGACCAAAAAAATTACTTATGAGATGAGACTTGTCAAGGTGCAAGACACAAGTCTTCAACTAAGCGAAGTGTCACTATTTCAAGACTGTTTGCAAATAGAGAGCAATAAACGAATGCAAAAAAGGATAGTGTGAAGACCACAAATAGCTAAATCAGACCAAAATTGGCAATGCTGACACAAGATCTCGCACGAAAAACCTTTACAGGTCGTGTGAAGAAGTTTTATAGGCTGTGTGAAGAATTTTTCATTTCGTTCAAAGGTCAGTAATAGTATTTTAATTTCGTGCGAAGAAGTTCACAGGGCCGTGTGAAGACTCATAATAGGAATTTAATTTTGCACTAGAGCAAAATGATTTTGTGTGAGGACCAGATGATTTTGCATGAGACCAAAATGATTTCGTGTGAAAGGCAGACCAGTTTTACAATAGTAACTAATTTTGACAAATTTTGATCATTTCAATAACTAGGCAGATATACAGGCATGCAGAATAGCAAGTAGGTGATTTCAAGCATGTCTAAAAATAATGAGCAAGGGAAAAAGCAACCTTGCACATGAACAATCAAGTGACTTGGTTTGTGTTGATCCCTAGGAGAGCTATTTGTGTATGTTTTTGAAAAGTTTTGCAATCACGTATACATTCCTAGAAAATAAAATTTGGCCTCTCTAAGGTTTTTAGTAATGTTTTGACTCTACAACTTTTATGACTCACAAGGGTGACCTCCAATCCCGGTCCATCGAGGTTTTAACACAATCTGAGAACTTAATCTTCAAGAGCTGCTAGGTAGATCTAACAACCCACAATGAACCACACCCATGGAGATTTCTTCCATAAGGACATTTATATAGCAGTTGTCACTACCACGTCAAAAATGGCTATTACTACTTGAGATTTCATCAACACAGTTTTCCCTGTAGAGGGATTGTCTACTATGGTTAACCCTCTCTAAAGGTGACCAACTCACAATAGTGTACCAAAAGGGGACTTAACTTCCAAATTCAAGGTTTTGACACCTTTTCACTTTTAGCCCAATCAAAGCAAAAAGATTAATCTACCATGCTAAACTAAGAGTATCTCTTAAAGATCTATGATATCAACTTCTAGTGATCTATCAACCTCTCCGGAGGAAGGATGCCTCAATCAACAAGTTGAAGATTCATCTATCTGTGAGATGCTCAAAGTATCCTCCCCACCTACAAGGAATCTATCATAGAGAGGAGTTTCACTAGGAACCCACTCTCTCAAGATTCACGAATAGTGCTCATGGGGGTCTAATTACTATGTGTGTACATATGTTAATTCTCAAAAGAAAATCTATCCAAAAGAAATCAAAGAGCACAAGGTGGTACACTTAACGCCTTAACTAATGTGAGCTGAGTCCAAAGATGTGGAACATTTAACCCCTCACACAAGCCAAAATGAGTCCATAACTCAGAAACTAGTGAGTTCTAGAAAGCACAAAAGGGTTTCCTAGTGGAGCATTTAATGCTTCTATCTTGTAGACCCCTCCCCTTTAAAGTGGTGCTGATCTTGCTACCACAGGGTGAAATGAGGGGCCAACAAATTAGCGAGTCCAATAACCCAAGATAGCCAATCAGATCTATCACTAATAACTAAGCCAGCTAGATGAAACTAATAGAGATCACAACCTAGTATCAAATTATGCATGTGTTGTAAAATGAGAACATGGAAGGAAATACACACAAGCTTGACATAAGAGATGTTCATTTTAGCTCCAAATGAAGGGTTATCAGTCAGAGAGAATTACCTGGTAATCCTCACAATGCACTTAGTAGATGTTTTACCTATTTTTAGCAACTTTATCATGCTTTTAAAATTGTCCCGCAAACCACTGTTATGCTGTTCCAAAAAATTAGAAAACAAAAAAAAACCAAAAATAGTGAGCAGTTAGCAGAAAAACTAGAAAACACAAAAATCAATGCAAAAAATAGCATCTATCAGCAGAGTCTCACGCAAAATTCCTAACAGTCCATGTGAAGAAGTTTTACGATACGTGCAAAATCATATTTGGCCCATGCAAAGAAACAGGTGTCGGGTGAAGTTTCGCGCACTCAGGAAATTTCTCGTGCGATACTGAAAGAATCTTTGCATGAATATTTTGGATCCTCATGTGAAAATGAGGAGTCTCGCATGAAGATTCTTGAATCTGTACGGAATAGTATGGACAGAGAACAAAAGAATGATTAAAAAAATGTAGAAAGAGGCCAGAAAAATTGATTTTCTCTGCCCCACGGGGGGTGCCAGAAATGTAAGCATGAATATGTGGCTTCTACTAAGACACACACTTCAACATGGTCTTCATTATGTGGATTCATCCAGAAATGAACATTGGATTGTTCATTCAAAAATTAGTCGGCAAGGCGACCTGTTGCCTTCTATCTAAAGGGAATTGCTTGTTAGATATCCTTAGATTTGAAGTGTCAAGCAACCAGACCCTCCAAGAATGAAGGATTTAAGAAATGAAATTAATCTATATATGATTGTGTAGATTAATCTAGAATGAGAAATGCATTCTAATCTAGGAACAATTGAAACAAAACTAGATTAACCCATGCATATTAAGCTAAATGAATTTAAACTAAGAACGCAAGATGTATGCAAAAACATGAGCAAATATGAGTATGAATTTCAATAGAAATTCAATGAAAATTCTAATTCATCCTCTTAAAAATGAAGAGATAAGGGTCTCTTAAATAGACTTTCTTGGAATCCATCAACGGTTGAGATCGATTTCAATCAACGGTCAGGATTAAAGGTGAAGTTCAGTCATAAAGGAAGATTCTCAAATTAAAGGGAGTTAACTGATTTAATTTGAGTAGAATAAGGAGTTAACTGGTTTAATTTGAGTAGACTAAGGAGTTAACTAATTTAATTCCTTTTTTTATCAATAGTGAACTGCAAATTTCCCTTTTTTGAACTGAACAAAGATTTTGGTGAGATATTTAATTTAATAAAATGAGATATGTTCTCATAATTACCTTTTCATTTAATTAAATAATTCTATTTAATTAATTAGAGGCACTTTTCTTATTTAATTAAATAACTTCATTTAATTAAATAGGAATGACTTCCCATTTAATTAAATAACTTTGTTTAATTAATTAGAAGTAAGTTCTCCATTTAATTAAATAATTTTGTTTAATTAATTAAAATAGGCATATTTATTAAATTAAATAAATTTAATTCCATAGTAAATTAGCCTTAGGATATAATTTAATTTAATTAAAGTATAAATACTTATTAATTAAATTAAATATTAATCAATAGGTTTAATGTGACTAATATGAGTAAATACTACAAGAATTAAATAATAAGCATGATGAATGCAGATTAGGATTTTCTGCATCTGACATTTAAGTCAAGTAGCGAGTAGTAGAATAAGAATTTTCCTAGTAAAATAGGACTTAGGATTGATAAGAAATAGACCAGAATTGGTATCATGGCAATGAGCCAATTTTGGGGTATTACACTTGGTGGTAATGTTTTCCTTTTGATACTTTTTTCGTTACAAAATCATTTATTTAAATAATTTTTTTTAATTAATTAAAATAGGCATATTTATTAAATTAAATAAATTTAATTCCATAGTACATTAGCCTTAGGATATAATTTAATTTAATTAAAGTATAAATACTTATTAATTAAATTAAATATTAATCAATAGATTTAATGTGACTAATATGACTAAATACTATAGGAATTAAATAATAAGCATGATGAATGTAGATTAGGATTTTCTGCATCTGACATTTAAATCAAGTAGCGAGTAGTAGAATAAGAATTTTCCTAGTAAAATAGGACTTAGGATTGATTAGAAATAGACCAAAATTGGTATCATGGCAATGAGCCAATTTTGGGGTATTACACTTGGTGGTAATGTTTTCCTTTTGATACCTTTTTCATTGCAAAAAGTTTCAAATTCTTTTGACGTAAACTCTCCTCCTCTATCTAACCTTAGGCACTTCAAAATATTTCATGTTTCCTTCTCAATTCTCACCAAATACCACTTAAATATTTGAAATGCATTAGATATTTGCTACAAGAACATGGTAGTCATCATCCTAGAGTAGTAATCCACAAATAACAGTATGTATCTATCTCCCTGGTACCTTTGTACTTCTTTTAGACCACATAAGTCTATATGGACTAGTTCTAGTACTTCTTTGGAAGTGTATATTTTTCTTTTGAAACTAGATTTAGTCATCTTTCCTAGTTGACATTGTTTGCACATTGTATCTAACCAAACATCATCAAGTCTAACAACAAGACAAGTTGCATCTTCCATATCTAGGTAGGAGAGATTACTCCTAGTTTTTTCACCTTTTCCTATTAGATTTCCATTAGTGTTAGATATTTTTGCAATTTTGTTTCCAAACTCTACTTTGCAACCTACATTGCCTAACTATGATACACTCAGCAAATTGTAGTTCAATCCTTCAACATAGTATGCATTATCACATGAGATTTTCTCTATAATTTTAATAGAACCTTTTCCTTTGATTTGACATGGAGCATCATTTCCAAATCTAACAATATTTGAATCATATTGAGTAAAGGTAATAAGCTTACTTTTATCTCATGTCAAGTGATGTGAGCATCCACTGTCTATGATCCACTTTTCATTTTTGTTCGCATAGGTTACCAGTGCTATTTCTTCATCTCCATCTGACTCATCCTTCATGGCTACATAGACTACTTGATCATCATTCTAATTAGAATCCTCTTCAACAATGTGGCATCTTTTGCCTTTGTCCTTGTAATCTCTGCTATCATCTTCTCTTTTGTTCTTGTACTTGTTTCCTTCTTTGTAGTTCTTCTCCTATGTACACCTTGTAGCAATATGCATTACTTCATTACAATTAAAACAAATGATTGGTATCTTAACTTTGAATTTTCATTTGCCTCTATGAAATCTTCTACCTAGTAGTGCTTCCAACTGTTCCACATCTTCCTCATTTGTGCTGCTATCACTAGATGCATGTTTTCCTTTTCGACTTTTCTTCTTTGATTTTTCCTCCTTAGTGTCTTTCAATGTCAGCTTAGCCTTGAAAGTAGATTCAAGGTTCTTAGGTTTTTAGTTATCAAAATTGGACAATTCAACTGCAATAAGTCTTCCCACTATTCCTTCAAAGGTTAGTATGTTTTCTTGTATACACCTTAGCTCTTGGATGGCTAAAACTCTAATAGCATAAATAGGGATTAGGGTTATCAATTATTTTCTATTGATAGTCTCTTCTTCCAACCAACCACCCAAACTTCTTACTACAATTACCACTTCTTTCATTCTAGAGCCATATTGAGCAACATTTTCTCCTTCCTCCATTTTCATGTCATCAAACTTTCCTCTAAGGCTTTCTCTTTTTTCTCTTTGAGCATTCTGATCTCCTCCATAGATATGTGATAGGCCTTTCCACATCTTGAATGCAGTGTCATATCCTTTGATGTCATCAAATTCAACATAGCTAATTGTAGAGCTAATCCCCAACGTTGCTTGATTGTGCTCCTTCCTTTTGTTCAAATCATCCACAAAGAGGGGTCCAACTGGATCTACATGTTACACTCCAATTGAGGTTTTTTCATAATCACCTATTAATCCAAGGTACAATTTCATCAAACTTTTCCATGCAACAAAGTTTTCTTTGTTGAGCTTGGAAACTTCTCTCTTGGACATCTTGATCTTCCTACTTCTAGTACCATTAAACTAAATCAACAAATGGCTCTAGTACCAATTGTTAGAAATGATTTAGAATAACTAAGAGGAGGGGGGTGAATTAGTTATTCAAGGTTCAAATGTCCAATTAAATTTTTTTCATCAAGTAAAGTGTGCCCATCAAACTATTCATTTATCCAAGCTTTAAACTTTCATACTTAGCAAGTTACTGTAAATCAACATGCAAGCATAACACATAAAGATCAACACATAACATAGTGACTTATGTGGGAACCCAATTTGAGAAAAAGTACCAATAACATGCTACTCATTCTCACTCTTTTGAACTGATGTCTTGTGAAAGGCCTACCCTGTTAAAGGCTACAACACACTATTAAATGCGATTTGGTTAAAGCATTTAACCACCCTATTAGAAGTGGGCCTTTTTATAGGACTTTAGAAAATTCAATTGGAATGTCACCCTATTAAAGGATTTATAAATGGCTATTAAACCAACCTAAGTCCATAGGATTTTACCCTAACTGATAAAATTGGTAGAGAGTAACAATAAGGGGTTTTGACTTGATTACAACATACAACTTATCCTATTGATTTTAGATCACTCTTTAGCTCATAACATTGCCTGGTTTTCAATATATTTGGCTCTAATAGCTTGAATTACTCTCAAGCTTTGTCTCCTTGAGTCTCTATGCTTAATATACCAATTAAATCCTCTCTTTTTGACCACTTATCGAAGCAAAGTCTCTATGCTATGTTCTTCCTTCTCCTAGATGCTTTCTCCTTAACACCCTTCAACCACTATGCAATTTGGCACACCAAAATCTCTTGCTTCTTCGCCTATGACTCCTTATATAGAAGTTCGGAATTCTCTTTTCTAGTCAATTCATCCATCCTTTAATTTTGGTTCGAATGGATTAGGTAGGATTCATTAAATCTAACCCACATTTTGTTCCTTCTAGAAACATCTTGAATTCTCTCAAAAATGACTTACATAAATTTTTGTTCCTCTAGCTCATCATCATTATCCTCCAACTATTTCACAAAGTTCAATGTAACAACTTTGTTAGCTTAGATTTGGCAAATCTTTGACTTTTCCAATAATGTAGCAACACGACACTATTGAAATTTTAGCACTCAGCACACATTGTGTTAATCAATATCAACTATGTTTTGCTAATGCTCAAGATCTACTATGGATTCACTTGGCATTCACTAAGTTTTATGTTTTCTCAGCTCCTTCTATATTACTCTACTCTTGAAGTTTACTCAACACAGACTAGATTTTGCATTTGCTCAGCTCTAACTAAAAAATTTCTTAGCACCCACTAAAGAACTTAGTTAAGCTTTGTTGTTAACCTTGTTACAACTTATTCTTCTTAGGTTTCCAAGTGAGGTGAACATTTGTATCTTCAAGTACACTATTAAGACATCATTTTATCATTGTCTTAGCTGATCCTTGTACTTCATTACAAAATCATAACTCAACCTTTCCTTTAGGTGCTCTTGTTACATCTTGTTGATTAATTCTTCTTCATCAATCAACTAAGTGATAGTACTTGGATCTTATAAGTAGTTTTCATTCCTATAAATAGTAGGTTTGACATTAATGAAAATACAATGATTGAAACCATTCTTTATCAACCAACTTCCTTCTTTGCAACAATCTTCCTTTTTTATCTTCAACAATGATCTTTTCAATCAGATTTCCAATAACTTCTATCAAATATAAACTTTTATCGAATAAATTTTATGGATAAATGATAAAATACCTCTTTCCAAAAATAGGGTTTGCTTCAAAATTGCCTTGTCAAGTTGCATCTAAGTGCTCTATGCTTTTTATGTAATTAGAATGAAATCATAATCAAGTCTATAATCAATTTCATTCCTTCAATTCTAGCTCACATTAATTGCATGCTTTGCAAACATGAAAAAGCTAGCAACTACATTCTAAAATCAAATATTTGCTCAAGATCTTCTATCTAATCTTTAGATGCTATCTGAGGTTTACCATAGCTTCCTTCCATCATGACAATGTTTCACAAAACATTTCTTCACAAAATTCTCTATAAAAACATAGTTTTCATCTTCTACTATAGAAATAACTTACTCTATAATAATAGTAACCCTTAATTCCTTTGTAACTAGTTTAGATAATCTCCAAATTAGAAGCAAGCTTAAATTCCATCTTAACTTATCTCAATACACCTTTTCCCAACTTTGCTACCTCTAGTCTAATCTCTAGATGAAGTTATCAAATTCTAGTGATGTGAACAAGCTTAATTCAACTTAATTGAGTCAGACTCAATTACTGACTTACATCTATATGTCTCATCATATTCTAGCTTTTCTTTCGAGATGTCTAACCTTTTTACAAATGCCTGAATGAGTTGTTCTTGAAGTTTGTTGGCTAAATTTTTTTGTTACTTATTGTCTTTATTAGTTCCTGAGTTTTTCTCATAGTTAGTTCTATTATTTCCAACAATTCTTCCATCATTCTTTTTATTTCCAACATTTCTTCCATCATTCTTTCTATTTCCAAAATTTCTTCCATTGTTCCTTTTATCTTCAAATTTTCTATTCATGCTGCAATACATTTTGTATGTCCTAAGTTGTTGCATAACTGACATACTACAGTTCTATTTTTAGGATTCTACTAATCATCAAGTGCATGACAATTCCAAGCTATATGTCCAAAGTTGTTACACTTATAAAAAATGTTTTTTCTTCCTTCTTCATAAGATCTTCCTTCTTTTAGTGTCCTTTCACTAGATCTTCTTCTATCTGCGGGGTTAGTATTTCTAAACATTCTACTATTTCTTCTATCATTATCATATTTTGTTTTGCTATAATTAATTTCATTATGACCCATACCATGACAATTATGAAATAAAAGTTCTCAACATGATTAAATGACTTATTTGTACAATTCTTTTTCATATGACGTATTTCATTACATGAAAAACACTTCTAAATTTGTACCTAGTCTCCTTAGGATATTCCACTTGCTTTGGTTCATTCAATATATCAACTTCCTTGTCTTGTCCAACTTCTTTAGGTTTATCAAAAGATTGACTAGATTCAATCTTATCATCAGATTTATATTCAGATTCATACTCTTGAAATCATGCTTCAAGATCTTGTACTTTTTCTTCAACTATGAATAATCATCATCACTAGTTTCAAATTTAGTAGATTTGGTCTTGGATTTGAGATGTTCAATCTTTTCCTTCAATTGTTTGATGTATACTTTGAAGTTTTCATATCTATCCTTCAACTTTTCTCTTTCTTCACTAAGGAGATCAATTTATTCAAGTGTCTCTTAAAGGTTCTTCACCAACAATTCCTTATCCATAGGGATCTTACTCAAGTTGTTAAGCCTCTTTAGAGTAACTGTACTCTAACACCAATTGTTAGAAATAGGAATTACTAAGAGGGGGGTTGAATATGTAATATACAAACTTTAGTCACCAACTAGATATTATTTTTTACTTTAAACCATACATAAAAAAATAATAAAGTAATGCTGCATAATAATAGTAACCATGCAATAAGATAAGACATAATAACATGTTTTGCTAACTAGGAAAACCCTAGCCAAAAGAAAACCCCAGTGGAGATGATACCTACTAAATAATATACTGACATATATGTTCCATGTTAGAGGGTGGACCCTATTAGGAGACAATGAGTAAATTTAGTATAGAATGTCCCTATTAGGATACTTTCAATCCCTATTAGGAGATTCCAATCTTATTAGGTGTTGTGCCAACCCTATTAGGAGTTGTAGTATAGTAGATGCAAGATGACCCCACTACCCAAACATGCACTACCAATTAAAAGAAGAGCTCACTGCCCAAAAAAGTAATTAGACTTCTGGAATATAGGTGTTGGATACAATTGTTGATTGTGTATTGTCTTTGATGTCACATAAATTTCATATCAGTCATCAGACAAAGTCTACTGAGCTTAGATGATAATAAAAGAAATTTGCAGTGTCTATCAAACATTCCTAAACATTACATAGTAAAGTCAGTTTTTACTGAGCTCGCTCAGGCATCAAAGGATTGTGTAGCAAAAAGTTAGTGTTAAGCGAGCTCCCAAGGTTAACAAAGAAAAGTTAATATCTACCAAGCTCACTTGAGCATCAAAGGATGTTGTAGCAAAAAGTAAATGTTAATGGAGCCCCCAAGGTTAACGAAGAAAAGTTAATGACTGCCGAGCTCACTCAGTCATCAAAGAAAATATGGGAGAAAGTTAGCTTCTACCAAACTCACAAGGTCAGCAAAGGAAGGTTAGTGCTAACCGAGTTCAATCGGTCTCCAAAGGATTTTTGTAGAGATTGCAGTGTTTACCAAGCTTCACTTGGTTAATACTAGAAAACCATTCTAGAGCAGTGGTTACCGAACTGGGTTGGCCAACTAAGGATTTTATTGTTTTGATATTAGTTTCAATTGTTTCGTGTAATAAATGTAGCTGACTAATGTAATGATTTTTTTTCGTTGTAACTTATATTTGAGCCGACTTGATAATTTGAAATGTATATAGAGATGTTCAAGTTGTAAAATCTAGTGAGGATGAATATATGAGTGAGGATGAATATATGAATGAGGATGGAATAAGAGAATATTGAGCAAATTTTGATGAAGGATTAGATATCTTGGAGGAGCTACAAAGTTTCATTCGATTAGTAAGGATCCAGTAAAGCATAACAGAGATTTGTAATCACCAAAAGATAAGTTGCATATCATTTAGGTCACTTCATTGTTGCTTTCTAATCATTGTAACAGTGAATCTAGAATCTCTTTATAGAGTTGGTTTAATAGCCATTTTGTAAATCCTCTAACAAGGTGATAGTTCAGTTGAATTGTTCTAAAGTCCTACAAGAAGGCCATTCCTAACAAGTTGATTAAATCCTCTAACAAGCTCACACCTAATAGTGTGTATCTGTAACCTTTAATAAGGTTGGCTCTTTACAGGGCTCACTTCAGAAGAGTGAAAAATTGGTGACTAGTTACTTGGTGTTATTTTCCATATTGGGTTTCCATGTTAAATATGGTGTCTCTTGTGTTCATTTATTTAACCTTTGCATGCATATTAATAACTATGAATGCTAGATGATTAGTAACTAGTTAATCTATCGAGTTAGAATATTCTTGCACTATTTATCGAGTATCAGTAGTAAGTAAGCATTATAGACATCTAAGAAATTTTTGGAATTTTTTTTGTGGTAATTCATTCACCCCTCCCCTCTTAGTTACTTCATCTATATTTTCAACAATTGGTATCAAATTTTTTGGTCCTTATAGGATAAGATTTGAAGGATCTAAGCCAAACATTAGGATGTCTTATAAGAGGGAAATTCCAAGACTTAATAGGGACAACTTCTCAACATGGCAAGGGTTGATGAGACTTCATCTAGCTTCTATTGGAGATACAGGACTAAAATACCTTGATGAAAAATATGCAGAACCAGTTGGTATACTATCTATCAATAATATTGCTGAAAAAAAAACCAGCAACATTATGATGATAGATATAGCATTTGCTCTGAGTTATGAAGAATTTGATGACATCAAGGACTACAAATATGCCTTTGAAATATGGAAAAAGCTAAAAGAAATCTATGGAGGAGATGACAATGTAAGAAGAGGCAAAGAAAAATGTCTAAGAGGACAATTTGATCAGATGAGGATGAGAGAGGATGAAAACATTGCAAAATATGTTGAAAGAGTCAAAGCATGTGTCAGTGCAATAAAAGCATCTGGAGGAGATATCAAGGAGGAGACAATTATAAGTAAAGTTCTCACAACATTACTACCCATTTATGCAATTAGAGTCTCTACAATTCAAGAAAAAAGATGTGAAGCAAATCATAAGATAAATCTAGAAGCCATAGTTGGAAGATTGACTGCATTTGAGTTAGACAACTTTGACAATTATGTGCCAGATACCAAGAACATTGAGTCAGCATTTGAAGCCAAGCTTTCACTCAAGGAGAAAAGAAAAAAGAAAAATGAATCTCAGTCAGAAAGTGAAGATGAATCAGACCAAATTTCAGACAATGATCTTGAGGTGATTGAAGCTCTACTAGCAAGGAAATATTCTAGAGGCAGAGGAAAATATAAAGGTAAAGTTCCTCTAATATGTTTTTCATGTGAAGAAGTTGGTCATATTGTTGCTAGGTGCCCAAACAAGCAGAAAAAAGATGAAAAGAAAGGTTACAAGTACAATGCTAAGAAAGACTTCAAATCATTCAAAGATAAAGGTAAGAAAACATGTTTTATGGCTAAAGATTATAATGATTCTAATGATGAAGAAGAAGATGAAATTGTCTCCATTGCTTTAAAAGATAAGTTTGATAATGATGAGGAAATGGCACTCAATTCTCATATGAGCAAAAATGATACATGGATCATAGATAGTGGTTATTCTCATCACATGACTGGTGATAAAACTAAGTTTGAACATTTTGAAGACTATGATGGTGATAGTGTAAGGTTTGGTAATAATGAACCTCGTTACATAAAAGGAAGAGGAAGAATATCTCTAACCAAAGAACTTATATGTGATAATGCCTATTGGGTTGAAGGACTAAAGCATAATTTGTTGAGTGTGGCACAACTACTCAAGAATGGATTCAAAGTAGAATTCATCCATGGAAAAGCAATATTTCTGGATGGCCAAGGAAAGCTGATTGGATTAGGCACTCAAACTAAAGGTAACTTGCTCTACCTTGAACTAGGTGAACGTTCATGTTTTATTGCTCAAGTTGAAGAAAGTTGGTTATGGCATAAAAGGTTGTGTCATGTCAATTTTGATAATTTGGTGAATATAAAAAAATTCAAGAAAGTAAGAGGCATTCCTAGCATAAAGAAACTTGAGGTCGGTCTATGCAAGAATTGTCAGATTGGTAAAATGGGAAAGACTAGTTTTAAAAGTAAAAACTATCAGTCTAAAGATATATTAGAAATTGTGCATACTAATTTATGTGAACCCATTGGAATTGAAAGCTATACTAGAGAAAAGATCTTCATTCTTTTTGTTGATGATTACTCAAGAATGATGACTATCATGTATCTAAGAAACAAATCAAAAGCATTTGAAAAATTCAAATTGCATTTGACCAGAGTAGAAAAGGAAATAGGGAAAAGATTGAAATGCTTGAGATCAAACAGAGGTGGAGAATTCCTTTCACATGAGTTCAATAATTTTTTCATTGAAAGAGGAATCAAAAGATAGGTGTCAACCCCTTGAACTCCTGAGCAAAATGGAATAGCTATAAGGAGAAATAGATCTATCATGGATTGTGCAAGAACCTTAATGAATGAAAAGAGCATTGCTATCAAATACTTGAAGGAAGCTATCAACACTACAGGTCATACCTTGAACCAAGTACAGCTAAAAAATGACTCATTCAAAACTCCCTATCAGCTATGGTATGGCTATAAAACTAATGTAAGTTATCTTAAAGTATTTGGAAGTAAATGTTATATTTTGAAAGGATATATAAAAGGAAAATTTGACGTGAAAAGTGATGAAGGAATATTTTTGGTATACTCTTGCAAAAGTAAAGCATATAGATGTTTGAACTTGTCTACTTATAAAGTCATAGAAAGTGCACATGTGAAAGTTGATGAGTTTGTAGAAAGGACTGAAGAAGAAAGCAAATGGGAACCGGAAGATTATAGAAGGTTTTTTTTCATTGAACCTGATATAGTACTAGTCAATCAAGAATCTTCTACTCTTGAGTCATCAGTAACCAAGTTACAGGATGTTTAAACTGAGCTACTGCAACCCAAGCTACATTCAGATGCTATCAAGCAAGTGTCTACCGAGTCTGAAGGACCTAAGCCAATATCTACCAAGCCAGAATAGCCAGAACCTGAAGCTAAAGTGCAAGAGGATAACAATAAAATTCATTTAAAAGGCAAGGAACTTGTATTAGAAAAATATGTTAGAAGACATCATTCAACATATCAGATTATTGGAGACAAATCTGAAGGAACCATGCCAAGAAGTAAGTTGAAAGGTACTTGTTTACTTGCTGATTTTGAACCTAGAAATATCAAAGATGTATTGGGAAATGATAGTTGGATTGAGGCTATGAATGAAGAGATAGAGTAGATAGAGAAAAACAAGACATGGACTCTTGTACCTAGGCCTAAAGATAAAAATGTGATTGGAACTAAGTGGGTATTTAGAAACAAGTTGACTGAAGATGGTAAGGTATCAAGAAATAAAGCTAGACTAGTATGCAAAGGATATGCTCAAGAAGAAGGAATAGACTATGAAGAAACTTTTTCTCCTATTGCAAGATTGGAAGGAGTTACAACCTTACTAGCATATGCTGCTCACAAAGGATTCAAAGTTTATCAGATGGATGCCAAGTCAACATTCCTCAATGGTATACTAGATGAAGAGGTTTACATTGAACAACCTAAAGGTTTTGTTGATCTAGATAATAAGAACATGGTCTACAAATTACACAAGGCATTGTATGGTCTAAAACAAGCCCCTAGAGCATGGTATGAAAGATTGCATAACTATCATATTCAAATTGGTTTTCAAAGAAGTAATGATAATAGTAGCTTGTATATAAAGGAAGGAACAAATAATAAGATTGTCTTGGTAGAAATATTTGTAGATGATACTATTTTCATAGGGAATGATGATCTTTGCAAAGAATTTTTAGAGCAAATGAACAAAGAATTTGAAATGTCTATGTTTGGTGAGATCAAATTCTTTGTTGGTCTTCAAATTCAGCAAAATAAAAATGGTATTTACATCACTCAATCAAAATACATCAAGGAGATATTGAAAAAGTTTGGTATAGAAGACTGTAAACTAGTTGGGACTCCTGTGTGTACTGGATTAAAACTTACCAAGGAAGATGAATCAAAAGAAGTAGATCAAACATTGTATAGAACTATGATTGGAAAGTTGCAGTATGTAGTTCATACTAGGCCATATATTGCCCTTGTAGTTGGTATTGTAGCAAGATTTTCAGCAAAACCAAGAGAAAATTACATGATGGCAATCAAAAGAATTATGATATATTTGAAAGGAACTAAAGATTATGGTTTATGGTACAAATTTGGAGGTAATCTGGATTTGAAAGTGTTTATTGATGCTAATTGGGAAGGAAACCTTGATGATAGAAAAAGTACAAGTGGAGGAGCATTCTTTCTTGGAAAGAGGTTGGTTTCTTGGATAAGAAAAATGTAGAATTGTACATCCCAATCTATAGAAAAAGCAGAGTACGTTGCTACAGCAGTAAACTGTTCTAATATTGTTTGGTTTAAATAGTTGTTGGGAAGCATGAAGGTGGAAATCAAAGAACCAGTTGCTATGTTCTGTGATAATATAAGTGAAATCAACATATCTAAGAATTCAATGATGCATTCCAAAACCAAGCACATTGCAATAAAATATCATTTTGTCAGATAATTGGTGCAAGATAAGGAGATCAGATTGGAATGTGTCCATACAAAAGAAAAAAAATTTGACATATTCCCAAAGCCATTACCTAAGGATGAATTCTTGTATCTAAGAGGTAAGTAAGGGGTCACTACCCTATCTGAAGTTCACTAAAATAAAGTTTTAGTGATGCATCAATGCATACCAAGTTGAAGATCTATTAGTTGATGCAGCATAATCAAGAAATATTGCATATGAATCAGTACTAAAGGTACATTAAAATTCATTTGAGTTGTGTTGTCTTTGGCATGTGTTGTCAAAGAGGGAGAGTTTTACCATCATATCTTTTTGAAATTTTCTTGAGAGGAAGAGTTTGATATGGAATTCCTTCACAAAGGGAGATTACTGAAAGAGGGAGGGTTTTCTATCTAATAGAGAAAGTTGTTGTGATAAAAAAAGACTTGTTTTCAAATTTCATTCTACTATGACATGTTGTGTTGCCATCAATGCCAAAGAGGAAGTTTGTTGGATACAATTGTTAATTGTTAATTGTCTTTGATGTCACACAAATGTTATATTAGTCATCAAATAGAGTCTACCAAGCTCAGATGATCAACAAAGCAATTTACAGTGTCTAGCGAATGTTCCTGAACATTACATAGTAAAGTCAGTTCTAATCGAGCTTGCTCGGGCATCAAAGGATTGTGTAGCAGAAAGTTAGTGTTAACCGAGCTCCCAAGGTTAATGAAGAAAAGTTAATATCTATTGAGCTCACTCAAGAATCAAAGGATGTTGTAGAAAAAAGTAAGTGTTAACCAAGCCCCCAAGGTTAATGAAGAAAAGTTAATGACTACCAAGCTCACTCGGTCATCAAAGGAAATGTGAGAGAAAGTTAGCTTCTACTGAGCTCATAAGGTCAGCAAGGAAGGTCAGTGCTAACCGAGTTCACTCAGTCTCCAAAGGATTTTTCCAGGGATTGCAGTGTTTACCAAGCTTCACTTGGTTAACACTAGAAAACCATTTTGGAGTAGTGGTTACCGGACTGGGTTGGCCAGCAATTTTTTTTATTGTTTTTATATTAAGTTCAATTGTTTCATGCAATAAATGTAGCCGACTGATGTAATGAATTTTTTTTTTTGTAACTTATATTTGAGCCAACTTGATAATCTGAAAGGTATATATAGATGTTGAAGTTGTAAATTAAAGTGAGGATGAACATATGAGTGAGGATGAATATATGAATGAGAATGGAATAAGCGAATATTAAGTGAATTTTGATGAAGGATTAGATATCTTGGAGGAGTTGCAAAGTTGCATTCAATCAGTAAGGATCTAATAAAGCATAATAGAGATCTGTAATTAGCAAAAGCTAAGTTGCATATCATTCAAGTCACTTCATTGTTGCTTTCTAATCATTGTAACAGTGAATCCAAAATCTCTTTACAGAGTTGGTTTAACAGTCATTTTGTAAATCCTCTAACAAGGTGATAGTTCAGTTGAATTTCTCTAAAGTCCTCTAGTAAGGCCACTCCTAATAGGGTGATTAAATCCTCTAACAAGGTCACACCTAAAAGTGTGTATTTTTAACCTTTAATAGTGTTGGCTCCTTACAGAGCTCACTTCAGAATATTGAAAAATTGGTGACTAGTTACTTGGTGGTTTTTCCCATATTGGGTTTCCACATTAAATCTGGCATCTCTTGTGTTCATTTATTTAACCTTTGCATGCATATTAATAACTATGAATGCTAGATGATCAATAACTAGTTAATCTATCGAGTTAGAGTATTCCTACACTGTTTATCGAGTATCAACAATAAGTAAGCATTATAGACATCTAAAAGATTTTTGGAATTTTTTTGTGGTAATGGATTTACCCCTCCCCTCTCAGTTACTTCATCTATATTTTCAACAATAGGTACATTAACTTCTTTCTTGTTTTATCTCTAATCTTTAGCATGATCTCATGTCACAAAATAGCTTATACAAAACTTTGTATATCACAATACTTGCACAAGTTACACCATAATTGCACACTTAATTTGCAAGATGTCCTTTGCATAAACATCATGTCTTTTCACAAATTGTTTTCTGGTTAGCTAAGACCATAATATACTTTTTCAACTAAGAGTAAATATCTAGAGTGTCAGCCCTAATTAGACAAATAATTATTTTGTAAATAAAATAATTTCTTTTCTTCAATTTTGTTATCTTTTTTTATTGCCAAAATATGAATATATATTTTTCATATAGTTCATACTGAATTTTGAGGTTATACATATCATCATCAACATGTAAACAATCTCCATCTAACTTGTGTAGTCATAATATGATGTCAAGAGCAAGTTACATACAATAGAATACACTATTGTATACCAAATTCATACATTGATAATTTTTCGAGTACCAAAAGCTAAGAATCTTTATTTTTGAGGTTCCTTATAAGAGTGTACATCACGTGTTGCCATAAATGACAACAATTACATATCTTCATTAGCCAATTGTCAGCAATATATTGCCAAGTAGGCTTGAATACAATTTAAAATAATTAATATTCATCTTCTTAGTCAGCTAGAACCAATAAACAATTCAATTGAACTCAATATGCCAAAACAAAAAATCCTTTGTTAGGTAGCCCTTCTTGGTAGATACTAACTCAAAGAAATTTTTTTGTTGCAACCAAGTAATCTCAATTAACACCACATATTCAAAAATTTCCTTCGATAACTGAGTAAGCTTGGTTAACACTGGTTCCATCCAACATTTCCTTCATTAACTAAGTGAGCTTAGTTAGCACTCAACTTCTACAAACTTTCCTTTGTCATCCAAGTGAACTCAGTAGACACTATCTTCTGAACTAGTTAAACTCTAGAATACTTGGTAGACACTAGAAATTTTCTTTAATGGTCGTGTGAGCTCGACAAACACTAACTAACAATGATGGCATTTTGTGTAACATTGAAGAAAATACACAATGAAATTCTTTCCAGAAATATGCAAATGTATGGGAGGAATAAGTGAGGGGCATTAAACTAGAAATGAAAACCTCCTCCCCACCCCCAACTTAAATAGAGTGGGATTGGGAGAAGGTTTGGAACTTTAACCAAGATATTGAGAGAAATGATAATTCAAATGTTAAGGAGAGTTTCCAAGCTGAATGACAACCAACCCCTGCCCCTTAACATGTTAAACTTGAACTTTGATAAGTTAGTGATGTAGAAGCATCCTAGGTTGCCTTGTTATCCTACTCATTTTTGTTCATTCTGTAAGTTGGTGCTTAGAAAATCCTTCATTTTTCTAGCAACTCCTTCATGTGCCTAGTAGTCCTTCATGTGCCTAGCAGTTCCTTAATGTGCCTAGCAATCCTTCATGTGCCTAATAGTTCCTTCATGTGCCTAGTAGTTCTTCATGTGCCTAGTAGTCCTTCATGTACTGAGTTACTATAGAAATTCCCTCATGTGCCAAGTTACCTAGTGTATGTTGAGTGACTCTTCATGTGCCATGTTACCTAGTGTATGCTAAGTGTTTCTTCATGTGCTGAGTTACTCAGTGTATGTTGAGTGTCAACATTTGGACATGATTTCTATGAGCCAACTTACAAGATTTATTTTTGATCATGAGAGTTATGTTAAGATATTTTCTTGGGATGTGTCCAGATCATTGTTGGGTTGACCCTCCTCTTAGGAAGCTTTTGGGAGTAGATGGCAGAGCAGAACTGAAAGTGCAAATTTGTAGTTGGATCTTTGAATGTGAATGTATTTGTAATTAGCTATAACCTAGAAGGCATTACAACTAGGCACGTATGAAGATATTTTGATGAATTAATAAAAGTATTTCTCTCTTCCTCCTCCTTTGATTGATGTTCCTTATGTTTGCTTCCATTATGTTAACTCTTAAAGGGTGGTTTGGGTAGCTGGGTGAGCCTTTGGCCCTAGTTATTCATTATCTTGCTTGCATCTATTGGTATCAAAGCCTAAGGTTCATTCTTGTAGAGATTGGATCATGTAGAATCTTGATTTAAATATGGTTATAGGGTGTTAGATCTATGGATTTGACCTATAACTTGTAGAGGGTTATGATCTTGTAGGAACCTAATTTGTAAAGATGGTTTATGGTAAAATAAATGCTAATGATGCTATATTGGATAAGTTGAGACAAATTGTAGCTAGATTAGATGCTATGGAGATAGCCCAAAGGAGATGAGCACATCTTGATGATGTAAGTGATGATGAAATAGCAACACCAAACCATAATCCAAAACCTAAAGAAGATCAAGATGAGGAAAGATTGTTGTGAGTGTTGTCTAGGGAAAATTCAAAGCTTATTGGCGAAGTTGTTCCTTATGATGGAAAATTGGATACCAATGTTGTGTTGGATTGTATCTCTGATATGGAGAAGTTATTTAAGGTTAAAAGAACTCTTGATAACATAAAGGTGAAGATTGTAGTCACTAGGCTAAAAGGTCATGCATCACTATGGTGGGAGCACTTGCAAATGCATAGACAAAGGAGACGAAAGGAGAAGATCAAAACTTGGCCAAAGATGGTGAAAAAAGTAAAAGATCCAAAACTTGAAACAAAAGGACATGACTCTGAAAGAGTATATTGAAGAATTCTATAGACTAGACATTATATTTGGACATGTGGATGATGATGTTGAGAAAATTTCCAGGTAGATCAATGGATTGAGTTCTAGAATACAAGATGAAATAAGATTTGTGAAGTTGGAAAGTGTGGAATAAGCATACCAATATGCCTTGAAGGCTGAGGAGATCTTGACAAGGAATCATGAACAAAAAAAAAAGAGGTAGAGGTGGTAGATTCCAGAGAGGTAGAGGTAGATCTTATGGGGAAAGTGGCATATTTGACAATTCTATGCAAGATAAAGGCAAATCTAAATGGAAGAAAGATGAAAAAGGCAAGACCAAATGGAAAAGTGGCAATTCTTACTGAGGAGGTACTCATTCTTACTGAGAAAGAGGTAATTCCTATTCTAGAGGTGGATTTCATGGTAATTGTTTCAGATGTGGTAAAGAGGGGCATAGATATTTTGAATGTAGATCACCTAAAAGTAGGCAAGGTAACATAAATGTTTTTATTCAAGAAGATGATGAGGGTTCACCAAGTGGACTTGAGGTTGGAGAAAATCTAATGGTGAGAAGAACCTTATGTAATAAGGGAAGTGATGAGGAACCTATTTTAAGGAGATGTCTTTTACAGACAAGATGTAAGATGGCTAGAAAATGCTACAAAGTGATCATTGCTAGTGGAAGTTCTACAAATCTGGCATTAGAAGAGTTGGTTAACAAGTTGTAGTTGTAGTGGCTAAAACATCCCAAATCCTATCATGTTTCATGGATCAAAGATGAACATAAGATATTGGTAAGTGAGAAATGCCTTGTGAAGTTCAAAAATGGACATTACTTTGATGAATTTTTGTGTGATGTTATGCCCATGGATTGTTGTCATATTTTGTTGGGTAGAGCTTGGCAATATGATAGATATGATATGCATGATGGAAGATTGAATCAATATACTCTCTGGGTAAATAGGAAGAAACAAACATTGTTGCCTTTGATTAGAAGTCCAAATGAGGTTAATTGTACTACTATAAAAATTTGCATGCTTAATGGAAAAAAATTTGAAAAGAAAATGAAAAAGAATCAAGTCTATTTTTTCGTAGTTCCTAGAGGACCGAGTGTTGGTAGTAATGATTGAGTAGCAAAAGCTAGTAATGATCGAGTGATAGTAGATAGTGATAGTTGAGTACTAGTAGAAATTATAGAATTGCTAAATGAGTATAAAGATATTATTGCTAATGATATTCCTAATGGTTTACCTCTAGTAAGAAGCATAAGTAATTGTATAGATCCAATTCCTGGAGCTTGTTTTCCAAACAAAGCACCATACAGATTGACACTTGTAGAGAATGAAGAACTTAATAGAGAAGTACATGAGTTGTTGTAAAAAGGTTTGATCAGAGAAAGTTTGAGTCCATGTGTTATACCTACTATATTAGCACTTAAAAACAATAGAGAATGGAGAATGTGTACTAATTATAGAGCCATTAGCAAGATAACTGTTAAATATAGGTTTCCTATGCTGACGATGGATAACATAATAGATTGTTTGAGTGGAGAAAATTATTTTACCAAGATTGATTTGAAGAGTGGCTATCATTAGATTAGAATCAGAGAAGGTGATGAATGGAAGACTACTTTCAAGACAAAAGATGGTGTGTATGAATGGTTGGTTATGCCTTTTGATTTGACTAATGCACCTATTACTTTCATGAGGTTGATGAATGAAGTTCTAAAAAGATTTTTGAGTAAGTTTGTGATTGTTTATTTCAATGATATTCTAATGTTCAATAAGACTAAAGAAGAAAATCTTGAGCATATTGGAAAAGTATTGCAGAGGTTGAAAGATGAAAAGTTATTGATTAATCTAAAAAAATGTTCTTTTATTCAAGAGGAGATTGTGTATTTGGAATTTTTGATTTCAGCTGATGGATTGAAGATGGATCTTGAGAAGGTTAAAACAATTTTGGAATGGCCTACACCTAATAATGTTGGTGAGGTAAGATCATTTCATGGTTTGGCTAGTTTTTATAGAAAGTTTATAAAGAATTTTAGTGTTGTTTGCAATGCTATGACTAAGACAATGAGGGGAGATAAAAAGGAATTCAACTGGACACATGGAGCTGATAAGAATTTTGAAATTTTGAAACAAAAGGTTGCTGAATTATGTATTTTGGATTTGCCTAATCTCAACAAAGTATTTTGAGTTGAATCTGATGCAAGTGTAATGCAATAGGAGTTGTATTAAGTCAAGAAGGTAAGCATGTTTCTTTCTTTAGTGAAAGTTGAATGATGCTAAAACGAAGTATTATGTGTATGATCAATAATTTAATGTCATTGTCCAAATATTGAAGAAGTGGAGATATTATTTGATTCCTAAGGAGTTTGTGCTATATACTAATCATAAAGCTTTACAATACTTGGGAAGTGAACATAAATTGAATCAGAGACATATGAAGTGAGTTGAGTACTTGCAAAGTTTCACATTTGTTATCAAGCATAAGAATGGAGTTACTAACATAGTTGTTGATTCATACAGTAGATGACATTCTTTGTTGACTGAAATGAAGATTGAAATTCTTGGTTTTGATAAAATAAAAGAGTTGTATGATGTTGATCCTAATTTTTTTGAGCCATGGAGAGAGTATAGAGCACCAAATATGATAGATCACATAAGTGTGATGAGTACTTCATTCAAGAAGGTATGTTGTCCAAAGGTATTCAATTATGTATTTGTAGAAGTTCTATGAGGTTGAATCTAATTAAGGAAAAGCATAGTGGTGGATTAGATAGATATTTTGGAATTGATAAGACATTGAGTTTGTTGAAAGAGAAGTATTATTGGCCACAAATGTATAAGGATGTTTAAAAATTTGTAAAGAGTTGTGGAGTTTCTCAAGTTGCAAAAGGGGTGAGTCAAAATACTGGTTTGTATACACCTATTACTATTCCTAAGAAACCTTGGACTAACATTAATACAGATTTTTCTCTTGGATTGCCTAAGACAGTGAAGGGATATGATTCTATATTTTTTGAAGTCAATAGATTTTCTAAGATGGCTAATTTCATGCCATGCAAGAAGATGTCAGATGTTGAGAATGTTGCTAAACTTCTCTTTAAAGAGATTGTGAGATTGCATGGATTACCAAGAAGTATTATTTCAGACAAAGACAGTAAGTTTGTTGGTTGTTTTTGGAAGACTTTGTTGAAGAATATAGGTACTAAATTGAAGTTTAGTTCTACATTCCATCCATAAACAAATGGACAGATAGAGGTTGTGAATAGAAGCTTGGTTAGTTTGCTAAAATGTTTAGTTGGGAATAAGCCAAGTAATTGGGAGATGGTATTGGCACAAGCTAAATTTGCATATAATTATTTTGTTAATAGAAGTACAGGGAAGAAACCTTTTGAGATTGTTACTAGAATGCATCCTAGATGTATATCAGATATGAGAGATGTTGCTAGTGAAGAAAATAGAAGCACTGTAGGAGAAGAATTTGTTTATTTTATGGAGTCTTTAACATAAGGAATTGAAGTTGAGGTCAGAATAAAGTAATCGAAACTATAAGAAGAATGTTAACTAGTCTAGAAGACACCATGATTTTCAAGTTGGTGATGAGGTGATGGTTCATTTGAAGAAAGGAAGATTCCTAGTTGGAACATAGAGCAAGTTGAAGATGAAAAAATTTGGACCTTGTAAGATCTTGAAGAAGTTTGATATTGGTAATGTTTATGAAGTTGAGTTACCTGATGACATGGATATATCTCCTATACTCAATATTGTTTATTTGTATAAGTATCATGAGTTAGAGGATGAAGTTATTGTATCATATGATTATCCTAAGAAGTAGATTAAAGAATTTTAATAGATATTGGATTAGAGAGTTGGCAAGAGCACAAGAGGAAAAGATTACTATGAATATTTGGTGAAGTGGAAGAATAGATCTATTGAAGATGCTTCATGGATTTCTCAATTTTAGTTGGATTCAACTCAAGTTGTGAAATCTCAATGATTCAAGAGAATTATTTCTTTCAACCCTAGTTGTATGATGCAAAAGTATCCTAGGTTGCCTTATTATCCTACTCACTTTTTTTCATTCTACAAGTTGGTGCTTAGCAAATCCTTCATGTGCCTAGCAATTCTTCATGTACCTAGTAGTCCTTCATGTGCTGAGTTACTATAGAAATTCCTTGATATGCCAAGTTACCTAGTGTATTTTGAGTGACTCTTCATGTTCTGAGTTACCCAATGTATGCTGAGTGTTTCTTCATTTGCTGAGTTACCCAGTGTATGCTGAGTGTCAACATTTGGACATGATTTTTGTGACTTGACTTATGGGATTTATTTTTTATCATGAAATTTATGTTAAGATCTTTTCTTGGGATGTGTCTAGATCATTTTTGGGTCGAGTGTCCTCTTATGTAATTTTCGAGAATAATTTGTAAGCCATTTTTGCAAGTATATATAGAGTGTTTAGGCTTAGAGATGGGAAGTTTTTGGGAGCAAACGGCAAAGTAGAACTAAAAGTGTGAATTTGTAGTTGGATCTTTGAATGTGAAAGTATTTGTATTGGTTGTAACCTAGAAGGCCTTACAGTTGGGCATGTATGAAGATATTTTGATGAATCAATAAAAGTAGTTCTCTCTTCTTTCTCCTTTGGTTGTTTTTCCTTGTGTTTTTTTATGTTGTGTTAACTCTTGCAAGGTAGTTTGGGTAGCCGGGTGAGACTTTGGCCCTAGTTATTCATCATCTTGCCTACATTAGTTAGGGAATGCTTTGGGGGGTGTTGTACAAATAACTATCTAGGATGCTTAAGGTACTAGTATCATAGGATATTCCATAAAATGTGGTAACATTTCAAGCAATGATGCAGAAGCTCTTGGGCTCTTGTGGGGAGTAGAGTTATCCAATAGCATGGGAATTCAAAATTTTATTGTGGAGGGAGATCCTATTAGAATTAGATAATACTAAGAGGTGGGGGGGGGGTTAATCAATATTCTACAAACCTTTTTCCATAAATGGATATTACTAATTATTTTACAACATGAATAAGAAAGTAAACCAATAAAGATGAACTAACAAATATAACCATACACAAAGAGAACTCATAATGCTATTATGTTTTAACTCAAGAAACCCTAGCCAAGGGAAAACCCTAGTGGGGATGGTGTAAGAATTTTCCTTAAGGAAAAATCATGCTAGATCAAGGAACTCAAGCACAAGCACAGAATAGACCAAAGTATGATTAGAATAACAATGTCAAAATGAATTGATGATATGTCATGTACAAACACACTAGGAGTGCCTATACATAAAGGCCTCTAGAATGCTTCTAGAATATCTAGGAGTTAGCACACTGATAAGTCTTACAACCAAGTAGACGTCCACCAAGAGTGGATTATCTTCCATTAAGCACAGGAGTAAGTGCAATGATGAGAGGATAAGCCTACAAAGGTGTAGCATGTAAAATTATGTGGTAGACACCATGTGCTAAAATAAGAGGCTAAATAATTATGTTGTCTACATGAAAACTTAGTTAATTATGCAAACTCTAGTGTTGTAGACACCATGTGTTGAGTTAGAGTTTCTTACTTCTGTGTTGTCAACATGACAACTCATAAAACTATGTAAACTCTTAAGTGTCAACCTAATAAATAATAAAATAATGCATTTACCTAAGTAAACTTAAGTAAATTGTAAATAGTGAATACTTATTTACACCAACAACCCCACTTAAGTGCAACTTAGGGGAATGCACTTAGCTTACAAAATCTAGGATGAAAATGCATGGTGGGCCCTGACTACTAGGCCATGTTAACTACCCATGTATAAAATGCAATGAAAACTCTCGTAAAGTGGATGAAGAGGGAAAACCTCATGGGAAAAACCCTCCCCCAAAAAGAGAGAAGAAAAATGAAGATGAATGGATGGATGGAGTAATCAAGACCCCCCAACCCGCCCCCTCCTCACTATGACATACATCAAGTATATACAAAAAAGAAGTATGAGAAGAACACAATCCTAGAAAAGGAAAAGGTTCCCCCAATAAGACAAGAAGGAGAAAAAAGGAGACAAGGTAGTCCCCCCCCAAATGTAGAATGATATTTAGTGATAGTTTCTCCTATGTAGAAGTTGATCTAGGATAGTTGAATAATATTCCTCCCCTTTGGAAGAAACAATATCATAGATACAAATGTGATGCTTCTCCAATGTGTAGAAAGAATCTTGATGATGAATGGTGTCTCTAAAACCTACTCAACTATCCCTATGTTGATATTTACTATCTCCCCTTCCAATACTATTAAAAAGAATAATGTCAGATCTAGAAAGGATGGATGTAGAACCTATTCCAAAGAATCAACTGTCTCCTCAAATGATAAAGAGACCTCTGGTAACTATTGTACATAAGGATCCATAATCATATCAGCCTATGAAGATTGATCATGTAGAGAATGGATAGGAGGGTCATAGTGAGCCCTCACAACAACTGAAGAAGGATCTTCTTCATTAAAGAGAAGATGTATATCATCAATGATGTCTCCCAAATCTATTATGTATGTCTCCACAAACAAACCTAAAATATATGCTATGTATTCATCCCCTAATGCTGTAGCTAGAAGATAAGGTGTACCCAAATATAGTAATTTGCATGGACCTACCACTGTAGTAATGTATGTTGGGACTCAAAATTGGAGCCCTAACTTTGAGTACCATTGAGAAAATTAGGCCCTATAAACTCTTTAAATGCATATGCACCCAGTTGCCTATTTTAAGTAGAAGAGGTGTTTAATGCTTCTAGCACCTTGCATTTAGTATGCCTATATGCTCCATGAAGATAAATGATCATTCTAAATCACTTCATGAAGTCCTGTTTTGTGCAAATTCTAAATCTGCATTTTTACTTAAGTGTCAAACAATAATAGGAGATTGTGTTTGCAATTGAATATCTCACACCCAATAATGTTTCATGACTTGCTGCTTTGGCAATTTTTAGCGTCCATAATAGAGAAACTATGTTTTATATTTTGAGTCATTTTTAATCTGTTTGACTAGGTTTTGAATCCCTCAAAGTTTGTCATTTATTGTTGTCATGCTAATGTGAATTATTTAGAATTCTGGGAAGCCCTATTTGACTTGTTATAATTTTGACCCAGTTGATTGAATTGAGAAAATTCCTTTTATGTTGCATTTTTAGAGGTTAGAGACATGCTATGTTTCAATTTTGAGCTTATAATGAATCTATTTGATCAGTTTTCAAATGCAATTCCAAATGTAATTTCTAACTTTTTACTGGTGTCAAAAGGAGCATATTAATCAGTACCCCTATTTGTGATGTCATAACTCAAAATCTATGACAAGTGAGCTCAAATGGATTCTACCACTATCTTGTACTTTGAAAATATTTTAAGTGTGCCAATTTTTAAGTGTTGATGAATCTGTCTACACACTTGTCTAGGTCCATTCCATTTGCAAAAATGTTTTTCTATTAGTGTTTCTAGTCTACAAATTTGAGTAGACTACTTTGACTATTCACTAAACACATCTACTTATTCATCATGAGCCCAAATCATAGATTTATATTCACCTTGTGATAGAGAACCAAAACCCTAGATTTTGTGGCCCAAGTTTCTGTTTGCCCAATTTTCAAAGCCAAATCTAAAATCATTTTATGGTTTTTTAACTTGTTTTCTTATAGGCAATTTTAAAGGGATAACTTTGATAGTCAATATCTTTTGACTGAGAATTTTTCATGAGATAAGATTTGATAGGGTGCAAGTATGCAAAAGAGAGAATCAATATGTTTAATTTTAGAGCCTGATTAGAGGTTTGTATCAATTTTTTAAGGCTAGTCAAAGGACCTCTTGGAATGAAATTGACAAGGTGCAAAAAGGAAGTACAGTGAGTTTTAAAAATTTGAATCAGTATTGTAGATTATTTCTAGTTAGTAAGTTAGCTTCTTTGGAAAAATTTGGGGTTTTAGGTGTTTGAATTTGAAAAAAAATTAGCCAAACCAACTTTGGGGCCTAGTTGACTTTGTCAAGACGATAAGGTTGGATGTGAAGGTCCTAAAGATATAAAAGATGGGACATAATGTTCATGCAAATGGGTTGAGATATAAGTGAATGAATGGATTCTAAGAAAAGGGAACCACAAGGAGCAATGAGAGTCAACAGTAGTTGAGTGTGAGATTATTCTTAAATATCCAAAAGTAGTTGTGCCAGTAAGATTTGTTTCATTCAAAATACATTATATAGTAGCAACTTGTGCACAAATGCAACAAAATAAGAATCCTACAATCTGGTTAACAGAGTGGGCCCCTAAGCCACATGATGTGTATTGGTAGAATTTACCCATTCCATGTGTTGAGCTTGCAATTTAGGGATTGGTGATATTTGTTGCTATCTTCTTTCTTTATACTCTGTTTATGATTCTACTTGGAATTTTGCATTCATTTGTCACAATTGAAAGCATTGAAAAGAATGCACCTTTCCTCACAAATTTGATAGAATTGAAGGGTGTAAAATCATTGATCGAAGGATTTCTAGCAAGTTTGACTCTAAAAATTTCTCTTCTTCTACTTCATCAATCTTGATGACATTCTAAAAAATTGAGGGCCACATTCCATTTTTAGAGGTTCTCTCATTTTGAAGTAAGTAGACTATGGCTCGATAGGAGGGAAGCATCATCCATGTGAAGGAGAAAAAATGCCATGATCAAAGAATGACTTAGCAAACTAAAGAGCCACTAGTTTTGAACAACCAAAGGAATTTGCCAAGCCACTCAACTTGGGTAGCTCACATGGAAGAAGCTAATGAAACAAAGGAACTAGAGCAGGAAAGGAGAATATGTGAAAGAATGGAGGTGTCTCCTATGAAGAGGATGACATGTAATGTGGTTAACACATTATCATAGAAAAAGCTATTATAATAGATAGGGAACTAAATTTAAGGGAGTCAAATAGCCCCTACACTAGTAAAGTTGGTTCTTGGGCATTCTATTTTAGCTTTCATTACAAGTGAAGTAAGTGAAACCCTTTAAGACTGCCCCTACACTAGTGAAATGTAGATGGAAGTGTCAACCTATCAAGCTAATGTAGAAGCCACACATATTATAAAGCAAACCTGCAGGAAAGGAGGAACAACATCCATGTCTACTAGGCAACCCACATATTAAAGAGAAGCAAATGCATAAGCATGAAATTTGAAGATAACCTTGTAGCCACATAAGGAGAAGTCCAAATCTCATGAAGAGAAACCAAAGTTGTCACTTGAACTAAATGTACCAAAGGCATCCATAACTACATAGTGGTTGATATTGTATGATGATCTTCCATTTTCAAAAATGGAAAGGTAGGGGATTGGCTCATATTTTCAAGCAACATATGAAGTTCGGTACCTCATCTAGAGGATATTGTCGAAGTCAAAATAGAGATGATAGTACCTTGAGGAAATGGAACTTGTGCCCAATTTGGATACAAGCTGAGTGTTCCCTCTGAGTGGCTGATTAGGAACAAGGGTGCTCTCTCTGTAGTAAACTATGGAGATAAAAGAATAGGATTTTCATACTTCTTAAAGTTGCTAAATAATGTTGAGAATGAATTTTCAATTGAATATGAAGTTAAACCAATTGATCTGGATACTAAAACATTTGACCTTAACACAGGTGGATCATTTGAAAAAGATGTAGTCTAATTTAAAAGTGGCAGGGGCACTATCCTAGTCAATGTAGTGGAGAAAGCTACAAGGTGAGAAACTCATGTCATAGAAAGTGGCATTAGAGCAAGGAAAGATCCCACACATGGTAGCCCAAGCTCACATTGGAGGAAGCTATGAAGTTGTAGATGAAATGAGCAGAGGGAAGATAGTCCAAAAGCAATATCCCACATGTAGAAGGTAGGCATGTTTCATAATTTTTAAATATAATCATACTCCAATGGAAAGTGTACAAAAGAGAGCCACCTTTTGAAAGGCATGCAATACATGGTGCAACCTGTAGTTGTCCAGCAAGATGGAGAAAACCAATAAATTTTGACAAAGTATGATGACATGGAAGTTGCCAAAAAAGTTGAAAATTTGGCAAGGCATTATGTTGGTAGTAGAAAATGGTGACGTTTTCTGGTAGCAACATAGTGACCTACCAAAAAACCTTGAAATCTAACAAGATGGTCATGGGTCCCATTTGGGTGATGTAGCAAATCAGATAATGACAAGTGGTAGTTTGATAATGAATTAGAGGAAGACAAGTGGCACTTAGGCAATGTGTGCAATGACTTAGTCATGATGTGGAATCTTGACCAACCATAGAAGGACAAGTGGTACTGTGTGCCAAGAAAATATCTCTAATGCACTAGATTGTGACATGTGGCAGATCTGACAATGGTCACTATGTCGCCAAGAGAAAGTTGTAGGGAGGTTAACATAACAACATGGGGACCTAATAAAAGGTTGACATGTGGTAGTGAGTTGGTTGTGAGGTGGATGAGTCAAGAGCTACCATGTGGAAGAGGTTTTAGATGTGGTACACTTCTCAAGGTGATGATGTGGGGAGAAGTGACATGTGTTGCAAGGTCACTATGTCATTGATGACATGGCAAAATGCTTACTAGGATAGTGACATAGAGACCAATGATGTAGCACGGTGACATGGCACAATAATGTGAAAAATTAGAGGATCAATGAGATGTTGACACATGACACCTAGTCAAAGTGGTTTGATGACTGTGCATAAAATGAGCTAATCTAGTGCTGACATGTGGCATGGGTGGTCAAACCAAGTTTGACCCAAATAGAAAAATAAAGGGAAATTTCAAAGGGGTATAAATTTCAATATTTTATTATTTTTTCCTCACAGGTATGATTTTAAATAAATTTTGAATTTACCCCATAGTTTAAACTTTACAAAAGGTCAAACTTTTGCAATATTGCTTGGCAAGACTATAGAAGGAGCTTGGATTTTCAAAACTACATAACTGGGGAAATTTTTATCCAAAATATGGACTTCAATATACCATGAGAATTAGGAAGAGATGAGCTATAAATTTCTATGGTCAATGTTTGTACAAGTGCTCACCTATTCGATTTATAATTGAATTTGTGATTTTTAGGGCATTCTCAATAGAATAGGCAGTTTTCATCATGGAGGATTAAAATTAGCTGTGGGGAAAACATTAAAGTTTGTTGAAGCCTAAACAAATTCTAAAAAAGTTTTTGTGCTTCTAGAGTTCATTTTTAATTGATTTTCACTTTTTCCTTGAGTTTAAATTTGGCATTAAAATCAATTCTAATTTTCAATCAAATATCTTAGATATTTCTTTCTTTTGGAGGCCAAAATGATTGATGATTTGATATGCACTTGTAGAGAGAGATTATTTTCATTGCTAGGAGAGGGAATTTCAAGTGGACACATGTCATCTTCAAATCAAATTTGAGAATTTACTTCCTCCTATATCATTCTCTTTCTTTCTCATTGTAGAGGTTCCAATTTTTCACTATGAGACCATAGGTTCCAGTTTTGGGAAGAAAAACTTTTCACTATTGTGATACCATTCCCTTCAGCAATTTCTCTTGTATTAAGAAAAATTTAAGTTTTAATGTAGATAGTTTGTATTTTTTTGGTGATTTGTGAGTTATTTTATATACATCTTTAATGTATTTATTTTCAAGGAAAATGAACTAAGCACAAAAAAGGGGTTTAAATTCATTCTAAATCTTGTCTCCTATTCACAGATCTATAATTTCTTCTAATTTGTGAACCAAGAGCATAAATTAGGTTACATTTTGTTTAGGAATGTATGTGATTGAAGTATCTTGCTAATGGAACAAAGAGCCATGTAATTTCTTGATGTTTATCAAAGGGTTTGCATATTTAATTCATGGGATAGTTTAGAGTATGATATTCATTTTTATGCAGATGTATATTCACAAGGTGAAAGATAGATCAGGGATCTTGATGTAGGAGTTATGTCAAATATTTGTAGGAGATGTATGGTTGTAATTCATGTAATTTCCTAATAGATAAGGCACTAATCAATTGCAAGATCATTCAGTTTTGTTGCTCATACCTAGGTCTTGCTGATATCAACATCATTAATCAAATGTTTTCCCTTTCATGTTGAAAGTTATTCAAATTTTAAACCTCACTTAGCTTACCAGTTTCATGAGTCATGCTATTAGCTATTTCATTCTTGTGATTTTTTGGTTAAGTATAGAAGATTTAGGGGTTTCATCTATTATTCTAGATCCTAATTATGCTCATTGTAGAGCCTAAAGTGAAGGAGTGTAGCCTTATAGTTGGCCCAGGTTCTTGGTGAATTGTGTCCATTATTGGAGATAGCTTCCCATTGATGCATTCTTAAATTGCATACTAGTTATTCAAACTCTATTAAATCATATGCCAATAATGTATGCATGTGGAATATGCTAATACTGTGATGTCATGTTGTATCTATCAATAGGATCCCACATATCTAAATCTATTGAATCACTATCATTGTTGTCACTATTAGTTTCCGCAATGTATGAAATATGGAGAGGACTAAAGGACAAGCTAGGTGAACTTTCTTCAAAATGAACATTCCTCTTTATGAAGATTTCATGAGTCTCAAGATCCATAAGTCTATATGCCTTAACACTATCTTCATATTTGATGAAAGTACAAGGCCTAGGTGGTGCTACCTTGAATTCCCTAGAAGATTTTTTTCCACATGCTGGACAACCAAAGACTTTGGAGTGTTTCACAATTGGTTTTCTACTACACCATGCCTCAAAAGGAGTCTTTCCATCTAAGACATTATGAGGAGATCTATTAAGTATGTGATTGGCATTGCTTATAGCTTCAACTTCAAGTAATTGATCTAAATATTTGGCTTGAATCATGCAACTTTCCATAGACTTAAGATTTATAATCCTCATTGTCTGCAACACTTTTCATTTATAGACTAAATGCTACTAGATTCTGAAGATGTATACCCTCAAGTTCACTAAAGTCTTTAAGTCTTGAGTCCACATATCTTCTTTCATTTTCCATATAAAGAACCTTGATGGATTTTTGTGATTGCTTTTCAACATGACTCTTGAAGGATAGAAAATTATCAAATACTTAATTCTTGTGATCAAGAAACTAGACCCATGTGTAACATGAAAAGTCATCAATGAAAGTGAGAATGTAGTGACCCTTGTTGAAAAATGTCATTACAAAAGGACTTGCTAGAACTGTGTGAACCAACTCAAGAGTGCCTGATGCTCTCCAAGACTTCCCTTTATAAATCTTCTCTTATAGAGGTATATCCATTGAACAAGTTGAACATTCGCCCTTAGAAAAGTTGAGTGTAGGAAGACATTTGACCATTTTGCTTGAGTAAAGTTGATGAAGATAGTGGAAGGTAAGATGTACATACTACTCATGCCATTATTTTCTTTGTGATTGAGATTGAGTCAACAAGGCATTTGAAGGAGACTTAGGCACAAAGAGGGAGAAAGAATAAAGTATTTTTTCATAATTGACTTTACACATTGCAACCAATGAATCATCTTTAAGATTGCCCACCATTGCTAAATCAGGAAGGAACTCAACTTTATTTCCATCTCCACAATGAGTGATTTGGTAGATTAAAACAAAATTAGAGCTAAGGTTGGGAACATAGAGAACTTCATTGTCTTAGTATAAATAATGATTATTTACACTTTACTTAAGTTTACTTAGGATAAATGCATTATTTTATTATTTTTTAGGTTAGAAACCTAGGAGTTTGTGTATTCATATGAGTTGTCATGTTGACAACACAGGAGTAAGAAACTCCAATTTAGCACATGGTGTCTGCAACATAATTGTACATGACACACCTGTATATTCTTATCCTCTCATCATCACACTAACTCCTATGATTAATGGAGGATATTCCACTTCTAGTGGACATAAGCTTAGTTATGGAGCTTATCATATTGCTAACTCCTAGACATTCATGATGCATCTTAGAGTCCTTTATATACAGGCACCTCTAGTGTACTATAAAATCAATCAATTACAATGAATTGAATATCATATTATTATTCTAATCATACTCTATTGGTCTTTTGTGCTAGTTAATGTGCTTCTTGGTCTTGTGAAAAATTTTTCCTAAGGAAAATTATTACATGGTATTAGATCTATCCCAAATTCTTACATGGTATTAGAGCCATAGAGGCATCATTTCATAGCCATTGGAGATCAATCTTGGTACACCTCTTTGAAGACATCTCAACTTAGATCTAGAGTATCTATAGATATTGGTAGCATCTAGAGCTAAAGAGAACCTCACCATTGCATCCAAAACATCAATTTGGTGAAAATTGACTATAAATTTTCCTATGTTGGGCCATAGTCAAATATAAGGAATTTTTTTTTTTTTTTTAAACCAAAACTTAAAGGCCCAATTTGTAGAATTGGTATGATCATTTTAGATCTCTAAATTTAATTTTTAGATCTCCATATTTTATTATTTCAATCTCTACAATTTCTCTGCATTATTTTTCAGATCTACATTATTTTTGAAAAAAAATTGGCCATCAAGCCAATACGAGAGATTTTTTGCAAGACAAGACTGAAGCTTGCTAGTATAAATCAGATATTTGCATCATATTTAGAAGGTAAAAAATCCTCCATATTGACTTTTATTTCACCAAAATTGGACATCTAAGGTGAAATCTAGAGTCAATTGATTTTTGGAGGTGTGACGGTGACAATTTAGAAAAAATAATAATAGAGGTGATTTTCAAACATCAATATCTCCCTCATACGGACTCCTTTTTGGGAGCAATATTTTTCTTTTCAGGTAGAATTTCATGATCTACACATTGGTGCATGATATTTGATACCTTCTTGAATTTTTTTGCAAGTCACAAATCCCAAGTTTTGCAACTTCAAATGCTTAGTATGGGCTCCTCTGGACACATAATTAGGTTTCATTTCTTTAGAAAGTGAATTTTTTTGGTCTACTTTCTAGATCTAAAATCAGATTATAGGTTTGTATGGATGCTTCATTATCATTGGATTTTGATTTAGCTTCATGTATAGACATGTTCCCTTGCTTGCCACTATATTTTGGGCTTTCACCAGATTAGTTCATGGCATCTTTATTCATCAAGGACTTTTTGACATTTGAGCAAACTTCAAAGGCCTCATCCACCACATACTAAATCTAAATCCCTCTTCCATCTTCTTATCCATAGTAGGAAGCATACTTGCACCTATGCTTGGTGTATCTTCTTCGTCAAGGGAGAAATTTTTTTTTTCAGCATTGGATTTTCTTTTGTCTTCAAGCACTTATCATTGTAAGATCCTTCATTAAGGGGGGGATTTCATTAAGGGATTCTCCATTGAGCAACTCCAATTTAGCACATTGTATCTACAATACCGGAGTTTCCATAATCAACTAAGTTGTCCTATTGACAACATAGTTTTTCACACTCTTAATTAATTACATGGTGTCTACAACATAATTGTACATGACACACCTTTATAGGCTTATCCTCTCATCATTGCACTAGCTCCTATGCTTAATGGAGGATAATCCACTCCTAGTAGACATGTACTTAGTTGTGGAGCTTATCATATTACTAACTCCTAAACATTCTAGATGCATCTTAGAGGCCTTTATCTATAGGCAACTCTAGTGTATTGTACAATCAATCAATTACAATGAATTGAATATTATATTGTTATTCTAATCATACTTTGTTGGTCTCTTGTGCTAGTTATTGTGCTTCTTGGTCTTGGGTGAATTTTTCCCTAAGGAAAATTGTTACATGGTATCAGAGCTATACCGAATTCTTACATGGTACTAGAGCTATAACAAATTCTTACACCTCGAACTCTTTATTTTCCATCTCAACTTGTCCTTTCCCTTAAACTTCCATTTTTGTATCATATCCTACAAAGATGCATGGTACCTTAGATTCCTTCAATGAAGTAAAGTCTCATTTTGAAGAACCCATGTGATAGGAGGCACTTCAGTCAAGAATCCATTCCCCTAAAGAACTTGAACCAGCCATAAGTGCTTGGCCTTTTCCCTTTGAAGTGGGTGGAGGTTAATCCTTGGAAGCATTTGGCACATTGATTTTTTTCTTCCTAAGTAAGTTTTCCAACTCATTGATTCTCTTAATCTTGCAATGATGTTGATCATGATTTAGTTTCTTGTAATATGCACAAAATACTTTATCCTTCTTCTCATTGTTTCCCTTCTTGGTGGAAGAAGAATTGCCTTGCTATGAGGAGGAAGATTTTTGTGTCTCTAATTGTGATTTTTTCTTCCACTACTTTTTTTTGCTGTTGGTAGAACGTTTTCCACCTTTATGTGATTGGTTCTCATTAGTGGCCACCAATTCTTTAGTCTTTGATGAATTGAGAAGTCCCATATCTATTAGCTTGGATTGTTCCAACATTAACATTTTTGCAAATGCATCAAATGTAGGCTTAATGAAGGAACTTCTCATGGTCAACATGTGAGTGTTGTAATTTGAAACAAAAGATGCATACTCTAAAGGTAGCCTCTTCAAGATGTAATGAATCAATTGATCATCCTTCATGGGATTACCACAATCTTTAAGCAGTGCTCTCAATTCATTGGCTTTGTTGATATAATCTTGAATTGTGCCAAAATTCTTAGGATCCAATAGAAGTAGGTCATCCTCAATTTGGTATCCATTTTCCTCATCCACCTTACCATAAAACCCTTCAAGTTTGACCCAAGCAGGCTTGCCTTCCTTAAGGATGGAAATGTGGAAAAAGAGATTTCTATGAACAAAACTCTTGATAATTCGTAAAGCTTGATTATCTTTAATTTTCCAATCAAATAGTGTTGTAGGATTAGTGGGTTTTATAATTGTACCATCAACATATAGATTTAAACCTTTTTCCATTCGTCTACTCCATACAATATCTTTCCATGTAAAATAATTGTGTGAAGTTAGAAGTGGAGTTTTAGGTGAACCCATGATGCAGAAAAGTAAAAGAGCATAAGAGAGATAAAGAGAGACACAAAAACAAAAGACACCCCTCCCCCCCCCCCCACCCCCCCGCCATTCACTCAATCAAAAGACCCCCCAAAAAATGATACTTTTGGCACTTTATATGTAGTGCATGTACAATAGGCTGCTAGTCAAAATGTACAAAGTGGACTTTTGATTTTATTGTTTACAACTACCTTTGAGGTTCAAATCTATCACCAAGCACTATAGCTTAGATATATGACAATTTTGAAAAGTAATCAAAGCAATACAATGTAGAAAAGTACCTAATTTTGAAAGTGATATTTTTGTCCACACAACCCTATAATCTAATTGTAGATATGGAAAGTAGAAAAAAGATTAAGCACTTAAAAAAAAAAAAAAAAACATGAAAATGTGTCCAGATGAGCTCATACAGAGTGTTTGAAGTTGAAAAATGTAGGATTGGATAGGTATAGATGCCAAAAAATGCATTTTTTTACAAATCCTTGTACCAAAACCATAAAAGAATAGAACCACTAAAATGTTTAGGAAATTATAACCAAAATTTAAAAAAATTGCACTTGATTTGGAGTCTGGATAACTGAATTATGGCCTCCCAAAGTTGGACTATCTAATCAAAACTACATTTGGATAAGGGTCTTGGCAGAAAACTACAAGGTTAAATTTGATGGTCAAATGGCCATCATAGTAGTTCAAATTGGCCTAGAAATGACAATCATATGGCCATCAAATTTAGCATGGTAAAATGCTTACATCAAGAAAAAATAGCCCTTGGCTGATGTGGTGATGACATGTCGTATAGACTGATATGATCATATAGAAGGGTACATGGCAAAGTATGGATCCTATGAGTTAAGATAGACATGTGATGGGCTATGGTTGGGCCATGTGGTGGCTGACTATGCTACCCAACTAACATGGCATTTCGGGTGACCATGCACTAAGTCAATTTGTAGACTAAGTGTGTAGTGATCTGCTATGTTGCCACATGGAAACTAACATTGTGGAGTAGAATTGGCTAACTGAATTCATTAGGGGTCAAGAAAGTTGACTACTAGTGATAGAAAATGCCCAACACTCACTAGAGATCTACAAAAAATGGTGTCAGGAGAGTTCTCTATTGTCATGCCACTGCCAAAACTATGGAAGATGGCACTAGGGATGAAATCGATGTCAAGCTGATAGTCACAATGGCTAGAAGTTGAGGATGTAGGTCAACAGTGGCTGAAAGACTTTGGAAATGGTCAACAGGTGTAAAGCCAATGGGATTTTTAATCCCTTATGCCCAATGTGAAAGGTGTTTGGATAGTTTAAAAGAAATAGCCCGCAAGGTGTGAAATAAAGTAAATTAGAGTTGGTTGTGTGGTTGGTCATAGCGGAGGTCCTACCAATATTTGCAAGATTTGATGGGGTAGTGCCAAATTTTTTTGAAATTTTTTGTCGACAGTGACAAGGAAGGAATATTCTATGAATATTCCCTACAAGGGTTCGGGTTTCAAAACCCAATTCTTGCAAAAAAATTCTCTGCAGGCCTAATAGGCCTATTTTTTTTTGAAAATTTGTAGACAAAAAAATGCAAACACTAAATATAGATCTGAAGAATTAATTGGAAAATCTAAAAAATGATCATACTAGATTTGAAAATCTTTCATTTGGGTGTTAGTTTGCAAAAATATTTACCTCAAATTTGACTATGGCCTAGGGTAGGAAAATTTATAGTTAAATTTCATTAAATTAATGCTCTAGGTGCAATGGCAAGGTCCACTTTGGCTCTAGATGCTCCTAATGATTGTGATACTCTAGATTTGGGTCGAGGTCCTCTACAAGGTGAAGCAAGAAAATAGTCTCAAATGGCTATGTGAAGAGAATTTCCCTCATCTCTAATACCATGTAAGAATTTGCCTTAGGTAAAAATCACCCAAGATTAAGGAACATAAACACGATCACAAAATAGACCAAAGTATGATCAAAATAACAATACCAAAATGAATTGACAATATGTCATGCACATCCACACTAGGAGTGCGTGTATATAAAGGCCTCTAGAATGCTTCTAGAGTTTCTAGGAGTTACCGCACTGATAATTCTTACAACCAAACACATGTCCACCAGGAGTGGATTAACCTGCATTAAGCACAAGAGTAAGTGTGATGATGAAAGGATAAGCCTACAAAGGTGTAGCACATAAAATTATGTTGTAGACACCATGTGCTAAAATAAGAGTGTGAATAATTGTGTTGTCTACATGAAAACTTAGTTAATTATGCAAACTCTAGTGTTGTAGACACCATGTGTTGAATTTGAGTTGCTTACTTCTATGTTGTCAACATGACAACTCATAAAAGTAAACTCCTAAGTGTCAACCTAATAAATAATAAAATAATTCATTGACCTATGTAAACTTAAATAAAGTGTAAATAGTGAATACTTATTTACACTAATAGATGGTACCCACAAAATGATCCACTAAACAAAAAAGTCTTGTGAAGGATATTAACCCTATTATGAGTCTACCAAATACATATATTGTCTTGAGTCCTTATTAGAGGACTAGGCCTTGTTAAAAGTCTCAAACCTATTAGGAGTTTCTTTAAACCAATTAGGAGCTAGTGGAACAAATATAATGTATGTAAGAGGAGCCCACTACCCTAACATGTAATATATAATTAAGCTTCTTCATAAAAGTATATATACATACAATACTATCTTACTATTTTACTTTATAGTCATGTGATCAAACATCAAATTTTTAATTACACAAGGCTCACATATCATATATACTTCCTTCACAATAATTCTCATCACGCATCACTTCTCCATTGGTTACACATGATATGATCTTCAGTTATACCTTGCAAACTATCAAAACTCTTATTAGTCGGCCTTGATGTTTCTACACACTTGGCTAAATAAAAAATTAACTCAAGGTTATCATCTAGGATGTCATCCCATCAAAGCTAAGTAATTATTTTTTTACAAAAATAATTCCTTAAGTCGTACAATCATTTTATTGATGTGCTTTATTATACACTGTTAATTACTTGTACTTAGTGATTCCTCTATAACTAATGCCATAGTTTCCATATAGATATGTGATACATCATCATAAAAATATCAACTATCAATCCTCAACTGAACATATCCTAACTTGGACTCTGTCATCCATACATGCGAAAACTATCTCTGTCCTATTGCAAACTGTGTAATACTTACATAATTTTTTGTCATTGATTTGACAATGAAATACTACAATATGTATGTTTCCATAAATGAAAAAATTAATTCATTTATGTAGACATATTGACAACAACACTAATTAAGTACTCATAATTTTCCTTCAAAGCTTCAAAATTTTATTCATGTCTTGATGGATCATTATATTCCTTATCTCTCCTTTTACAATGATTTCTTATATACATAGCTAAGCTCCATCTTACATGTACATGTATTTTCTATACAATTTTCCTCTACATTGTTCTACCCCTTTGAAAACAATGACAAAGGTGTCCAAAATAATATATAAAAGAAAAATATATGTTTCCTTTCACTAATCAACTTGAAATTATTGATATACAATCTAAAATATGACGTTTCAACTTTTTAAGAACCCTTTTTTGGTTCTCTTTTACTATATTTTATATACTAATAATTACAGAAAGTGCATATGATGTAACTAATACTATGCTCAAGTTAGTATAGGTGAATTTGTCATAGGATGCCTTAGCTACAAGAAATTCATCCAATTACCTTTAAAAAAGACAACTTTAGGAGGTAAATATTCTCTAAGGATAGATGATTTTTTTATTACCTTCTCCTTTTCAAATTCACTTCCTTTGATAGAATTATGAACTTTCTCCATTTTGGCTTCAATGTCTTCAATACTTGCATCAAGTTGTAATATGATTGTGAGTTTTTGAAGCTCACTCAATATGCCTTTTATCAGGTCATCAAATTCTGATAAGCAATTGTATGACAATGCACATTGTCCATACAATTTATTTCCCTCAGCTAAGCTCTTTCTCAACTCCTTTATACAAACATTCAAGTTTTGCAAGTCATTCCTAACATTTGTGCATACTATGTCAAAAAATGATTCATCATGCTTAGTCTAAGCTTGCACTAAAACAATATTAGACAAAGTAGATAACTATACATCAAATGATTTCATCATTTTTTTTTGCCTTCCTCTTAATATTTGACTCTAAAACTATTAGCATGAATCCTAATGATACTACATTGGGGGTGTATCCTAAGTATTGGAGAGTATTGATAGGTTCCATTCATGGTTGTATTTGTCATTGATCTCAACATAGTAGTAATTCTATAAAAACTAGAATAATAATAGTCAGTAATCTTATGATGTGCAAAAGATAAGAAATTTTTAGATAATGCATAATGGAGGACATTTTCCTAAGGTTTTCCTAATGATGTGGTTAAGAGGAATAATTCAAAGTCAATGGTATATAGAAGTTACACTTGATTTACTGGAAGTAGTGTAGAAATAGAGCATTACAAAATAGACTTATGATGATCTATTGCTATGTTTCACCTGAGATGTAATAAAGATATGCATAGTTACATAGTGATAGAGGGAATTCGTGTAATGATGCCAACATGTGTGAAAGACATGGTTTCATGTGTGAATTTTGGTATATATTCTAAGCCATTAGTGCTATTGTAATTGTGAATTAATTAATTATCTTATTTTAATTAATTGGGAAAGCCCCAAGGTCAACTCAAGGAATTATTATGAAGTTAAGGTATAAAGGAAATTTAGTTTCTTTTTTTTAAGGTATCTTGAGGAAGAAGATCAAGTGGAATGTTAAGTACTAGTGCACAGTGTGAGAAGGAGCATAATGCTTACTAAATGCATGTAAGTGATCCAAGGGATAATTAGATGCCTAGTATGAGATCTGGTTACAAATTTTGAAGGAGTAGAAGTCCCAGTGATAGAACAAAGATAGAGGATGGAAGTACATTTTAGTTCTATTATTCAGTAAGGAATAACATAGAGATCATTTGGATAGTGGGTTCATTGGTCTTGTTGTTGAAGTAATTTGGGTAGTGGGTCCAACTATCTTCTACAACTCCTAATAGGGACTCACATATATTTCAATGTTGTAACAGACTCCTAATAGGGTCCATCTTCTAACAAGGAATATTTATATTAGTACATCATCTTATGGGTACCATCCCCACCAGGTTTTTCCCTCTAATGAAGGGTTTCCTTAGTTAACAATTCTATTGTTAATTGTGTATGAGTATTGTTGGTCATGTTTTTGTCTCATATTTTTATGAATATGTCATTCTATGAATTTTTTCTAGTTTTTAGAAGAAAATTAGGGTTTGGTTCCTTTAAAATTGTTTACCCTAAGAAAACCCTAATTAATATTTTACATGTTGTGCCCTAGCTAAGCCCTTTAAGTCATATGCCTTTCTTAATTGAGTAGGAAAAATCATTTTTTTTTAAAAGGTATATATTTTTCAAATTTTTTTAAGAATTTTCATTTTGTCTTTGTATTTCCCAAAAATGTTTCTTACCATCAGATCTTTCTAAGATCTGTAGTGGTCATCTTGTCACTATAAAAACTTGCATTCACTTTATCTCATGCAACATAGCGACCAAGTGTGTATTACACCTAGGACCTAGTTGATATTTGATATGGTTTCAATGAGCTTTGCCTACACCATCGACTCTTCCCAAATAAATGGTGGTTGCTATGTCATAACTAAAAATTGTAAGGTTTTTTCCCTTCACAACATGGCAACCATCACAAAATAAAAACACAGTGAGACCCAATTCCAAAAGTTGGGCACCAAGATTTTAATTACTATTGGTATTTTTGGTAGCATGATGGGATTTTAGAAATGTCAAGCATAGTAAAAGAGATACTAGCTAGAATATGTTGTGTTTTATGATGTTAGATTTTTGTGCAGTTACAATGATCTCTATGTCACCATCAAAAATTGTGAGAATTTTTCCCATGGCGACATGGAAGCCTCTCTTAAAATTGAAACATAATGGGGCCAATATTTAAGGTAGGAGCCAAAAAGTTTGTTTGTCATTAATGAGCCTTTTCAACATTATGTAATGTTAGATGTTTCAGATGTAGTAAAGAGTGTACCATGAAAAGAACCTGTATTACTTCATGATGTTGGATTTCTTTAGAAAATATGGTGGTCACTATGTCACCACCAAAAATTGTGAGAATTTCATTGGTAGCAATATGGAAACCTCCCATGAAAAGAAAAAATGATGGGACTTATTTTCAAAAAGAAATTCCAAAAGAGTTAATAGTTATAAATGACTATGGTAGCATGTGAAGGTGGTTTGATGTCACATACCACATGGATCCACACTCAAAAAAGGATACATGTTGATTGGTGCTATCAGATGAAAGATGCATCAATAGTGGGCACCATGTTGCTATGGAGATGTGCTTGATATTTAGTGCATGCAACATGGTGACCAAAGTAAAATAAGAAGGACCCACCATAGTTTCATTAAAACACTTGTAAAATATATGTCATCAGATCAAGATGCATCGATGATGGTTGCTATGTCACATATAGAATTTTCATAATATTTATGCATAGTGACATAGTGAGAGTGTGACTCATGTCCATGAGTGTTAGTGGGTCTAGAATAAGTTGCTAATAGTGGAAGGAAACACTTATGTGAAGAAACTTGACTGGGTTGATTGCCAACCTGGCATTTTGAAAGTGAGTCATTCATGACTTTATTCCTAGATCATCAAATTTTTTAGAGTCAATGGTTTGGTTTCAAAATTAGAAGGTGACGCCACCCTATTTCTCCTTAAAATTCATTTATGAAAATTGAAAGCTCCCCTTGCAAACTAGAACTAGGGATATGTTGCAAGATTTCCCCATTGTTTCTCTATGCAAATGAATTTCAATTTTTTAGAGAACTAAGAGCCATTGAGGAATTGTTCCTTGTGTGATCAAAGTGTGAAAGAACTTCTAGTATCCATAGTATGCACAGAATTGCAATGAAAAATAACAAATAGCTAAGTAAGTATCTAAATCCATTAGACAGTAAAGAATTTTGGTATTCTATGTTACCAGTAAACATGCCTCGAAAGAGAGTTTTCTTAGGAAGGGTAAATTATGTGAGTAGAAATATACATGATGAACTTAAATTATTACATGAGTATACAAATGAGTTTTCCCATATGGAAAAGCTAATTTCTATGAATCCTAGGCTAAAGATTGTGAACAACTTATATGATAGAGGAAATTGGGTTAGGGATGATACTACTACTAAAACAAGACTCCATATTTTGATGAAATGGTTTTCAAAAAGAATTTTTTTTGCTCCACTTGGAAACATTTAGAATTTTAATTTGGGAAAATTAGTGAACCTTGGTGTTTTTTATGGATTTTGACCTACCCATGACCATCGCAAAAAATTATGACCCAATAGCTAGGATAGTGAGAAGAATAGATGGGGAATACCTGGTAGGAATACATTCTAAATAAATTTAAGAAGTTTTTGATTTATAACCAATTTCAGATTATCATGTAACCATTGACCTGGCAAGACTGGAAAAATAATACTTATCTAAGAAGGATAAGATTAGGTAAGGTGCATTGAGGGCACACATAGGTCCAATTGGAAATTTTCTAGTGGTCACAACATCTACTAAAGAAAATTTCAAGAAGGAATGTTTTACTTCTAGGTCCATATAAATATAAATGACTTTGTGTAGGGTTTTTAGCGAGGATGAACATAATTTTATGCCAATAAAACTTTTGTATATGATAACTCAAATATCCTCTTTTGGTGTTGATATTATTTTTGATTTTGCATCATATATAGTAGAGGAAATCCATATAGGGTTAGTTAGAATTGTGAAGATCAAGGTGGAAAAAAATTTAGCCATTAATCATTGTTAATGCACATGTTCCTATTTAAAAGGGTTGCATATTTTGAAAAGTATATGGTTTTGAACTAAAAGTATGAAGAAGAAGCTTTGCCAGTCTAGTTGTGAAGTGAAAACATGACTTGGGATGTAGAGGAGGCTAGCTTTGTCAAATTTGATAGGTATTTTTCTTCTAGATTGAGAAGCCTCTTATTAAGGGACAATCCTAGAATCACCAAGGCACTATTGGATTTCATCAAACCGATGGACAATCCTTCTAATTTGAATGTATCACATAATTGGGCTGATATCATACCCTACCCTATTTCAACATTTTTTAAGGGTTTATAGTTTCCAAGGTACTCCCCATGTATTTCCCTACTAGGTTCATTTGAAGGTAGGGATAGCTAAGATGTTGTTGTAGATATGGGGGATTGGACGAACCACAATTAGCTAGAAGAAACATAGGCTCAATCTTCCCCACTTGTACTATAGCACACCATTTGATAATTACAAAGGGTGGTTGGTTATTCTTGTATAAATTCCTAGACTAGTACAAGATGGCTATGTCTCATCCCTATTTTTGTGACACTAAAGGAGTTTTTGATGTGTTTAGAAAAAGGGCTAAAATGGTGCAAAAGACCACCAATTCTATTTTCCTGAAGATATATTAAGAAATTAGTTCTTTGTTCAAGAGAAAGAGATCAACAAGGAAAAATGGAGAGTTTATTCTATAGTTTTGGAATTCATTCATTGTCTTGATAATAATTACAAGCCTCTAGCTAATGTAAAAATAGAGGTAGATAGATTAAATAAAGTAATGACCACTTTTCCTAAAATCATGGAGGTCATGAATCAAAAGAAACTATTATTTATCAATTATTTTCCAAGAAAAGTCAAAGAGGTCATGAGGAGGTTATCTTTTACTGGTATAGTAGGATCAGGGCAATTGGTTGTTCAAAAGACACCTAGTTATAATGTGATTCATAATAGGAAGGCTATTGTAGATAAAGGAAAATAAATAATGGAATCTATTGGCCTAGTTTTTCACCACCCTTGTTTTGTTGTATTTAGAGGTGAAAAACCCTAAATGTGCACTCCAAGTAATTTGAAATTTGGTCAAAAACCCTAGGCAAAAAATTCACAAAAAAAACCTTGTGCCTTGCCTTGTTTGGCTCTAGCCTTTGAAAACCTTAGAAAGTATCATTTCAAATAAGTTTTGGGAGGAAATTTATATCCTAAAGGTTTATTTAAGTAAGAATGACATTTTTAATCTTTTGATAAACCTTATAAAGCTTGTCTTAATTACAATTTATTTCGAGCATCATAGATCCTTTTAAGATCGAGGGTTGAGGCTTGCCTGCAATATGGAGCTGCAAGGTTTTTAAATATTGAAGGCAAGCACATTTTCAACATGTAGCCCTTCCTGATGTTTCAACCTTAGTGCACCACAAAAGGTTCATGGTTGTCAGAGCTAGTCAGACCTTCTTGCAGAGTTGGTAGTGTTCTCGCACACATTTTGAAATTCTTGCAATATCATTGGCTCATTCTTTAATGAAGGTATTATTTTATAGCTTAGAGTTTTTTTGTTGTTGATCTTGCAAAGAATCAAGTGCTAGTGCATGCTTGCAATAATTAAGTACACAAATGTTATATATTGTGGGGAAGCACCAATGCGATGTGTGGCATAGTGTGACATCATGGGCCCACTTTTCTCAGAAGAAAATAACTTGTCTTATGTGGTACTTTCGAAATGAGATAGAGTATAGAGAAAGCATCTCATTGGTCTGACTAGCTGACTAGGTATTATAGTCATGCAAGATTTTTAATCAGCATAGATCTAAACAAGATCGATGGAATGCACTTGCCTGCAATATGGAACTACTTGAATTTTAAGGAATGCAAGAATGAGCCTTTGTGTCGCATGTCATAGTGGGGCCAAGGATTAAGGGAAAAAGTTGAGACATGCCATGTTGTATGACACATATGCCTAGGTGGAAATACTTATGGTGTGGGCGCTAAAAGTTTCAGAAATTAATACAATAGTCAGGTGAGTTAGAGCACACAGATTGAAAGCAGTCATTTCATTGGCCCAAGTGGATGATGCGAGCATAAAATGAAAAATTGTTTAACACCGTTGATCCTGTCCTGATCAATGAGGGGTTCTTGCCCGCAATATAGAACTAGTTGAAGTTTAAGTATGTATGCACCATGTGGACACATGTCCATGATGATGTATAAATTCTTAACTTAGAAGCTCTATAGGGTATAATCACTGTCACCATTGATTTTTCAAAAATCAACGGCTAGTAAAATTTCACAATAAGGAAATGATCATTCAATAAGGAAAGTGGGAATGCACCAGCTTGACATGTGGAAATAATGATGTCAAGCACCTACTCACTCAGAAGAAGATATGGGACCCACTAGTGTGGAAGTTGTCAGAAGGCACAAACTCATATAAAGGCTTCATGGTTGTCAATATAGCTAGCTGGACTTTGTTCAAAGATGAATTGATCTAATTGTTGATCTTGTCTTGATCAACAAGCAGTGCTTCCCTACAATTATAAGGTGCAAGAGATTTAAGAAAAGCAAGCAAGTTGTATTGTGACATGTAGCCTTGTTTTTAAAGCCATAAAGCTTGTTACCTTTTAAATCAGAGTTGTCTGATTCAAACTTGGTTGCAATTTGGTATTGTGACAAGGATAGGATTCAAACTTGGTTGCAACTTGGAGGTAATGGTTATAGGAGTTAATATGATTTAGAGTTCCTTCATGCAACCTTAATGCATGGGTATAACATAAAATTTTTCCATTACTAAATCACAAAGTTGCAAGTTTTCTTAGAGAAAAAGTATTTCCAGAGCAAGGGCATGAAATTTCGTAGTGGTTTCAAAAAAATTGTAGAGAAGTTTGATTTGTTTCCTTGTGCTATAAAGACCATTGATAAAGGAAAGGAAAAGGAAGAATGAAAGAAGGAGCGAGATGAATTTTTTTGTGAAAGAATAAATAAAGTTATAAATGAAACTAGACACTTGTTATGGGCTATGACAAGTGAGGAGTTGGTTAAAGTGCAAATATTCTATAACTCCATTAGAAAAGATTTGGTTTATATAGGGGTAGTTGCAAATTATTTAATAACTATACAAAGGGAGATTCTAAATTTTGATTGGCCAGTCAACACTGCATATAATGAGTGGAAAGATAAATTCATGTCTATAGAACAGACGGAAGGAGATGATGATATGGAGGATGATGATAAAGAAGAGGGTACAAAAGTAGAAGCCACCTCTACCATTGGTGATAAAGACAAAGAGGATCCTCAAGTATCAGGAGATGACTCATCACTATCACATTTGATGGCCACCTATCCCAAGGAACCAAAATGCTAAAGGAATCTAATCATAGTTTTTTTTCTTCCCAAAGGGAATAACAGAAATAGACCCACAAAAGGAATGTTTTATGTATAAGTCTTTCTATTACTCTCATTTTATCATTTTGTGATAGGTGTATGTAAATATTTCTTGTAAAGGACACCTGTCAATTTCTCTTAGCCTAAAGCTTGTTGCATCTCACATTATATAAGTGAGATTCTAGGGCTAGAGAAGGGTCTGATTTTCAAAAGCTTAAGTGATATACATAGTTTTTTTTTCGGTCCAATGTTTGGACCAAGTTTTATGATGTGTTATCTCTATTAGTTCCTAAAAATACATTAATATAGAATGATCTTTGTGTTTTTCCTAAGGTCATTCCGAGTTTACTGCAAATGTATAAAATTTTCAAATAAAATGAATACAAATTATGAGTTGTCCCCATATCAGTTCTTTCTAAATTTGATCTCTTTTAGTTACTTGGTCATCTTGATATTGTATAAATAAAGGTTTGTGCAATTGAATGCAATCCAGTTAGATTGTATATCTATTCACTACTACTATTAATTCAATGGATTAAGTAAAAGATTTGATGAATTTTATAAGGTTGGTATAGTAGTAGGAAGGCTTTTTTGAAAGATGAATTTTGATAAGAATTTATGATAATATTTTTTGTAAGTCAACAAATTAGATCTAAGGATTTGTAGTAGACTTTGAAGCCCAATGGATTAGGCACTGGCAAATTGATTCAGCTAGAAGAGAAATATGTCATAAATGATTTTCAAATGCAGAATTATAATCAATTTTACTTTTATTTCCTAAATATCTTCAAAGTTGGCTAGTACTTGTTTGCATGGAGTGTTTTAGCTTCAACTAGTCACTATTGCTAAAAACATGTGCAGATCTATAGAAGAATTTTGGCTAGATCTGTTATATGGGATGTGTTTATCAAATTGTCAAGAATTATGCATGTATTTGAGGATTTGAGATGAGAATCAAAATGAAACTAAAATAATTCTCATATAGTGTTTTCCAGTCTTGAATCATCCCTGGGTATACCCCCCTAATTTTGTAGAGCCTAAAGAGTAGAAAACCACCCTTGGTTTTGTTGAAGTTGGGTCCAAATGGTTTGCACATATAATTGTTAATAGGAATTGGCTAATCCTTAGATTGTGTGAGTGATATCATTTTGGTATTAAGCATTTTGCTGCCTAGTAGTTTTTTAAAAACACCAATAGAATCAACGAGTATTATTCTTGAAGAAAGGCCTGATGAACCCTAGCCTAAGAGGAAGAAATAGAAAAGGAACAAACACCTCAAATTGAGGAATATTCATCTACTTAGTCCCCATTACAAATAGGAAATGAACAAATCACTAAGGAGCTGGTAGAACAATTGGGGTCCCATGGGGGAGTGTTCATTACTCAAGCAGAGTTAGAAGAGGGAAATCCTTAGAAACCTCCAATGCCAAGCCTTAAATTAATAGTGGAAAACTAAAGAGGAAGATATTTGGGCCCTATAATGAAATATGTGAACCATGAATTTATCTCTAATGATAATTTTGTTAAATCTAGAGCCTTTTACCAATTTTCTTGGAGGAAAAACATTGGAATGTTTGAAGAAAGATGCAATAAATTCAAAAATAGATCATCTAGAAGTAGAAGAAGTAGATGTGAAAAATCAAATAAAGGAAGAGATGATGCAAGAATTCAAGAGCTTGAGCCTTGAAGAAGGGAGACAAATGATAAAAGTATCCAGGGTTTTGGTTATACCCAATTGGGATATTGTAGATGCTATGGTATTAATTTTGTTACAAATAAAATGAGTGTAGATGAAAAGGGGAATAAAGAAATAAAAGGCACTAAATTTTATGAGGACCATGTTGCACTAGTCATTTGGTAAATGTGGAAAGGATCCAAGACTACCTCTTCCCAACCTAATGATATTGGCTTGATAGGTAACCTAATTGTAAAAAGAGTTGAAGATACCACCATTGAAGAGGTTGTAGAGCTAGGCATTGGATCAGCTAGCTTCTCCTTAGTTGCAACCGAGAGAGACAAAAGATAAAGGATAGAATTACAAGATAGCTATAAGAAGTTTTTTGATGCATACAATAAAGAAGTTCAAAAGAGGATTGAATTGGAAAATAAAGTGATGAGGTGATCCACTAGGTCAAGAATCACCTACCCTCACCGACTAGTAGAGCCTTTTAAATCCACTCACCTCATTGAGATCCTATATACTGTTAGAAATGCTTTAGAATAATTGAGAGGTGGGTGAATTAGTTATTCAGGGTCCAAATGTCTAATTCAAAATTCTCATCAAATAAAATGTGCCTATCAAACTATTCATTCATCCAAGCTTTAAACTTTTCATACTTAGCAAGTTACTGTAAATCAACATGCAAGCATAACACATAGAGAATCAAAACATAACATAGTGATTTATGTGGAAACCCAATTTGGAAAAAATCACCAGTAACATGCTACTCAATTCTCACTCTTCTAAAGTGATGCCTTGTGAAAGGCCTACCCAGTTAAAGGCTACAACACATTATTAAATGTGGCCTTCTTAGAGGATTTAACCACCCTCTAAGAAGTGGGCTTGGTTAGAGGACTTTAGAACATTCACTTGCAATGCCACTTTGTTAAAGGATTTACAAATGGCTATTTAACCAACCTAAGTCCATAGGATTTTCCTTTACCCTGACTGATACAATTACTAGAGAGTAACAATAAGGGGTTTTGACTTGATTATAGTATACAACTTATCTTATAGATTTTAGATCACTCTTCAACTCATAACATTGCCTGACTTTCAATCTCCATAGCTCTAATAGCTTGCCCTCCTCTCAAGCTTAGTCTTCATGCTCAATTTACTAGTGAAATCATCTATCTCTTACCACTTATTGAAGTAGAGTCTATGTGCTCTATTCTTCCTCCTAGATTCCTTCTCCTTGACACCCTTCAAGCACTTCACAATTTGGCAAACTAGCAGGTCTAGCTTCTTGGTCTATGAATCCTTAAATAGAAGTCTAGAATCACTTTTTCTACTAAATTCTTTCCTCCTTTAATATAGGTTAGAAAGGAATTAGGTTGGATTCATTGAATCCAACCCACTTCTTTTCCCTTCTAGAAACATCATGAAGAATCCTCTTGAATTCACTCAAAAATAGTATACATAGAATTATGTGCCATCAATTCATCATCCTTATCTTCCAAATAGTTCACAAAATTCTAGGTAAAAATTCTGTCAGCTCAAATCTAGTGAATCTTTGACTTTTAAAAAAATGTAGTAGCTCAACACTATTGAAATTGTGGTGCTCAATACACACTATGTTGCTTGGCATCAACTATGTTTTACTGAACCTTGGCACCTACTATGGATTCACTTGGCATTCGCTAAGTTTTCTATTTTCTTAGCTCCTTCTATATCACTCAGCACTTGAACTTCACTTGGCACCTAAAGTTCACTCAACACACACTAGATTTTGCATTTACTTGGCTCCAACTAAAAATTTTCTCATCTTGAACTAGCTTGCTTGACACCAATTGATGAACTTAGATCAAGCTCTACAATCAACCTTGTTCCAACTTACACTTCTAGTATTTCTAAGTGTGGGCAGCCTTTGTATATTTGAGTATGTTATCAATACATCATTTAACCATTGTCTTAACTAATCCTTACACTTCATTACAAAATCATAACTCAACCTTTCCCTTACATGCTCTTGTTACATCTTGTTGATTAAATCCTCTTCATCAATCAATTAAGTGATAGTACTTGGATTTTATAAGCAGTTATAATTCCTACAAATAGCAGGTTTGACATCAATGACAAAACAATGATTGAGAAAATTCTTTATTAATTGAGTTCTTTCTTTGCAACAATCTCCCTCTTTGGCATTGATGGCAAACCAAACTAACTCACCATCAGACCAAACTATTTAACCAAGTTCTCAAAATGCTAACTAGGTTGAAACTAAAAGTCAAATGCTAAAAGAAAATATGTTACCATAAGTTTTCACTTCTCCCTCTGTGATCTATATCTTGGTTACTTTACTTCTGCTTCTCCCTCTTAGCTATTGTATCTTTTTTTTCTTACATTTTTTCCCTCTATATTCATTTCTCATCTTCTACTATTGATCAGTTCTACTCACTTCTCCCTCTACTTCTTTATACTTTGTCCAAATCAATGTTGTTGATATCTCTCCCTCTTCATTTTTTGATCTGTTTCTACTATTTCTCCCTTTATCTATTTGATTTTGTATGTTTGAGCAGTTTCTTGCTATCTCTCTTCTCTTCTCTGGATTTGACAATCTCCCTCTTTCTCTAGATTTGATTAGTTTTTTTACAATCTCCCTCTTTGATGACAATGCCAAAGACACATTACTTTAACATCTTATCATGCAAATATAGCTTTTTCTGGAACTTTCACTTTCTCCCTCTGTCACCTTTCTTGTGATTGATTTGGAACTTTTGTACATTGATTACTTTAGGCATGAATCCTAAAGTAAGTATCCTCTACATCAATTTACAATATTTCACTAATTAACTCATTTGATGCAGGGAAATATGTGTTGTTTCTTAAGTAGCCTTGGCTAGGGGTATCACCCCTAACTTACCTTTAAGATATTCAAAGTCATCTTTAGGTAGTGCTTTTGCGAAGATGTCAGCAATCTGTTCCTTTGAACTAATGTATTGCATTTTCACTAGCTTGTATTCCACCAATTCTCTTACATAGTGATACTTAATTTCAATATGATTAGTTTTGGCATGCATTATAGGATTCTTTGATATGTTGATGGCACTTGTATTGTCACAATAAAGTATCATAGGTTCAATTACCTCCTCCTTTATACCTTGCAATAGATGTTTAATCCATCCAATATTGGTGAAATTGATAGCAGTTGCAAGATATTCAACTTTCGTTGTGGATTGTGAGGTACAACTTTACTTTTTGCTGGTCCAAGTGATCAACCTTTTGCCTAAGAAAATGTCTCCTCCATTGGTGCTCTTTCTATCATCAATTTTGCCTCCCCATTCTACATTAGTGAAGGCTCTTAACTCAAACTTTTCGCTCCTCTTCTAGTACAAACCAAAGTCATCAATTCTTTTTGGGTAACTTAGTATTCTCTTTACTGCCATTAGATGATTTTCTTTGGGGTTTGCAAAAAATCTTGCCACTATTCCAACTACTAATGCAATGTTTGGTCTACTAGTACAACATACTTTAACTTCCCAATCATTGATCTATATAGTGTCTAATTCACTTTAGTTGACTCATCATTCTTGGATAACTTATGTCCAGTTACCATTGCTGTGTTGACTAGTTTTGACTATTCTAATCCAAATATCTTAAGTATTTCCTTCATATATTTTGATTTATTCACAAATATGCCATGCTTTAGTCAATGTACTTGTAATCCAACAAATAATTTGATTTCTCCAAACATTGACATCTCAAACTTATCTTTCATTTGATCAGCAATATCTTTGCATAAGACATCTTTTCCTCCAAATATTATATCATCAACAAAGATTTTAGATATCAAAATATCTTTACCTCTTTTTGCTTTGATGTACAAGTTATTGTTGTCATTTGTTCTCTCAAATTTGATCCTCACAAGATATTTGTGTAGTCTCTCATACCATGCTCTAGGTGCTTGCTTTAGACCATAGAGTGCCTTGTGCAATTTGCAAACAATAACCTTATTCTTTTCATCAAAAAATCCCTCTGGTTGTTCTATGTAGACTTCCTCTTCTAGTATACCATTCAATAAAGTAGGCTTTACATTCATTTGGTAAACTTTGAAACTTTTATAAGTAGCATATGCAAGTAGTGTTCTTACTCCTTCCTTTCTTTCAATAGGGGCAAATGTTTCCCCATAATCTAGTCCTTCTTCTTGTGCATAGCTTTTGTAGACTAGTTTGGCCTTGTTTCTTGTTATCTCACCATTATTATCAAGTTTATTTATAAACACCCATTTTGTACCAATTACATTCTTATCAGCTGGTCTAGGAACTAGGGTCTAGCTTTTTTTCTTTTCAATCTAGTCTATCTCCTCTTTCATAGCTTTATACTAGTCATCATCTTCTAGAGCATCTTTTACTATTTTATGCTCAACCTTGCTTAGCAAACATTATTCATTCCTTAGTCTATTCCTTGTCATAGGTATGACATCCTTGTCACTAATGACTTGATTAGTAAGGTGATGTCTCTTTACATACTTAGCTAGTCTTGGTTTTGTCCTTCTTTCCATGTATGTTTATTCAGCTTCAAAGTCATTTTTCTCTTCTTTATCTGGTATTTCATAATTTCTTTCATGTGTACTATTTTCAGAATTAGAATGTGTATTTTTTGCATTCTATAAATTGGCTTCTAAATGCAACACAACATTCATTGGTTGTGACATTCTATAACTTCATTGGTGGCATTATCTTCAACAATCATTCCATCATAGAAGTATACAAAGATTCTATAATCTTCTAGTTCCTTAGATTCATCAACTTGGAGTTCTACATGCTCATCAAAATTTACATTTGCACTCTCCACAATTTTTTAAGTGTTAGTGTTCAAACACTTATATGCCTTACTTCTAGTGGAGTATCCAAGGAATATGCCTTCATCACTCTTTGCATCAAACTTACCATTTCTGATATCTTTAAGAATATAGAATTTACAACCAAATACTTTGAGATGTTTTACATAAAGGTGAGTGACCATACCATAGTTCAAAAGGTGTTGCATTTGTACCTTTCTTGACTTTGACTGTATTCAGGGTGTAAACAGAAGTGCTCATAGCTTCTCTCTAGTACTTGAGAGTAATATTTTTCTCCATCAAAAATGTTCTTGCATAGTCTATTACTAATCTATTCCTTCTTTTATCAATCCCATTCTATGGTGGAGTTCTTGGTGTTGATGTTTGTCTCTTGATTCCTTTATCATTGCAGAATATTTTAAATTCTTTTGATGTAAACTCTCCTCCTCTGTCTAATCTTAGGCACTTTAGACTGTTTCTTGTTTCCTTCTCAACTCTAGCCAAATACCACTTAAACATTTGAAATAAATCAATTTTTTTCTTCAAGAACATGACAATCATCATTCTAGAGTAGTCATCCACAAATAGCATTATGTATCTATCTCCTTGGTAGCTTTGTACTTCTATTGGTCCACATAAGTCTTTATGGACTAGATCTAGTACTTCTTTGGAAGTGTAGGTTTTGCTATTGAAAGTAGATTTAGTCATCTTTCCTAGTTGACATTTTTTGCACATTTTATTTGTAGGTTTCTTCAGCTAAGGCAAACCTCTGACTTTCTTCTTTTTGTTGATGCTAATCAGATTGTCAAAGTTAACATGACACAATCTTTTATGCCATAACCAAATATCATCAATTCTAACAACAAGATAGGTTGCATCTTCCATATCTAGTTAAAACAAGTTACTTCTAGTTTTTTAACCTTTTCCTATCAAATTTTCACCAGTGTCATAGATTTTGGCAGTTTTGTTTCCAAATTCTACTTTGCAACCTACATTACTTAACTATGATACACTCAACAAGTTCTAGTTAAATCCTTTAACATAGTTTTCATTATCACATAAGATTTTCTCAATAAGTTTAATGGAACCTTTTATTTTGATTTGACATGGAGCATCATTTCCAAATCTAACACTATTTCCATCATATTGAGTAAAGGTAATAAACTTACTTTTATCTCATGTCATGTGATGTGAGCATCCACTCATCAATTTTGTTCACACAAGTCACCAATGTTGTTGCTTCATCTTCATTTGATTTTTCCTTCATGGCCACATAGACTACTTCATTGACATTCTCATCAGAATCTTCTTCAACAATGTAGCACCTTTTGCCTTTGTCCTTGTAATCTCTACTATCATCTTCTATCTTGTTCTTGTACATTTTTCCTTCTTTGTAGTTTTTCTTCTGTGTACACCTTGTAGCAATATGACGTACTTCATTGCAATTGAAACAAATGATAGAGAGCTTGCCTTTGAATTTACCTTTGCCTCTACAAAATCTTCTAGCCAATAGTGCGTCCAATTGTTCCACATCTTCCTCATCTATGCTGCTATCACTAGATGCATGTTTTCCTTTTCTACTCTTCTTCTTTGATGTCACCTCCTTAGCGTATTTCAATGTTAGCTTGGCCTTGAAAGTAGATTTAAGGTTCTTAGGTCTATATTTTTCAAATTTGGATAACTCAAATGTAGTAAGTCTTCCCACTATTCCTTCAAAGGCTAGTGTCTTTCCTTGTACGCACCTTAGCTCTTGGATGGCTAAAACACTAATAGCATATATGGGGAGTAGGGTCCTTAATTATTTGTTATTGATAGTCTCTTCTTCCAATTGACCACCCAAACTTCTTATTGCACTTACCACCTCTTTCATTTTGGAGCCATATTGAGTAGCTTTTTCTGCTTCCTCCATTGTCATGTCATCAAACTTTCCTCTAAGGCTTTTTCTTTCTTCTCTTTGAACATTATAATCTCCTCCATAAATATCTATTAGGGCTTTCCACATTTTGAATGCAATGTCACATCCTTTGATTTCATCAAACTCAACATAGCTAAGTGCAAAGGAAATATCTAGCATTGCCTGATTATGTGCCTTCCTTTTGTTCAAATCATCTGTAGAGAGGAGTCCAGCTAGATTTACATATTAAACTCCAATTGAGGCTTTTGCATAGTCACCTATTTATTCATGATGCAATTTCATCAGACTTTTCCATGCAACAAAGTTTTCTTTATTAAGCTTGGAAACTTTTCTCTTGGACATCTTGATCTTCCTACTTCTAGTACCTCTAAACTAAATTAGTTGTTGGCTTTGATACCAATTGTTTGAAATGCTTTAGTATAACTATGAGGGGGGGGTGAATCGGTTATTCAAGATCTGAATTTTGAATTCAAACTTTTCATCAAATAAAATGTGCCCATCAAAATGTTCACTCATCGAAGCTTTAAACCTTTTATACATAGCAAGTTATTGTAAATCAGCATGCAAGCATAACACATAAAGAATCAACACATAACATAGTGATTTACATGGAAACCCAATTTGGGAAAAACCACCACTAACATGCTACTCAATTCTCACTCCTCTAAAGTGATGCCTTGTGAAAGGCCTACCCTGTTAAAGGCTATAACACACTATTAAATGTGACCTTGTTAGAGTATTTAAAAACCATGTTAGAAGTGGGCCTGGTTAGAGGACTTAAGAACATTCGCTTGGAATGCCACCCTATTAAATGATTTAAAAATGGCTATTAAACCAACCTATGTCCATAGAATTTTCCTTTACCCTAATTGATACAATTTCTAGAGAGTAACAATAAGGGGTTTTGACTTGATTATATTATACAACTTATCTTGTAGATTTTAGATCACTCTTCAACGCATAACATTGTATGGATTTCAATCTCTGCAGCTCTGATAGCTTGCCCTCCTCTCAAGCTTAGTCTCCTTATGTCTTCATGCTCAATACACCTATGCATTCATATCTCTCTAACCACTTATCAAAGTAGAGTCTTTGTGCTCTATTCTTCCTTGTCCTAGACGCCTTCTCCTTGACACCCTTCAACCACTTTACAATTTGGCACACCAGCAACTCTAGCTTTGTGGTATGTGACTCCTTAAATAGAAGTTTGGAATCACTTTTCCAACTCAATTATTTCCTCCTTTAATTTAGGTTCAAAATGGATTAGTTAGGATTCATTGAATCTAACCCACACTTTGTTTCTTCTAGAAACATCATGAAGAATCCTCTTGAATTTGCTCAAAAGTAGTTTACATAGAATTCTATTCCACTAGCTCATCATCCTTATCTTCCAACTAACAACTCTATCAACTCAAATCTGGCTAATATTTGACTTTTAAAATAATGCAATAGCTCAGCACTATTAAAAGTCTAGTGCTTGGTACACACTATGTTACTTGGCATTAATTATATTTTTCTCATGCTCGATACCTACTATGGAGTCACTCATCATCCACTAAGTTTTTTGTTTGCTTGACTCTATCTATATCATTTAGCACTTGAACTTCACTTGGCACTTGTAGTTCACTCAGCACACACTAGATTTTGCATTTTCTCCGCTCTAACTAAAAATTTGCATGGCTTGAACTAGCTTGCTTGACATTCACTAATGAACTTAGTTCAAGCTTTGTAATCAAACTTGTTCCAAATTACACTTTTAGTGTTTCTAAGTGTGGCCAACCTCTATATCTTTGAGTATGTTATAAATACATCATTTAACCATTGTCTTAATTGATCCTTGCACTTCATTACAAAATCATAACTCAACCTTTCCCTTAGGTGACTTGTTACATCTTGTTGATTAAATATTTTTATCAGTCAACTAAGTGATAGTACTTGGATCTTATAAGAAGTTGTCATTTCTACAAATAGTAGGTTTGAAATCAATGATAAAAAAATGATTGAAAATATTTTTTATCAATGAACTTCCTTCTTTGCAACAATCTCCCTTTTTGATCTTCAACAATGATCTTTTCAATCAAATTTTGAATAGACACACCACAAAAGCAACAATATTATACTACAAAATATTTTGAAGAAGAAAAGACAAAATTGTGGGCATTACATGTGGAACTGAGTTTACAATATGAGGATAGGCTAAGAAAAGCCCTCATGTATTTAGATGATAAAATTGATTGGCCCTCATTTTATGAGCAACTAACAAAGATAATAAATATATCGGATAAGATAAAGACAAATGATGAAGCCTTGAAGCCAGTTGTCAACAAATGGAGTAAACGGACTAGAGATGTTACTCTTTTATGTTTTTCTATCATTAGTTTATCACATGAACATATAGAAAAGACTTGTGATATTGCTAATGATCTCCTAGAATTTGATGATAAAAGAGTTGTGCTACAAAGGAGAATTTTCAATTATCTAGAGAAGTACAAAAGTGTTAAATTTGATTTATTCCCACATGCTTTAGATAAAAAGAATAAATTGAAATATAAGGAGGGAAGGGCCCAAGAACTATATGAACTATTTTGTCTAAGGATGAATAAAGTCATAAATGAGAATGGAAATGCATGGTGGTCTATCACAACTAAAAAACTTTTAAAGGTTCAATTAGTCTTTTATTCTTTAAGACAAGATTTTTTTGAAATTGAAAAAGTTGTACAATGTGTTATGAAAAAGTAGCAAGATATTCTATAATTTAATTAGCCAGATGACACAATTTTTGATGAGTGGATGGCAGAATTCATTGGTGCAAAGAAATTAGAACATGCTAAAACTGATGATGAAGTTATGGAACATGATGAAGTAAAAATTATTAACACATCAGTAAGAAAAGAAGAGGATAAAGATGAGCAACCAACTATAGTTGCAAGCATAGAAACCCAGAGTGGTGACTTGGCAGAAGAGAAATTAGATATAACTTTTGTCTTATTAGTTTGTGATGATGTACATGGAGAACCTTGAGTGGAAGTTAGCCTACAACAAGCAAAGCCAGATATATCACAATCAATCCCATTAGCTACAAATTTTGAGGAGCAATGATAGTAATAAGGCCAATCATTAAAAATTTCACTCACAAATAGATGCAACAAAATGTGTAAGAGAAAATGGTCCCACAAAAGAATATTATGATGTAAAGTTTTCTTGTTGCACAAATTTTTGTCTTTTATGATAGTAACATTGTAGATATTTTTCTATTTTAAGTATAGTTGTCAGTTCTTTATGCTTGAAGCTTGTTGCATGTCATACTATATAAGTGAGATTCCAAGGCTAGAGAAAGGGTCTGAGTCATTTCATATTTTAGCTTTTACTAAGTGTTGTTTGGTCCAGTATTGATGCAAAATTTATGATGTATTTTCTCTACAATTATCTTAGAATACATTGATGTTATAGGATCTTGATGCCTTGTCTTGAGTTATTTTGAGTTTTATTGCAATTGTTATACAATTTTCAAAGAAAATTAATATAAAAGATAAGTTGTCCCCATATCTGTTCTTCTTGAATCTTGTCTCCAATTCTATTATCTAGTTATCTTGAAGTTGCATAGGCAAAGCTTGTTCAATTGAATGCAATTATGTTAAGTTGCATATCATTGTCAGTATTGTTTTTAATTCAATGAATTAAATGAATTCTTTAGTGAAGTTAATAGGACTTCCATGGTAGTGGGAAGGATGCGTAGAAGAAGTAGTTTTAGTGAGAATTGTATATAAGATTGATTGTAATGCAATCAATTAGGTCTGGAAATTGGATAGACTCTAAATCCCAATGGATGAGACACTGATCAATTGGTTCAAACTACATATGAAGAAATAATGAATAAGCATCAAGCTTACTTTCAAAATCAATTTTATTTTAATGTTTGAAGAATATCAAAGCTGTTCAACACTTGTTTAAATTTAATTTCTAAGTTTTAGTTAGCTTCTATTGCCTAGGGTTACCTATAAATCTTAGAATAATTGTGACTAATATACTATAAGGGATGTTCATTGTTATAGAATATCATGGAATGAGTGAAATATATGTGTAGTATCATGTTGTAAATCTTTCATCCCTTAGGTGCACTCACCTTGGTTTTGTAGAGCCTAAAGAGTGGAAAATCTTTTTGATTTTATTGAAGTTGGGTCCAGATCTGAAGCACACATAATTGTTAATGGGAATTAGCTAATCCTTATGTTGTTGTGATATTTTTATCTTGGCATTAATTATTTTTTCTTAATAGTGTAAAACCACCAACAAGTATCTTGTTGTGGTTTCAATTAACATTACTCATATGGTTGATATTGTTTAAAGTTAAAGATTGCTATAATAGTTGTATAACTAATTCACCCCCCTTCCCCACCCACTCTCAATTATATCAATGGACTATATATTCTAACAATTGGTATATGAGCATCAAGTCCTTAAAGATAAGGCTTAACAACTTTGGGAGATCATGGTGAACAAATATAGTCCTAAGTTAGATAGTGTAAATATTGACACAGAAGATAGAGATTCTTGGTGAGTTATTAGATTTTTTTAGAGCTTTAAGTTTCCATATCCAAAGAAGACATGAATGTTAAGGAAGATATTGATCTACTCATGAAAAGAGAGCTATAAGGTATGGATTTTTTTTGGTGGACTTCAAATGAGTTTGGTCATTTTTCATGTACATGAGAGTAACAAAAACTAGAAAGAGTTCACTTTCTAATGAAGATGAAGAATTTAAAGCAAGTATGAAAATATTATTGAATGATTTTGATAATGAGCCTAAATTAATTAAGAAAGAGGAAGCAATAGAAGAGATAGATTTGGTAACTATAAGAATTTTCCTAAGGCAATAATTCAATGTCAAGATCAAGAAGCTTAATAGATAGCATAAGAGAGACAAATAGCAATCAAATGATAATCTCAATAATGAAAAAAATGATGATTGATATCCAATGAATACACACTAGAAGTGCATGTATATAAAGACAACTAGAATGACTAAGAGTCAACAAATAGATATGGATTACAATTGAGCACATGTCCACCAAAGGTGGATTATCCTCCATTAAGCACATGATTTTATGCAATGATGAGAGGATAAATTTACATAGATATATCTCATAAAGAGATGTTGCAGACATCATGTGCTCTAATAAGTTGCTAACTCCCATGTTGTCAATAAGACAGTTCATATGTCTATGCATATTCCTAAGTGTCTACTTGAAAACTAATATGATAAAGCATTAACCTATGTAAACTTAAGTAAGTGCACTAATAATTAATTTTTTACGCTAACACCCACCCTTAAGTGTAATTTTAGGGAATGCACTTAACCTCACAAAGCTAAATGCAAGATGCAATGTAGGTCCCAGGTATTAGGCCATGTTAGGTAATGATGTACAAATACAATGCTCAACATACAATACTATGCAATGCAACAAAATCTCTTTAAAAATGGAGAAAGAGGAAAAACCTCATTGGAAAAACCTCCTACAAAAAGAGAGATAAGTACAATAAAGAAGAGAAGAGTCATGTGGCCCCCCTGGTGAAATATTCTGCACCCCCAATAGATTTCAAAAATGAAGATACTTGACCTCTATGAAGGGCTTAATGAAGATATCTACAATGTGCTATTCCATAGGACAATATTGTAATGTAATGACCTTCTCATGAACTAGCTCTCTAATGTAGTGCATATGAAGATCAATGTATTTTGTGTGTTGATGTTGCATTGGATGTTTTGAGATTTCAATGGCACTTTGATTATCAAAATGTATGACTGTGGGTCTAGGTTTTTCAAATCTAAACTCCTTTAGAATATATTGTAACCAAATAGCTTCTATAGCCATAGTGATAGCACCTCAATACTTAGCCTCAGTAGATGAAAGAGTAATAGTGTTCTTCTTTTTACTCTGCCAAAAAATAGGGTCAAAACAAAGATGAAACATGTATCCTAAAGTTATTTTGTGATAATCAAGATCCCCTACATATTCTAAGTCTATATAACCCACTAACTATAGTCTAGTACAAGATACATAGCATATCCCATATGTATGTGTACCCTAGATATAGTGTAAGATGCATTTGGCTACCTTCTAGTAAAGTTCATGTGGCTCTTGCATGAACTAAGAAACCATGCCAATTGCAAAGAATATTTCAAGGTGTGTATGCATGAAGTAGATGATACTTCCAACCAATTGTCTATACAAAGTAGTATCAACAAGTGGAGTGGAACACTTTGCTTTTAACTTAACACTTGAAAGAAATGGAGTAGATATAGCTTTGTAGTCACTCATGCAAAATTGAGCAAGTAGATCAAGAGGATACTTGGGTTGAGATCATGTAATCCCTAATGAAGATTTCCGTATGTCAATATCAAAGAAATAATAAAGTTGACCCAATTCTATCGTGGAAAATCCATCCTACAAAGTAGACTTGACATTATCAATGATGGATGTTTTACTCACTGTAATGATGAAGTCATCAATGTAAAGCACAGATAGCAAGTGATAATCATCTTAGTGAAGAATGTAGACATTTGAATCTAAATGACATCTAGTGAAACCTACTAAGAGAAGGAAAGAATCCATCTTGGCATACCAAGCTCTTGAAGTTTTTTTTAGTCCATAGATAGCCTTTTCAACTTGCAAACCAAAGTAGAATCCTAAATGAAACCTTGTGGATGCTCCATATAAATCTCCTAATAAAGGTCACCATTCAAGAATGCATTCTTCACATCCATATTATGAACAATACGTCTTTGAGCTGCAACTATAGCTAGTGTTAATGAATGGAGTTCATTTTTGCAATTGGGGCAAAGGTCTCAGTGTAGTCAATACCAAGTACCTATGAGAAACCTTTTGCAAAAAGTCTAGCCTTAGGCTTATCATTACTTTCATCTAATGCAAACTTGGTCTGATAGATCTACTTATACCAAACTAATTTTCTTCCCTTAGGAAGAGATACTAACTCCCATGTGTTGTTTCTCATAAGAGAATTGTATTCTTCCTCCATTGCTTTTTCCCATTCTAGAATTCCTAAAACTTTCTTGAATGATTAAGGATCAGAAGTAACTGCAATATAAGCATGAGGGAGTGAGTTGTGTTGTGAACTTGTCCTCCTAGTATCCAAAGGATTCCCTACCAATGGTCCTACCATATCCAATGTCTGTTGAGCTCATTTTGATCTAGTGGAAAAAGACATAGAAGTAGAAGGGATTTCCTTAAAGTCATATGTCTACTAGCTCTATTTGAGTTATGGATGGACATCTTCCAAGTCACTATCCTCAGTGTCACTCTCTTCTCTAAAGGAGGAAGAAGGTGGATTTGAAGAAGTAAATCTTGGACAATGTTCTTCAAAGTGTAGAATCCTCTCATAGAAAATTCCACGAGTCTCTAGATCCATTAATTTGTAGGCTTTATGAGAGTCTGCATAACCAACAAAGATGCAAGATTTACTTTGATGTTCCAATGCCTTGTATTTCTATGAAGGTATTCATGCCAATTCTAGACAACCAAACACTCTTAAATTATTTACAATAGGTTTCCTTCTATTCCAAGCTTCAAATGGAGTTAAACCATCCAAATCTTTATGAGGACTCCTATTCTGGATGTAGTTTGCACAATTCATTTCTTTAACCCAAAAAACTTGATCAAGAGACTTATGTAGTAGCATGCAAGTGGTCATCTCCTTGAGGGTTTTTTTCTTCCTTTTTTCAAGACCATTCTATAGTAGAGTGTATGGTACATAATTTTGAAGGTCAATTCCCTCTTAAGTACAAAAATCCTTAAGTCTTTAGTTTAGATACTCTATTCCATTATCTATTTGAGGAACCTTGCTGGCTTTCTCTGAGTGCTTTCTTACTTCAGCCTTGAAGGTGATATATCATTCAAACACTTCACTCTTATGGGCCATGAGGAATACCAAAGTATAGTGAGAATAGTCATCAATTAAGGTGAGTGCATAGCGAGACTTTCCAAATGATGGCAATGGAAATGGGCCCACCACATCACTATGAACTAGTTCAAGAACACTTTGTGCTTTCCAATACTTCCCCTTGTCAAACTTTTTCTTTAAGATGCTTCCCATGTATGCAACCTAAAAAAACACCATCTGAGAACTAGACTTTAGGTAGACCATGAACCATGTTCTTACTACTAAGCTATTGAAGATACTTGTAGTTGAAATGTCCAAACCTCTCATGCCATAGTTTTCTTTCTATATTCATGTGAATTAACAAGGCTTGTGCATTAGATTTAGGCACAAAGAAGGAGAAAGTGTAAAGCCTTGAATCATGTTTAGCTTCACCTATTGCAACCATAGAATCATCATTGATACTTTTCAAACAACTAAATCTAAAAGAAATTCAACCTTGTTTCCACCTCCATAGTGAGTCATTTGGTATATTGAAAGAAGGTTGGAGGTAAGATTAGGAGCATAGAGAACATCCTTGAATTCACCACTTTCTACCTAAACTTCACATTTTCCTTCAAATTCTACTTAATTATCATCCCCTAAAAAGATGTGAGGTACCTTTAAAGGTGTTATTGAAGAAAAGTATCTCTTTGAAGCCCCCTTGTAATGTGTGGCACCTGAGTCAATAATCCATTCCCCCTAACTTATATTTTGTGTGAGTAAAGCTTTCCCTTTACTCTTAGAATATGAAGATGAAAACCCCTTTTCCTTATAAGCATTAGGCAATGGAACATTGTGCTTCTTCATGATGTTTTTCAATTCATCAATCTTCTTGTGATAACACTCATGTTCATCATGAACAATTCTTTTACAATAACACTTCTTATTTTCTTGATTGTCATCCCCATTTTTCTTGGTATTAGAAAAGGACTTGCCTTGTTGTTGATTTGATTCAGGTGGTGATTTTTTTGTGTCCCCTAGTTTTTTATATTTCCTCTCCTTCTTTTCACCCTTGCTTTTGTTTGAACTTCCACTAGTTGGATTTTTGGAGCTATCATTGTTACCCACCAATAATTTAGACTTTGAAGACTTGGGAATCCCATTGTTATCAACTTAGCTTATTCATTTTCTAACAACTAGGCATATTCATCAAAAGTGAGTTTCTGATAAGAGGCCCATAAGGTTTCCTTTTAGGTGTTGAAATTAGAGAGAAATATGGAGTAGTCTAATGGTAGCTTATTTTGAACTAGATAAATCAACCTACCATCCTTAATGGGACTACCACAATCATCAAGTTTTGTTCTCAACTCACTCACCTTAATGATAAAATCCTAGATGGAATCAAATTTCTTAGGATCTAGGGAGATAAGTTCATCTTAAATCTTGTAGAAATCCTCCTCAATCACTTTTCCATATAGATTTTTAAGGGCATCCCAAGTTTCCTTGGATGTATCATATTTTCTGATATGTTAAAAGATCTTTTCATCAAGCCCTAACCTAAGAATTCTTGGGACTTTTCTATTTGCTAATTTCCAAGTATGAATATCACTTTGAGTTACTTTATCACCCATGGTTTTAGGAAGAGATCCATCTACATATTGAGAAACTTCTCCATTCATTAATTCACAACATTTTTTAATTAACCATGTGGCATAATTATGTGGTGTTAATTGTAGAACATTAATGTTTCCCGTAATGCAAGGAAAGAAAGATAACAACAACAAGAAAGGAACACAAAACCAAGAGACACCCCCCCCCCTCCTTTTTTACTCAACCAAAGAATCTCCTCACTAAATGAATGTTTTAGGAACTTTATATTTGGTGCAATTACAATAGCTACTTGCCAATTTAGGGCTAAAGTGGAACTCTGATTTTTGATATTTACAACTAAAAATATGAAGCTATATATGACTCAACAAGATAAGTCACAAGAATTCTTAAGGATCTAACTAATTACAAGTGCCAAAATAGGCCAAAAAATGACCAATGTTTTAAAGTACTATGTCTACTCAAAATTATTCTGTTGGTGTTTTAAAATGCACTAAAACTACTAAGCAACCAAATTCTTAATACCAAGATGATAATACTGATACAATCTAAAGGTTAGCCAATTCTTGTTAACAATTGCATTTTTAAAACATTTGGATCCAACTTCTACAAAACCAAAGGTGGTTTTCTACTCTTTTGGCTCTGCAAAACCAGGGTGATTATACCTAAGAATGATTCAAAATTGGAACAAATGTATGAGGATTATTATTAGTTTCATTCTAATTCTCATTTCAAAATGCTCAAACATATATATAATTCTTACTAACTTGATAAACACATCCCATAAAACAGATATGGCCAAGAATTCTTCTATAGATCTGTAGATGTTCTTAACAATAGTGGCTAACTAAAGCTAAAACATTCCATGCAGACAAGTGTTGGCTAGCTTTGAAGATCTATAGGAGATAAAAGTAAAATTTGATTTGATGCTTCATTTTGATAATTATTTATGATATATTTCTCCTTTAGCTGAATCAATTCGATCAGTGCCTAATCCATTGGGGTTGAGAGTCTATAGAAAGTTCTCAGATCTAGTTTGTTGCCTTACAAAAAATTCTATCAGTAATTCTTATCAGAATTCATCATTCAAAACCCTTTTCACTACTAAAGAAACCTTATCACATTCATCAAAGCTTTTATTTAATGCATTGAATTAACATCAGTGATAAATAGATATACAACCTAACAAGATTTCATTCAATTGCACAAGCCTTTACTTATATAATATCTAGAGAACCAAGTAATTGGAAGGAGACAAGATTCAGAAAGAACTGATATGGGGACAGTTCACAATTTGTATTCATTTTCTTTGAAAATGGTATATCATTTACAATAGACTTAGAATGACCTTCCAAAAAGAAACACAACTCATTCTATATTCATGTATTCTCAAAAAGTTGGTAGAGAAAATACATCATAAACTTGCTTTCAAAATTTGGACCAAAAATAGACTAAGTATATTACTTATAAAAATAGAATTCGGACCCTTCTTTTAGCCTTGGAATCTCACTTAAATAATGTGAGATGCAACAAGCTTCAGGCTAAGAGAAAAGGACAGTTGTCCTCTTACAAAATGGGTACATTCTTCCTTTTTAAAAGGAACCGAACACCTTAACTCAGAAAAGGAACCAATAAAAAACAAATAGTAGTGATAGCTGGAGCATAAGATTTTTAACTTTATCCTTTTCTCTAACTACTCCCTATTGGTAGTGCTTTGATTTCTGCGATTGCTTCCCAAAAAAATATTTCTCTTTTGGTGGGCCATTCACATTCCTTAACTGTTGTTAGTTCATCCACATTTTTCTACCACCTGGCATCAGTAATCACCCTTCCTTCTATGGTAAACCTATTCACTTTAGTTTCAATCTTGAAAAGGGTATCAATTAGTTTATTGAAAAGACATTCATCAATACCATCTTGGAGAATGAATACCACTTGTGGCAAGTCTATAATGCGATCAATATAACTAGACCACTCATTAAACTCTTTTAACTTATCATTAGAATCAATAATAGAAGGAATTAAAGAATAGAAACCATTTGTTAGCATTTTCAATTTACTTTGAATTACTACTAGCTTCCCTATGAAGATTTGCAATTATTCTTTCACTTTATCCATACCCTCCTTCATAGTAATAACTTTATCCGAGAGATCTGGCTTCTTCCCTAACAAGGGTATCAACCTATCAAAAAATTACATATATGGCCCCCATTGTTGAAAAATAGGCTCAAGCCATGTAACTGCATCCATGCATACCTATTTTGCAAATTGTAGACTGATGAATGTATTATAAGCATCTTGAGATATTCTTTTTAGAATGCTTATTCTATGATTTAATACATTCATCAAAGCACTCTTCTTGGTATTACTATCAGCTTGGAAAACTTCTATTTCCACACTAATCACATGCACTAGCACTATTACTCCTATGGGTATTCCTTCTATTTGGGCCTTTGCTTCTACCATGTGCCTTCTTTCTTCCTCTTGCCTTGGTGCATGTTCTACCTCTGCTGCTACCTTGAGTTTTTCTTTGAGGGATTTTTTTTCTATTTCCAAAATTGAAATTTTTTCCTCCAACTCTTCTATTCTTTGTTTTTGTACATGGCTCATTTTCAGCTCTTCTTCATATGTTCTTCTAATATCAAGGAATTCATTGAACATTGCAGCTAACTATCCTCAATTTCATCAACCTTTTCTTCATTAATGAGAGAAAAATGTTTGACCAAGCTGGAGATCTCCTTCCCAGTAGTGCTCTCTAATGTCCACACAATCATATTTCCCTGAGTAGTTTCTTCTATATCCATCATATTAGGCTTCTTAGTGTCAGGGGCCACACTCCATACTGGTAGGGTTTTAGTGTCCACGGTAAAAATTGACCCTCTTTTAAAGCCTTCACTGCTAGTGGCTTCATAAATGATGGCCTTATCTTCTCTTCTCATTTGGTCCAACACAAAGGCTTTCTCAATATACCAATGTGTTATTAGAATCATACCACTCCTATGTACCAATTCTCTAGCTACTCTAGCAGTCATTGTTTCACTTTCAGGGTCACAAGCCACTAATTTTTCAACTAACTCTTTATTCTTCTTTTGATCTTCTCCCAGCATGAGACTCAATGTGAGTTCATTTTGTTTGATCTTATAGAGAAAACTTTTAAACTCTGATGATTTAATAAAATCATCATCTTCCATTAACTTTTTAGATTGAATGAGCCTGTCATTCAATCTTGATGCTGCAATTTGTAAATTAGCAGAAGCTTTTCCTATTTTAGTTGCCCTTTGGCAAAAATAATTTTTCCTAATATCAGCAAAATACTCACTATTTCCAGACATGACTTGTATAGCTCTTCTTACCACCTTTTTAGGTATGTGCATTATCTTTTTTCTTTTATTTCCTTGTGGCAGCCAAGCTGAAGTTGATGGTTGCTCTTCTTCCAACTCAATTACCAACTGTGTATCTAGCTCAGTGGATTCTCTATTTACAATGGATTCCTCTCCCTCTGGCTCATGAGGCATTTGTAACATAATATGGTCAAAAATTTCAGCCATCTTCCTCAGATTATTAGGATATGGAAATTCTGTATAGAAACCCTTAAAATAAGGGTTGGTCCTCTTCAAAGCATTCTCCACTTTCCTTATTTTCTCATACTTCCTTAATAACTCATATGCCTCCCCTGTTGCTACTATGTTGGCAATTAGGTCCTCTATAGGGATAGGCTTGCTTGGAGGTAGAATAAAACCCCTAATGGCCTTGACCTCATTTTCAATATAACTGTCAGGGTCATACATCCTATATGGCCCAGTAGAAAATTTATATTGACCTAAATAGTCACTTAATTCCTCAAATGCATTCTTGCCTATTTCAAAATCTCCTACTTTAAAGGTTCTACAAACAAAGGCAGGCTTATGCAAAGAAGGAGGTATCATTTCTTTATTCATCAAAAAGAATTGCCAAAAGAATTCAATAATAGCCAGTCTGGGAGGTAAATATTTTAGTAGTAGATGAGGAGGAAAATTCATGTATTCAATAACTGATGTATCCAATGTTGCTATATAGGATAAGGTGCATTAGTAATGAATAATGGTGGAACTTGAAATCTTTCATCTCTCCTTTCTTAGCATCACAAATCTACATGTGCATACTATCAATGATAAATGCCACATAATCATACTCCTTATGATGAAAAGGATCCTGTATGTCACATGCCATCATAAAAAGAGAACCATATAGACAATCCTCTGCACCATCACTCCCCAATACTTTGTGCAATCCATACACTGTGTTTTTGAAGCAATTTTTGAACCTACTCAAAGGTAAAAAGTTTCCCACCTTTCTTGGAATTAACCCTTCCTTCTTAACTCTGTAAGGAATATGTGGCAACATGACATTGTTTACAAAATGGGTTTTATTCCATGTGAATTTTCCTTGTAAATCTGCAATGTCAATAGGTACATCCATTTGTCCCATCAATCCAGAACACTCAACAAAAGAAGTTCTATCCAATGTACATAATACACTCCCATTATGCCTGTGGAAAGTCTTGGTTACTAGATTGTATGAATTTATTAGGGCTTTCAACAGATCAACATCAATGAACACTTCTGTGAATATTAATTTTGCCATATTTCTGTTCCATGGGTTACATACTGGCACATTCTCTATTTTATTCTAATAAAAGTACATGAAAAGATCATAAACAGTCCTTATAGGTCATTTAGCATGTCAAACAAAAACATAACGGTCTCTGAATATATGATCATTTGTAGAAATTGTGTTTGACGACCCTGGAAGGAGTTTTAGCCAATCTTTTGCATGCTTGTTCAATTTTCTGACCCCTGTCCTCTTTTCTATCTTAACAATAGATTTCTTTCTTTTCCTTCTAGTGTGACTTCTACAACATCATCACCCTCATCCTTGACTTCTAATTCTTCTTCGTGCATCTCATCAACTTCTTGGTCAGCCTTGTTTTCTTCAAACTATACTTTGAATTCTTTTGCTATTGCATAGGATACATAGAGCTCTATAACTTTCAAATTTTAGAACAGAATAGAAACAAGCTTCTTGATGCTGACAATTCAATCAAATCCTTGACATTTTAATTACATATTTGCCAACTTTTTTTAATAATTTTAGCATGCATGAGCTTTAAAAATTATGATCGCAAGTTACCATTAGGGTATATCAGCCAAAAAATTTGATTTTGATGTACTTTTCAAAGCTTTATTTTGCTTGGCTACAATAATTTTGTCCTTTTTTCTTATCTGTCATGACACATCAAATTTTTTTTTATGACTATCTTCCATTCTTACGTGAGTCAAACCTTCAATCTTCATAATGTCGGAGGTGCCCTCGATGGATCTCTACGTTCACTCAGAGAGGCTTCAAAATGCCCTAATCGTAAGAATGTAATGGTGCCTTGACGCTATTTTGCAAATCCCTTTTATGTTCTTACAATTCCTTTTACCCTGTAGGATCTCAAGCCTTTTTATTGCATACTTCCACTTTTACGATTTAAGCTTCTTCCATATAAGCGTAAAAATCCTTATCTTAGCCTTCTCACCTTTTACACTCATAAGCAACCCTTCACACCGGAGCATCGAAGACCTTTCTACTACCATCTTCATTCTTATGATTCAACCATTCCTCGTATGAGTGTAAAACCTTTGCTCAAGCTTTCCTTCTATTCTTGATGCTCATACATGCATGTATCTGTAGAGACCTTGGAAATTCCTCCTATGTTGCTCTGCTTACTTCATTTCCTGAGACATCATAAGACTTTAAAACTTACCTTCTAGTTTTATGGTTTATCTTCATTTGGAGCATCAGAGAGCCTTCTCAACTGATATTGCATTCTTACGTTTACCCTTTATTGTATAAGCATAAAGCCCTTTATCTTTATCTTCCTTTACTCACCATTTTATGCTCACATGCTGAGACTGAACTCGTAACCATGGAGAAAGGAAAAAAAAACCCTTTGTTCATACACTTAACTTGCAAGCATAAGGGCGTAATGACAAGAACTACCCTTCTTAGATATCAATGACTTAGATTTAATCTCAAAAAATTTTAAAATAATGTCGCCGTTGATTTTGTGCATATGCAAAAATCATACCTCAAGTCATGTGCCACGCAGGATGGGCCCATCTGACATAGATGTCATGCCTCCACTTGATTCGCTGCAACTAGGCCCTTCTGACACTTCAACAGGTCCCACTTGATGCCTTTGCTGCTAAAACAAGGCTTTATAGTCATCTACAAACTCAAGAACATAGGCACGTAAACACCATTGAACTTTGCCTTTGCTCTTATGGAATTCTTTTACTCATAACACCGTAAAACCTTCCTGCACCCTTTAGATCAAGCTTTATGCCTTGTCAGGGTATTACGCCTTTATGCTACCAATTGAAATGTATATGTGTAGATCACCACCCAATACCTCTCTACTCCTTCACTCAAGTTTCTTACTCGTACGCCCGTAACACAAGAATTTTTAAAGCGCAATAGACCTTTATGCTTCTTTGCTATGTTACAAAACATGGCCACAGAAGCCAAGAGCAAAAGGCATTCCACTCTTATGTGAAACCTCACACTGTAAGACTATAAAGGATGAACTTAAAGCATTTTACAACTCCTTCTCAGAAATTCAAAAGGGAAGCAAGGGTTTTCAAACTCTAGACAATTTCATGGTTGTGTTAAGAGACCAACCTTTAGAAGTTAATAGAATCTGACAACACATGAAATAGGGCAAAACTAGGGAAACCTAAAACTTCAAAAATCTCTTGAAATAAAAACCCCAGTCTACAGTATTTAAAAATTCAAATGATTTTTCACCAAAAATTTTCAAATTTGTTGCAAATGTGAAAATCAGACCAATAGTGGCTATGTCTGGGGATGATAGGCTACTTGGGTCTATTCAATAATTTAGAATCTATGGGAGAGAAGACCACATACTTGGTGCTAAAATGAAAACTTCTTCAGAGAGCACAAAGTAACACACAGAAACAAGCAACCAAACTGCACAGGGATGTTTACAAGGATTTATAGAATATACAGAATGTACAAAACACTAGGAAACCCTAAAACTACTGTTCATGGAGAAAATAAGTATCTTTCAAGAAAAATGCCTCTTCAAGAACTGTCCATGATCTGGCAGTTCAAGAATATTGTCCAATAAATCTTTGAGTATATAAGAATCCTCACCCCAAGTAGTTTCAATCAAATAAGGGCCTAACCAGATAGGATCAAATTTTCCATGTTTTCCTTTATCTTCAATTTTGGCATTCCACATTAAGACTATATCTCCATCTTCAAACTTTCTAATTACAATTATTTTATCATAGAGTGTCTTAACTTGTAGTTGCAACTTTTAGTTCTTTAGAGATGCTTCTCTTCTAGTTTCTATAAGTCCCACCGACTCATCCATCCTCTCTTGCATTTCATCTATAGTGTCTTCATCATACAACTAAATGTAATTAAAAATTGCTACCAAGTTATTCTGAGGCATTTGGGCTTGAATTCCATACACTATATCAAATGGAGCTACACCAATGGCTTTCTTTACAGTTACTCTGTCAGCCCATATTGCCAACTATAACTTGGAATCCCATACCTTTTTATTATCATCCAAGGTTCTCTTAATGACCTTCAATAGGCTCTTATTTGTGGACTCAGCTTGTCCATTCCCTTGTGGATGATATGGAGAATATGATGACCTTGTTATTCCATATTTATCACAAAACTTAATGAATTCCTTAGACCTAAAGCACATAGCATTGTCTGTTACAATTTTCTGTGGATAGCCAAATCTAGAAATAATATTATTTAGTAGGAAATTATTGATAACTTTACTTGTTGCATTTCTTGTGGGGATAGCCTCTACCCACTTTGTAAAGTAGTCAGTAACCACTAGAATCCAAGAATAGCCAGTGCTAGACTTGGGGAAAATCTCTCTTATGAAATCTAGACCCCATTGTTGAAAAGGTGCTTGAATCTCCACTAGCTTCAATGGAGTATTTCCTGAGAATTTTAGTTTTCCAGTAAACCTTTGACAAGGGTCACACTTCCTAACCATAACATGGGCATCCTTGAAAAGGAAAGGCCACCAAAATCCAGCCCTCATTATCTTATGTGCAGTCGTTTTGGCCATATAGTGTCCCCCACACACTCCAGCATGCATTTCTTTCAAGACCTCTTTTGCCTTTTCTTTATCAACAAATTTCAATAATGCTCCCTCAAAATTTCTCCACCATAGGTTTCTTTGGACAATTACATACTTGATGGCTTCCAATTTAGTATTTCTCTTTTCATGTTTAGGAAAATGGGGAGGAGCTTCCATGTGTTGCAAGTAATATAGGACATTGGTGTACCAGTCACACTGGTCCATGTCACATAAGTCATCTCTGAGATCATCATTTACCAGATTTATCTGATTAGCCTCTAGATTAGCTTCAGCCATGAGTTTGGCCAAACCTTGACCCCTTACTAACTTTGTTATCTATATATCAATGTTGAATTCCTAGATTCTATTGATCCATCCACACCTCCTACCTGATACTTCCTATTGAGAAAATATATCCTTGACTGCAACACTAGGTACCAAAGTGATAATAGTAGCACCTACCAGGTAACATCTGAAAGCTTTTATAGCCTTTAGCAAAGCATATGCTTTCTTTTCATTTATTTCATACTTTAGTTCAGTAGGCTACAGTGACTTATTGAAAAAAGCAATAGGTTGCTAATATCTTTCTTGATTTTTCTTCAATAAGACTATAGCCACAGTGTGGAAGGATGCAAAAGAAAAAATATGCATGGGTTTTGAATAATCTGGGGTTCTTAGTACTGGAGCATTTTTTATTTCAATTTTAATATCATGGAATGCTTGTGAAGGCTCACCATTCCAATCTATAGTGGCTCCCTTTTTTAGCTTCTTTGAGATAGGTCTACTGATCTCAGCAAAATTTGTAACAAATCTTCTAAGGAAATTAACTTGGCCAAAGAAAGATTGAATTCCTTTTACACTTTTTGGCTTGGGGACTTTGTCAATAGCCACTACTCTCTCAGGGTCTATTTTCACCCCATCCTTAGACACTATATGTCCTAGTAATTTTCCTTCTATGACCCCAAATGTGCATTTCTTTGGGTTTAAAGAAACTCCATATTCCAAAGCTTTGATAAAGATTTTTTCCAAATGTTTGCAGTGATCCTCAGCCTTATTAGAATATGTTGTAAGATCATCCTGGTACACAACTATAAATTTATCAATATAATCATAAAATGCTACTTCCATGGTTCTTTGGAAGGTAGCTCCTGCATTAATCAGGCCAAAAGGCATCTCACATATACATATGTTCCCCATGGGGTTGTGAAGGGTGTCTTGAACTGTTCACTTTCCTTTACTAGAACTTGATTATATCCAGAGAAACCATCCATCATTGACATTAACTCAGAGCTAGTCACTTGCTGCAACATGGCTTCCATATTTGGTAACCCATAATTGTCTTTCAGAGATGCAATGTTTAAATTTCTAAAATCCACACATAGCCTTATATCTCCATTCTTCTTCCTAATAGGAACCATGTTTGAAACCCAAGTGGAATGCCTGATTGGTTTGATTATCCCGCCATCCCTTAGTTTCATTATCTCTTCTTGCATTTTTGGGGCTAGGGTAGGATTCATTGGTCTTTGTTTTTGCTTGAAAGGTTTTACATTATCTTTTAATGGTATGACATGCTAGAAAAGATCCTCCCTATAAGCCTTAAGGTCATCATATGACCAAGCAAAAACATGTCTATATTTTCTAAGTAACTCAGTCAATGTTTTCCTGATTTTAACAGGAAAATTTTGGCCAATATAAACCCTTTTAGGAACTTCATCAGTACCCAAGTTTATGTCTTCTAACTCCTGAGGTTTGGGGTCATTAACTCCTAGTTTTACTCTATCCTGGTTATCAAAAATATTTTCCAAGACTACTAACCCCTTCGGCACCTTATCTGTTTTCAATTGCATAATCTCTTGACCAAAATTGTTTCTTTTCCATTTATGGTTTCAATTAGTCCATTGCAATCCATTTCCTGATTGTGGTACTTGTCTTCATTTAACAAAAAAATTGTAATATCCTTGTCATCCTCAAAGACCTGCCAATTTTCAATGTTATCAGGTATGGAAGGTCTATTTTGTACCTCAATCTGAGAGATTCCTACAAATGATATCTCTTTTGGCTTGATTGCTACATTCACTAACAAATCAGCCATCTTATTTTGAGTCCTATCTCTCCATGAGATCCCAAATGCATCAAATAATTCTATTTGATCCCAAATTGCATTTCTATACTGCTTCAATCTCTTACTCTTGGATGAGTAGGTTCCTTTGATCTGAGAGATAATTAGTTCAAAATCCCCTATGACACATAGTTTCTTAATTCTATGATGTGTGGCAAATTTCAGTCCTAGCAACAATGCTTCATATTTTGCAATATTATTTGTGCAGGAAAAATTCAAAGTGAATGAATACCTAAAAGCGTTATTTTTAGGGGACACAAAAACTACACTTTCCCCTGCACCCTCTTTAGAACTAGCCCCATCAAAGAACATTGTCCATAATTGTGGTGAGTTCATGCAACATTCAACTTCATGTTCAATGATAGTAGGTAAATTTTCAATTTCCTAAATAATTAATTCAACCTTGAAAGCATTGATCCCAATATCTAAGAAACAAGTGGCATCTTTGTCAATTTCTTCTCCTAAAATGTGATTAACCCTTGGCTCCCTATTTACCCTAATAGCTTTGTCCCCTATGTGAAAAGTGGCATAAGTGAGATCACATTGCAGGCTTCCTCCCATGGTAGCACTCCATTTCCTGGAGAGTAACATTCCATGGTGTGGAGGTATATCTACCACAAGGACAGACATGGTTAATTCTACTTCAAGATATGTAGCCAATTTGAATGGTAAGGCATTTATGGTACCTATGACTAGGACTTCCCTAGCATCCATTCTTCTGCATCTACCCTACTTGGTATTTGCCTTCAAACCTAAGGCTTCCATTACTTTGAAAGGAATTATAGTGTTGGAAGCTCCTGAGTCTATCATGCAATTTTTTAAGGTCTTTCCTTTTATGATTAGAATAAGGAAAAAAGGATCAATATCTTCTATAAATGCCACTAAGGAATCATCTAAAAACATTTGAGAAATATGGGATATGATACCACTATCCTCTATTACTAATGGGGTTTTTTGGGACATAGTTTTCTCTACAACAATATTATTGTTTCCTATTCCACCCAACCATGAAAAAGCCTTGTTCTTATGCTCTTCAATTCTAAGAAGTTCAGACAAGGGCACTTTTACAATAATTTGAGATAACATAGATATCATATCAACAGGTTCAACAATAGTGGGTTTTACAAGAGTACCTAGAGTTGGAATCTTTTGAGCAGTAGGCACCACTATTTTCTTGATAGTATCAGGTTCTAATTTCTTTGGTTGCACAACTGGTTTTTTTTGCTTCACTTATCTAAAATTGAACCTTCTTCTTTGGTTCCCATTTCTTACCCTTATTGTCCTTGATCTTAGGCATTGACTTTATTGTTTTGATCATTCATCTTATGAGTGATATCTTTGATGAATACACTCGATGGCTTTCCTGCATCATTATTTACTGCTCTGTTTCTCAAATTGTAGTTAGTATGGACTTGTGAAATCATTTTTGCTATAATTCTATCAATCTCCTCTTTGGAGGGCATTCTTAAGCTTGTGAGATCTGCATCATAAAATGTATTGCATACCTTATCTGTATCATACCCTTCATCATCTGAAAGCACTTGTAGATGATGTAAATGGTAAGCAATTCTATGGCTAGTAATATCATTTTTAGGCTCTTCTAAATTAGAATCTATCAAATCATCACACATGCTTACCATATTGCAACTTATATCATCATGGCTTTTCTCTTCAATTTCTTCTTCAGGTTGCACTCTTTGACCTTGGGCAAATGATTGGGCAACAGCACAATAATTAGCAGAATGAGGTGATTGACATATAATGCACCATGGTACATCATCATTCATATTCACAGTGTTCCTTTGCAGGGGATCTAGAGTACCCTTATCCTTCACATTGTGGGTCTGGTTAGGAACTACCTTACCATCTTTCCACTAAGTGGTGTAAGGGTAATTTTGCATTCTAGGCTACTTATTGAAACTGTTGTTATTCATAGGGGGTCTTTTAGCAACATTTGGCTTATTGAAATTAGTGGAATTCATATTTTTGAGCAATTCCAAAACCTGGCCTATAGTAGGTTCTTCTAGCTTTTTTCCTATAGGAGTTTTGTCACCCTCCCTTTTATTATTGTTCTTAGGATTAAAAAGCTTCAGATCATCCCTCCTACCCAATTTACCAGATGCCTTCCTATTATTATCTATATTTATTGCAATTTTATAGGCATCCCTTAAAGTTTTGGGATGCTTATCCCTCAATTGATAAGTCATTTTTCTATCAAAGGCATTGAAATATGTTGTGAGATAGACATCTTCATTCAACCTCATAACTTGAAATAATCTATACATACCTTTCTGGAATCTTATATTGAAATCAAATGTAGACTCATTTGGATTCTTCTTGATGTTGTTGAAGTCATTCAACATGAATCCTACATTAGTGTTGTCTCCATATTTCTCTTTGAACAATTTCTCCAAATCATTCCATGAGGTAATACTATCATTAGGAAACTTCCTAAACTAATCCCTTGCATCCTTAGTTAGTGAATGCACAAAGAATTTCATTACCATATCTTCATGTTCAACTTCATAATCATTCAACATATCAATGAAAATTCTCGAATGTTCTTCACTTGTAATAGCATTATTCCTAGAGAACTTAACCATTTTATCTCTTAAATCAAATGATATGGGATGTGGAGCACCAGGAATACTAGAAAATGATATTTGTCTATACTTTTCTAGATATACAAGTTTCTTCTAGAAACCAAGAACATTTGAGGTACTAGCTATATTAGCTTGACTCAGAGGAGTAGCTTGGGATTATTGAGGTGGGACAAATGGGACTTGGGTGCCAATAGTGGAAGATGAGGTAGGAGCAGATTGGGGTACTCCCTGAGTTGAGATTATTGGACCACTAGTTGGTGCAGGAATTGTAGGTGAGATAGACAAATTGGGCTATGAAGCCAATGCAACATTAGATTTTATAAATTGGATTTTTTTCCTAGTTTCTACAGCTTGAGCTTCATTCTGAACCTTATCAAGTTATTTTGCAAGATCTTCCCTCTCTTTTTGAGCCCTCTCCAGATCTAAATCTAATTTTGACATGGAGGGTTGTATGGGTTTTCATGGTATATTTTGAGGCTCATTTATTTGGATTCCTATAGCCTTGCCTTTCCCTTTATCTGGAGCTTTTGCAATGGAATCTATAGGATCCACTTGAACAGGTTTATAGGCTTGGACTTGAGCAATAACTAGTTCTTGCCTTTGATTTAGGTGTTTCTCTTATTCCTGAACTTTAGCTCTCAGATTATCAACATCTCCAAAAACATCCTTATGGAGAGTTGTGTTATTTTCTTCTAACTTTTTATTTTTCTCTTTCAAATTAGCCATCCTTCTTAGCAAAGCATCCCTTTCTATTATGGCATCCAAAGTGGCTTGCTCTTTCTCTTTTTCAAGACGAATGCATTTAGCTTCTTCCTCAGCAATCCATTTCTTCAAAAATCCTATTTTAGAGTGTACTTCTTTAGGATCTGTAGAAGTTGCCTCTGAATTAGCAGGGTCATCCAGATCTATAATATTTGGCTCTACATAAGGGGTTGCTCTGGGATTAAAAGGATTATCAAATTAATTCATAAATCCTAGCCTATAGTTCATATCTGCTATAGGATCTGACCTTGATGAAGAAATTCCCATAGTAGACATGTCTTTTTCTTGAAAGACTCTCTCATCTAGTAATGGGGTACTGAAAATGCCTCCTAAGAGTCTTGTAGTTTCAGATTCAGAAATAAGCGAAGAAGACTCTCTTCCTACTACTGGTTGATAATGGGAATTGACAGATGCATTACCTCTGGGTTTCCAAGTGGGATTTGGATCTATCTTCTTCTTATTTTGGTTCTTCCTACCACCTTGGGGTAGATTAGTATACATTGATACATCGAGATTGGATCTTAAGTAAGCTCTTGTGTTCTTTCTCTTGTCAGCCATATTAACTTTTAGTTACAATAAGCACTAGCTTCAAAACCTTGACTGAGTCACCACCAAATCTTGACAAAATATGTAATGACACTTATTACTGACTCAAGGAAAAGAAAACACAAGTAGAAAAAAAATAATCTAGCACAGATAGACCAATCACTGATTTTGTAAGACTGCAACTCTTGCTTGTTAGATAAGAAACTTGGATAAGATGGATACGTCATTGTGTAGCTACAGTACTTGGGCTCTATCTTCTTTAAAATCTCAAGGTTTGTCACTAAAATATTCCCTTATAACCACTAGAAAAACTTAGATAACATGACACACATGTACACAACAGGACCAAAGAAACTACAGTACTTTCTCACATTTGTTTTGGACAACTCTGCAGTAGAGTCACCATTTTGTTGGTGTTTTAAAATGCACTAAAACTACTAAGCAACCAAATGCTTAATTCCAAGATGATAATACTCATACAATCTAAAGGTCGGCCAATTCTTGTTAACAATTTCATGTGTAAAACATTTGGATCCAACTTCTACAAAACCAAAGCTGGTTTTCTACTCTTTTGGCTCTGCAAAACCAGGCTGGGTATACCCAGGGATAATTCAAAACTAGAACAACTGTATGAGGATTATTCTTAGTTTCATTCTGATTCTCATTTCAAAATCCTCAAAAATATATATAATTCTTACTAACTTGATAAAAACATCCCATAAAATAGATATGGTCAAGAATTCTTCTATAGATCTACAGATGTTCTTAACAATAGTGGCTGACTGAAGCTAAAACATTCCATGCAGACAAGTGCTCGTTAGCTTTGAAGATCTACAGGGAATAAAAGTAAAATTTGATTTGATGCTGCATTTTGATAATCATTTATGATATATTTCTCCTTTAGCTGAATAAATTTGATCATTGCCTAATCCATTGGGGTTTAGAGTCTATAGCAAGTTCTTAGATCTAGTTTGTCGCCTTGCAACAAATTCTATCAGCAATTCTTATCAGAATTCATCATTCAAAACCCTTTTCACTACTAAAGAAACCTTAGCACATTCATCAAAGCTTTTATTTAATCCATTGAATTAATAATAGTGATAAATAGATATACAACCTAATAAGATTGCATTCAATTGCACAAGCCTTTACTTATACAATATCTAGAGAACCAAGTAATTGGAAGGAGACAAGATTCAGAAAGAACTGATATGGGGATAGTTCACAATTTGTATTCATTTTCTTTGAAAATGGTATATCATTTACAATCAACTCAGAATGACCTTCAGAAAGAAACACAACTCATTCTATATTCATGTATTCTCAGAAAATTGACAAAGAAAATACATCATAAACTTGCTTTCAAAATTTGGACCAAAATCAGACTAAGCATATTACTTAGAAAAATAGAATTCAAACCCTTCTTTTAGCCTTGGAATCTCACTTAAATAATGTGAGATGCAACAAGATTTAGGCTAAGAGAAAAGGATAGGTGTCCTCTTACAAAATGAGTACATTCTTCCTTTTTAAAAGGAACCAGACACCTTAACTCAGAAAAGGAACGAATAAAAAATAAATAGCAGTGACAGTTAAAGCATAAATTTTTTAACTTTATCCTTTTCTCTAACTGCTCCCTATTGGTAGTGCTTTGACTTTTGTGATTTCTTCCCAAACAAATATTTCCTTTTTGGTGGGCCATTCACATTCCTTAACTATTGTTAGTTCATCCACAATTTTTTTCCACCTAGTATCAGTAATCACCCTTCCTTCTATGGTAAACCTATTCACTTTAGTTTCAATCTTGAAAAGGGTATCAATTAGTTTATTGAAAAGACATTCATCAATACCATCTTGGAGAACCGATACCACTTGTGGCACATCTATAATGCAATCAAAATAATTAGACCACTCATTAAAATCTTTTAACTTCTCATCAGAATCAATAACAGAAGGAATTAAAGAATAGAAACCATTTGTTAGCATTTTCAATTTACTTTGAATTAGTGCCAGCTTCCTTGTGAAGATTTGCAATAATTATTTCACTTTGTCCATACCCTCCTTCATAGTAATAAATTTATCTAGGAGGTCTGGCCTCTTGCCTAACAAGGGTATCAACCTATCAAAAAATTGCATATATGGCCCTCATTGTTGAAAAATAGGCTCAAGCCATGTAACTGCATCCATGCATACCTATTCTGTAGATTGTAGACTGATGAGTGTATTATAAGCATCTTGAGATATTCTTTTCAGAATGCTTATTCTATGATTTAATATATTCATCAAAGAACTCTTCTTGGTATTACTGTCAGCTTGGGAAACTTTTGTTTCCACACTACTCACAGGCACTGGCACTGTTACTCCTATGGGTATTCCTTCTATTTTGGCCTCTACTTCTACCATGTGCATTCTTTCTTCCTCTTGCCTTGGTGCATGCTCTACCTCTGTTGCTACCTAGAGTTGTTCTTTGAGGGATTTTGTTTATGTTTCCAAAATTTTAATTTTTTCCTCCAACTCTTCTATTCTTTGTTTCTGTACATGGCTCATTTTGATCTCTTCTTCATATGTTCTTCTAATATCAAGGAATTCATTGAACATTGTAGCTAACTTATCCTCAATTTCATCAACCTTTTCTTCATTCATGAGAGCAAAATGTTTGACCAAGCTAGAAATCTCCTTCCCAGTAGTGCTCTCTAATACCCACACAATCATATTTCCCTGAGCATTTTCTTCTATATCCATCATCTTAGGCTTCTTAGTGTTAGGGGCCACACTCCATACTACTAGGGTTTTAGTGTCCACATTAAAACTTGACCCTCTTTTAAAGCCTTCACTGCTAGTGGCTTCATAACTGATGGCCTTATCTTGTCTTCTCATTTGGTCCAACAAAAAGAATTTGTCAATAACCCAATGTGCTATTAGAATCATACCACTCAATTGTACCAATTCTCTGGCTTCTACAATAGTCATTGTTTCACTTTTAGGGTCATAAGGAAATAATTTTTCCACTAACTCTTTATTCTTCTCTGGATCTTCTCCTAGCATGAGACTTAATGTAAGTTCATTTTGTTTGATCTTATAGAGAAAATTTTTAAACTATGATGATTTAATAAAATCATCATCTTCCATGAACTTTTCAGATTGAATGAGCCCGTCATCCAATCTTGATGCTACAATTTGTAAATTAGTAGAAGCTCTTCCTTCTTCAATAGCCCTTTGGTGAAAATAATTTTGCCTAATATTAACAAAATACTCACTATTTCAAGACATGACCTATATAGCTCTGCTTACAACCTTTTCAGGGATGTGCATTATCTTTTTTCTTTTATTTCCTTGTGGCACCCAGGCTGAAGTTGATGGTTTCTCTTTTTCTAACTCAATTTCCAATTGTGTATCTGGCTCAGGGGATTCTCTATTTACAATGACTTCCTCTCCCTCTAGCTCATGAGGCATTTGTAACATAATATGATTAAAATTTTCAACCATCTTCCTCAAATTATTAGGATATGGAAATTCTGTATAAAAACCCTTAAAATTAGGGTTGGTCCTCTTCAAAGCATTCTCCACTTTCCTTATTTCCTCATACTTCCTTAATAACTCATCTGCCTCCCCTGTTGTTACTATGTTGGAAATTAGGTCCTCTATAGGGATAGGCTTGCTTGGAGGTAGAATAAAACCCCTTATGGCCTTGACCTCATTTGTAATATAAATATCAGGGTCATACATCCTATATGGCCCAGTAGCAAATTTATATTGACCTAAATAGTCACTTAATTCCTCAACTGCATTCTTTCCTATTTCAAAATCTCCTACTTTAAAGGTTCTACAAACAAAGGTAGGCTTATACAAAGAAGGAGGTATCATTTCTTTATTCATCAAAAAGAATTGCCAAAAGAATTCAATAATAGCTAGTTTGGGAGGTAAATATTTTGGCTGTAGATGAGGAGGCAAATTCATCAGAAGTTTGATCAATGAAGTCTCCACTGATTTACCCAATGTTGCTATATAGGATAAGGTGCATCAATAATGAATAATGGTGGAACTTGAAATTTTTCATCTCTCCTTTCTTAGCATCACAAATATGCATGTGCATACTGTCAATGATAAAGGCCACATAATCATACTCCTTATGATGTAAAGGATCCTGTATGTCACATGCCATCAGAAAAAGAGAACCATATACACAATCCTCTGCACCATCACTCCCCAATACTTTGTGCAACCCATACACTATTTTATTGAAGTAATTTTTTAACCTACTCAAAAGTAAAAAGTCTCCCACCTTTCTTTGAATTAACACTACCTTCTTAACTCTGTAAGGAATATGTGGCAACATGACATTGTTTATAAAATAGGTTTTATTCCTGGCAAATTTTCCTTGTAAATCTGTAATGTCAATAGGTACATCCATTTGTCCCATCAATCCAAAAGCCTCAACAAAAGATGTTCTATCCAATGTACATAATACACTCCCATTATGCCTATGGAAAGTCCTGGTTACTAGATTGTATGAATTTATTAGGGCCTTCAATAGATCAACATCAATGAACAATTCTAGGAATATTAATTTTTCCATATTTCTATTCCATGGGTTACATACTGGCACATTCTCTATTCTATTTTGATAAAAGTACATGAAAATATTGTAACTAGTCATTCTAGGGCATTCAACATCTCAAAAAAAAATATAAGGGTCTCCGAATATATGGTCATTTGCAAAAATTGTGTTTGACGACCCTGGAAGGAGTTTGAGCCAGTCTTTTGCATGCTTGTTCGATTTTCTAACCCTTTTCCTCTTTTCTGTCTGAGCAGTAGATTTATTTATTTTTTCTTCTGGTGTGACTTCTAAAACATCATCACCCTCATCCTCGACTTTGAATTCTTCTTCATGCATCTCTTCAACTTCTTGGTCAGCCATGTTTTCTTCAAACTATACTGTGAATTCTTTTGCAATTGCATAGGATACACAGAGCTCTATAACTTTCAAATTTTAGAACAAAACAGAAACAAGCTTCTTGATGCTGACAATTCAATCAAATCCTTGACATTTTAATTACATATTTTCCAACTTTTTAAAATAAATTTAGCATGCATGAGCTTTAAAAATTATGATCGCAAGTTGCCATCAGGGTATATCAGCTACAAAATTTGATTCTGATGTACTTTTCAAAGCTTTATTTTGCTTGGCTACAATAATTTTGTCCTTTTTTCTTGTCTGTCATGACACATCGGATGTTTTTTTTAATGACTGTCTTCCATTCTTACACTAAGTCAAACCTTCAATCTTCGTAATGCCAGAGGTTCCCTCGATGGATCTCTACGTTAACTCGAAGAGGCTTCAAAATGCCCTAATCATAAGAACGTAATGGTGCCTTGACAGTGTTTTGCAAATCCCTTTTACATTCTTACGACGCCTTTTACCCCATAGGATCTCAAGCCTTTTTACTGTAGCTTCTTCCGTATAAGCATAAAAATCCTTATCTCAACCTTCTCAACTTTTACGCTCATATGCAACCCTTCACACCAAAGCATCAGAAACCTTTCTACTAACATCTTCGTTCTTATGATTCAACCATTCCTCGTATGAGTGTAAAACCTTTGCTCAAGCTTTCCTTCTATCCTTTATGCTCATACATGCATGTATCTGTGGAGACCTTGGAAATTCCTCCTACATTGCTCCACTTACTTCATTTCTCAAGACACCGTAAGGCTTCAAAACTTACCTTTTGCTTTTACAATTTATCTTCATTCATAGCATCGAAGAGCCTTCTCAACTGATATTGCATTCTTATGTTTACCCTTTATCATATAAGTGTAAAGCCCTTTATCTTTATCTTCCTTTACTCACCATTCTATGCTTATACACTGAGACTGAACTCATAACCACAAAGAAAGGAAAAAACAACCCTTTGTTCATACACTTAACTTGCAAGCGTAAGGGCATAATAAAAAAAATTGCCCTTCTTAGATATCAATGACTCAGATTTCATCTCAAAAAATTTAAAAATAACGTCACCGTTGATTTCGTGCACATGCAAAAATCATACCTCAAGTCATGTGCCAGGTGGGATGGGCCCATCTGACATAGATGTCATGCCTCCACCTGATTCACAATAACTGAGTGCTTTTGACACTTCAACAAGTTCGACTTGACGCCTTTACTACCAAAACAAGGCTTTACGGTCATCCGCAAACTCAAGAACATAGGCAAGTAAACACCATTGAACCTTTCCTTCACTCTTATGGAATTCTTTTACTTGTAACATTGTGAAACCTTCGTGCACCCTTCAGATCAAGCTTTGCACCTTGTCGGGGTATTATGCCTTTATGGTACCAATTGAAATGTATATGCATATATTACCACCCAATACCTCTCCACTCCTTCACTCAAGCTACTTACTCATAAGCCCATAACACAAGAATTTTTAAAGCATGATAGACCTTTACATTTCTTCACTATGTTACAAAATGTGGCCACGGAAGCCAAGAGCAAAAGGCATTCCTCTCTTATGTGAAACCTCGCACCATAAGACCGTAAAGGACAAACTGAAAGAATTTTACAACTCCTTCTCAGAAATTCAAAAGGGAAGCAAGGGTTTTCAGACTCGAGACAATTTCATGGCTGTGTTAAGAGACCAACTTGAGAAGTTAATAGAATCTGACAACACATGAAATAGGGAAAAACTAGGGCAACCTAAAAACTTCCAGAATCTCTTGAAATTAAAATCCCAGTCTACAGTATTTAAAAACTCGAATAATTTTTCACTAAAAATTTTCAAATTTTTTGCAAATATGAAAATTAGACCAACATATTCCAAACTGATACTAGATCTAGAACGTACACTAAAAATCATGCACTTCCAAAAAAACTTACACCTGAATATGTGTCCATATGAGCCCAAACAAAGCCTCTAAAGTTGTAAAAATTGGGATTGGAAATTTTCAAAAAATTTTAGGAACAAAGATCACAAACAACCTTCACCAATGTGTAGATCACAAAACTCTGCCCTAAAAAAAATTTAAAAATTGCTCAAAAATTGGAGGTTGTATAAGGGAGATATCATTGTTTGAAAATCACCTCTATAATTATTTTTCTTGAATCACCACCGTTGCACCTCCAAAAATAAAATGACTCTAGATTTCACCTCACAAGTCTGATTTTGATGAAACAAAAGTCAATTTGGGGGCTTTTTTACCTTTTTAATGTGATACAAATATCTAATTTGCACCAACAAGCTCTAATCTTGACTTGCAAAAAAAAATCTCTCCATTGGCTATGCAATGAAGCTCTCATAGCTCTAATAGCATGTAAGAATTTGTCTAAGATAATAACTCAATGCCAACATCAAGAAGTTCAATAGATAGCACAAGAGAGAGAAATAGTGTTCAAATGATAATCTCAATAATGATCAAAATGATAATGGATAGATGATGAATACACACTAGAAATGTCTGTATATAAAGGCAACTAGAATGACTAGGAGTGAGAAAAGAGATAAGAATTACAACACAGAACATGTCCACCAAAGGTGGATTATCCTCCATTAAGTACAAGAGTTTGTGCAATGATAAAAGAATAAGTTTACAAAGGTGTATCTAATAAAGAGATGATGTATATACCATGTGCTTGCTAACTCTAGTGTTGTCAATAAGACAACTCATATGTCTATGTATATTCCTAAGTGTCTACATGAAAACTAATATGTTAAAGCATTAACCTAAGTAAAATTAAGTAAAGTTTAATAATAATTAATTATTTACACTAATAGTAACTATTATTGATCTAATGGATTACCATGATAACATGGAGCTTATCATTAACAATGATTTGCAGAATGGAAATCAGATTGAAGAGAAGAGATCCGATCCTAGAGAAGAAGAAAGAGTTGAGTTTAAAACACCTAAAATGAATGGGAATGCTGAAAGAATGAATAAGTCAGTAGTAAAAGCATCAAAAACAATATTATTTGAGAATAATGTCACAAAGACATTTGGGAGAGAAGCAGTTACCACTGCAATATATACTCTAAACAAAGTACAAGTTAGAAAAGGTACGAGCAAGACATCCTATGAGTTATTGTTTGGTCACTCACCATTAGTCAAGTATTTCAAAATATTTTATAGTGTTACATAATGAGAGATGATGATATTGGTAAGTTTGATCCTAGAAATGATGAAGGCATGTTTGTTGGCTTGTATTGAAGAGTAAAACATATATATGTTTCAACTATAGAACTAAGAAAATAGTTAAGTTTACAAATGTAAGGATTAATGGAAAGTTTGGAACTAAAGAGAAGATGGTAGATTATAATTATGATGAAGAAGAGGAAAATTCTATAATTGTTAGAAAAAATGTTGAAGTTCTTTCTCAAACTAACAATGACTTACAAAATGATGTATCCATTGAGCACAAAGAAGAACAAAGATTGGAACCTAGACAAGAAATAAGAGTTGAGATATCAACCCCTACTTCCAGCATTAAAATGATAAGGAATAAATAGCTAGGATCAAGGACAAAGATGTGATGACAAGAAATAGAGTGAATGAGGAATTATGTCTAATTTCTCAAGTAGAACCTTAAAGTATAAATGAGGCATGTAAGGATGATCAGTAGGTGCAAGCAATGAGAGAAGAACTAGATCAGATTGTGAAGAATGAGAAATGGGAATTAGCTCCTAGACCTAAAGATAAAAATGTTATAGATACCAAGTGGGTATATATAAATAGGATGAATAAGCAAGGAGAGGTAGTGAAAAACAAGGCTAGACTTGTTTGTAAAGTTTACTCATAGCAAGATGACATAGATTATGAAGAAACTTATGCACCTATGGAAAGAATTAAAGTAGTAAGGATATTCTTCACTTATACAGATGTAGACACTAAAAAATGGTTCATATCTATGATTTCATTACTTCTTCATACTAATTTGTCCCATTTTCTCATTTTGCTAACTCCAATCTTTTGGCCAAATTGATCATACTTTATCATTTGTATCCTCTTTCACATCAATTTCATGTCATTTTGAAATCATATCAAACCAACTCAAAACCATTTCAAATCAACTCAAAATCACTCACAATTCATCATAATCATCACAAAACATATCAAATATCAAAAATCAATAATCATCTATCAAATCATAGGCATTGTTGTGGTTTTTAGTGCCTTGGAAACCTATCAACCTATCAATCTTATTAATTTGGCCTTAGTATTGTCATGGCTCTCAGTGCTAGGTCAAACTATCATTCATGTCATCTGATTATTGACATTTTTGAGGCTTTCAATGTTAGATCATGGCATTATCAACCATTTTAATAATATTGATAGTTTCCATCAATATTATTATGATCAAACCTATTCAATCAATTTTGATCCTGTAGCATTTACAATGTCAGTTAAATGTTACATATCAATCAATTCATGTCATGTTTCCTTGGCATGTTATCAATTTTAATCAATCAATCTGATCATGGCTTTGGTCTACTTGTCATCATCTTATTTGATATCCATTATCATCACATTCTCATCAAAGGATACTATCACATTTATTTAATCAATTTTGGCCAATCATCTATTAATTTTCGCTATAGGATTAAATAACCTATAGTTTAATCCTATTACTCTTTCTAATTATTCTTCCTAATTATCATCCTCAATTAATTAATTGGTTCATCATCCGCAAACCATGGAAATTCACAAGTTCCTAAGTCACATTTTCCATCATTAATTCTAATTTTTCACTAATTTCTATTTTGTGAAATAAAGAATTTTTAATTCAAATATTCCATAAAATATTGCATCATCATGACACTTGGGTATGACACCTCATGGATTCTCCTTTGACATTTGGCTAAGAGATGTCATAATCCAATATTCTTATTCTCTTATGCACATTCATATTTGGCTTCTTTGTCATAGATTCTTGACTTTAAGTGGGTTGAGGTGTCTTACGACACATCATAGATTCTCTCCCATATTTAGCCAAGTTTGACTTTCATGCATCATATAATCCTTCACTTGACATCTTTTTTCATATACATCATGGATTCTCAAAGGAATCTCTTGCCACATCGCATATCCAAGGTGACAAATCCAATGCTCTCATCCTCCATGCCCATTATAAAATGAGCATTCTTCCTCTCATTTTTGATCCTCTACTTTTTAGTATTTTTTCACTCCATCTCTCACATTAAAATCATAACTTCAAGTATTCTGATAGCATTGTCCCTATCATATACTTTTCTTCAATATTTTGTGCACTATAGGCAAGTTGGAGCTACATCATTTGGAGAGGAAAGAAGGACATGGGAGCTACAAATGAAAGAGGGAGTTTTAACATTGTTTTCTTTCTTTATTAGTTTGGATTTCATGGTAGACTAGTGGGTGTTAATAGTATGTTGATTGAGTTTGTGATTTTCTCATAGTATGTTATACATTTAACGCTTTTTTTGGTCCTACATTTGGTGAACCTGACATGAACATGCATATCTAACTTGGATTTTATTGTTTGTGCTTGTAGGTGCAAGGACCAAGCTCACTTGGAAGGGTATAAAGGCTATCTACACTTCCATATAAAACCTATATTAATTAGTGGGTCTATAACACACTTGTATGCTCTTGTTTCATGTATTTTTTAGCTTGCTATCCTAGGATGCAGTTTTCTCTGTCAGGGTGCACTGGGGACCCCTAGGAGCAGTTTTAGGAGTCTAGAGGCCACCAAATCCCCTTTCTGCTATTTCTAACTTAGCACCTACATCCAAAACTTACCAACTATGTCATGGCTATATTCTACACTATTTGGGCACACTTGGGAGTGTAGCTTTCAAAATTTACAGTTTCTAGGTCTCATTTAGGGCATAATTTCCCCATTGTTTGTACCTGACCTCCCAATTGCATCCTAAAACTACCAACTATGCCCAACTAGGCCCCAACTATGTCATGGATGTACTTAGCACTGTTTGTGTTCACTTGAGGGAATTCTAAGCCATTTTGGCCTTCTTGGGTGTAGTGTGTTGTCTCAGAGTGCACCTAGTTCACAGAAAACACACACATCAATCAAAATCTTCATGTAATGTTTCCATTTTCTTCTAGAAAATCGATTAGATGATTTTGTGTTACTAATGGTCTACTTGAAGCATGTGGTGATTGTTGGATGAAGACATGGTCATGAATAACTACTAATGTTTTTTTGCAGGACATTTTCGAAGACCATTGTGTATTTGTCAAAACCATGTGTGTGGATTTCCTAGATTAGATAACACTTCATTTGGTGCTTTAAAATAACTTTTTCTTTCCTACCTAGCATTTCTATAGTGTTTAAATCCCAAGGAGTCACATTGGACATATCCTCTCCCCTTTCCATTTGTAGATCTTGGGTGTAAGAGAAATCCATGTAACTTCTATAGGAGGCTTGCCTTGGACCAAGACTCTCAATATTAGGTATGCCAAGGGATGATCTCAGAGTAGTAATGGGCTAAAGGCTAGGTCAATGTTCTAGCTACTATATAAAATTCAATTACAGTAAAAGTTATGTCAGTGGTATTGCTGTGTGATAGCTCTCCTCTAGTACCCTTGTGGCAAATCAAACCTTGGTTCTCATGGCTAGGAGACCTTCTCCAAAAGTTTATCATTCACTTTCGAAATGGGATTCCCTAACTAAAAATCATGTTTCAATGGAAAAAATCCTTTCTATCCACTGGCTTAATGGATCACCCATGCCTATGAAGACATCCTACATTCTTGCAGTCCTTAGTAGAGGAAACAATCCCTTGGGAATTCATGCCCCTTGGGAAGTATATCTTGGTAGCCCTGAGAAGTGAGTGCACTATAAGGGGGAGCCTATGGTGCCAAGATCCTAGGCTTTCTACTCTAGATAAGTGTGGCTAAACTTTGGTTCAAGTAGGAATTCAGTGGATATAGTCCTAAAGCCTAGGTTGTGGTGTGACTATTCACTTTTAACAACAATTATTCTTGTCTTAATGTGTCTTACATGTGTGTAAAACATAATCAAGATAAAGGCCAAAATTCAAATTTACACCTTGGAAACTTGCAAACACTTTTCAAAACATCACACATTGTCAAAACATTTCAACCTTTGTCCAAACTTTGAAAACTTTAGTTCAAAATGTTCAAACCTTGGAAAACATGGCGACTTGTGCTCCTAAACATGCTTGGAAAAACATAGATCTCATCCTTTCATAGACTCCACTTGCATTAACCCTAGTCTAGGCCTCATACTTGCATCATATAGATTTCATATTTCACCTTTGAGTCCTCATTTAGTATTCATTACCTTTCATATTGCATCCATTTGGGTTTAGTTTACCTCCCTTACTTTTTGCATTCCAATCTTAAAACTTGCATGTTGTATTGTGCATCTTGCATCTTTGCATACCCAACCTTCATATTGACCACTTTAGCCCTCATTCTAGGTGTCCTACACATAATTTTTAGCATTCATTTTTGTCTTAACACTATCCCCTACTATTTACCTCTCTATGACATCAATATGGAAAACATAGCTCCAAAAATTGCCTTAGTTTTAACCTAGTTTATAAACTACGCCTTGAAACTACCAACTATGCCCAAATTGGCCCCAACTACATCATGAAAATAGGTTATACTATCTGAGTGTACTCGGTGGTTTGAGGACCTATTTTGGGGTTCCAGATAATATTTTGAGGCTTTTACGATGTCCTTAGGTGCCTAGTTAGCTCCCCTTGCATTAGCTTGCCCAGATCTACATTCTACATCACCTAGTCTTCATTACTTTCACTTAAGACATAATTCCTTAGGTAATAACATCTATTCTACATCTCCCAACACATAATAACATCAGCCCCAACATCTTAGCTTCTTGGCATATCAACTTGGTAACCATACCCTTCAAAATTAACAAACATTATTTCTAGCTTACCAATTGTGCCTAGAAACTACTAATTGTGCCCAAATTGGACCCAACTAAATCATACACATATTTGGTACTATTGGGGCACACTTGGGATTTTTAGGGTGGACTTGGGCACCTACATGACCATTTTGGGCCTCCAAACTACACATTAGGACTCCAAAACTACATTTAGGAGCCTCTGTACCTCTTCATTCTGCACTTAACCCAAAATTGCATCTTGCACCCAAAATCTCATTTTCTATCATAGGCATTGTCCATATCACATATCCAATCAGTATCATCACCCTTCTGAGTCTCCTAACCATTATTTTGAACCCAAAAACCTTTGAACTTAGTCAAAAATCTAAACAAAGTATGAGTCTTAGATTATCTCCTAGTGTCGATGGATAATGGATCTTGACTAGTCCTTTTTTGTTTTCTTGTAATTTTCTTTGGTCAAACTTTTTCTTTTTCTTGGTAGATTTGACCTTGTTATCTTCTATCAATTTGATCTTTTTTGTCTTTTATCACTTTTTGGTGAAGATCCAAAGTTCATTATCACAAGGTTGAACTCCTGAACAAAATACTCTCTAAAGATTTCACCTAAGTTCAAAACATTGCATATACCTCTATCATTAGCATAATTATATTCCAAAATGTCATTTTGACTTACCCTAGTGGTATATCCCCTTCATCTTGTATTGATCAAAAACCTAGCATCATTTTCACTACCAAACCCTATAAAAATATCCATAAACTAAATTGTCCTTTTAAACATCATTATCAACCATAGAACACCATCCCTTTAATAGTAAATCTTTCATACACCTACCTTTAGTGTCATTACCAAGTCAAAAACATAACCCTGACCTTCATTTTGCATACCTTCAAAATGACACTTTTCATTTGCATTTGCATAATATCCCTAGCACATTTGCACTTTTCATCTCAAAACCTAGCTCATTTAGCATTTCCTTACATTTCATAAACTCCCTAAACACTTAAAAATTCCAAAAACGCTCATATCTCACACACCCACATCTTAGTTATCAAGTTGTGACCTCTTTTACCAACTACACACTTCAAGTGCACAGTTGGTGTTTTCAGGATGCACTTGGTAGTTTTAGAGTGAACTTGGTAATTAGGTGTTTCATTCTAGGTTATATAACCCTAATATGCACTTGCACACCTTGCATTGCATCCCAAGACCTTAGGAAACACTCTAAATCACTCAAAACACTCAAAATTTGCATTTTAGGTACCTTAGCACCTCTATTTACCCATTACATGCCTCTTACTTGCCAACTACTCTCTTTTAGGCCCCCAACTACATCATGGGTGCACTTGCTACTATATAAGAATAGTTGGTAGTTTAGGTGCACACTTGGGAGGTAGAAAAGTCCATTCAGGTTTCCCTCCATTCCACCTACATTCTTAGGTATCATGTCAACACTTACTAGGACACAATCAGCTCAAAGACCTGAAGAACTTTACCAACCATTATTTTATGAGACATCAATACAACCAAAACCTCATCCAAGATAGAAAAAGAGTAAGAAAAACCAACAAACATTTGATGAAGACCAAATTGAGCCATCACAACCATTACTTGCAGATCCCTTGAGCATGTATCAGGAAGTGCACCATAACCAAGCCATGACACAAAAAACCATAAACAACACACCTTCTATGAGGTTTCCTTCAAACACTTCCCTTGCACATGGGATGGTTCAAATGATTCTTGGCTTTGAACCCATATTTGTGCCAATACCACTAGGAGGAGGAAGTATACCAACCACACCCTAAGATGAACAATCACATTCCTTCGAATTCAGCCAACCTAACACAAGTACCTTCAACCCTAACACATTGAACATACAAAAAGGTACTTTAGACCTCAATGATGACTCTAACACTAATTATGGAATCACTAACAAAGAAATGACTAGGGCATGTCAAGACAAAAATTTCCACAAAAGCTTCAAACATTTGGTAGCCCAAGAAATTGTCAAGTTCAATCCAAACTTGGAAGGTCCTAAGTCAAAAAATCAAACCAAATCAACAATTGAAAACATACAACCCATGATCAATTTGAACTTATGTAAGGGAAAACAATCTTTGGAATTTTCAAATGCAATAATTGCACCTATAAGGTCCCATCAAGAATCAACCATCAAAATCCTCCAAAGTACATTTGAGCACATCAATGCTAATCTCTTGTTTGATTCCTAAACACCCCAAAAGGACATTAAGACTAGATTTTAGTCACATGATGCAACAACAAGATGTACCTAAAGGGCCTTGTGCTCTATGGATGCTATACATACCTCATTTGGAGAGAAATCAACAAAGTGCACCTTTGCTCCTAACTCTACCAAGTGTTATGACATAAAATGTTATGGAGCCTTCCATGAGTATAGTATGTACAACATCAACTACAACAATCCCTATTGATGCACAAAGGAAAAATATTATTGATATTACACCTATTCCTAAAAGAAATGCACCTCATTTTTAAATCAACATGATTTCCCAAGGAGAAACCTCTAACAAAAAAAGGTGTCAAAGCAACAATACCAACATGATGGTTAATTCGCAAGGACTTAGTGAGCTCCCACAACAACATCAACCTATAGTGGTACAAGGACTTATCACTTCCAAGGTACAACCAAGTATAAATCCACTCAACACACATTTTACAAATCAACAAAAATGTCAACCACAATGACAACAACCTCAGGTGGTGCAAACATCCAACATTCCTAATTTGCAGTCCAATGTGAACCCACTTGACTTACATGCAATTTATCAACAACAATTTCAGCAGCAATTCCAACAACAACAAACAATGTTTTCTAAACAACAAGAGCAACTCAACCAAAAAATGGATTATCAAAGATGATTTGAGAAAAAAATTGCATATCAATAATATTTGTTACAACAACAACATGTACCACAACAACCTCAACAGATACCTCTATAGTAAAAATCACATACATGGTGTCACATACAACTGACAAAGGTATCCCAAAAAAAAAATACCACACATGGCACAACAACAACACATGGTATAAAAATCATAGTCAATCCCACAACAAGTTCCACATCAAATACCCCAACCACAGAGACCCTTCTATCTTTGAGGTACCAACATACCTCCACCACCTAGTGACACATCACCAGACTCATTAGATACAAAAATTTCAGAACCAAGTAGACATAGCTCCATCCATAGAAAACGATCTACTCACAGACAAAAAATACTTGAAGGAAAGACTATCACACAAAATCCCAATGAAGAGCTCTTACAAAAATTCAAACAACTTTCCAAACAAGTTGAGGCATTCCGAGTCCAAAAGAAAGAAGATCTATATACAGACAAGGATTTACATCCTAATCCATTCGATAAAAGTTTGTATATGCCTCCATTCCCAAAACACTTTGAGGCTCCAAGGTCCAAAAAATACCAAGGAAAGGGCAACCCTATTGATCATATCAAAGAATTTTGTGCCTCATGTACCAAACTCGGTGATGAGCCCACTTAGCTCACGAGATTTTTCCCTCATTCTCTAAGTGGACCCGTACTTGAATGGTATTCCAAACATCCCATTATATCAAATCTTGGTTAGAACTTGTAGACAAGTTCATTTCCCACTTTGTATTTAACATTATGAATAAAGTGACACCTTTTGATTTGTGCTCAACTAAATAGAAGATAGGAGAACCATTTATCACATTCTTACTATGTTGGAGAAGCTAAGTCAATCAATGCTCAGTAGACATTCCTAAAGAACAAGTAGTAAACCTATGTAGTGAAAACCTAGTCCTCGAATTAATATATGAACTCAAAATCAAAAATCTGAGCACCATTCTAAACTGATGAAAAAAGGGGCTAGTATTAAAGATGCTCTTATCCATAAGGGAATCCTCAAGACAAACAAGGACAATATAAACAACAATTCATCTAATGATAAGGCTATTTTTTTCTCCAAAAACAAGAATGTGACTAATGATGGCATCATGAATGCATGAACAATTAGCATAGCACAATCTCAATTGACTTTGAAAGGTGCAAACCCCACAAATTCAAAAACTCCCAATCAGACATCAAGCCCACAGTAGAAGACCGAGACTTCCATGCAAGACAAACCTTGAAGACATCCTAGAACCAAGGATAGAAAATTCACACCATTAGGGATACCTCTTGAGACTGCATTACAATAGTTACTAAGTAATAACTTCCTACCCCCCAATCAAAGATGAACTATTAACTAAAATAGATTTGTGGGATGACAAAAAATACTACAATTACCACCACACTAAAGGACATAAAACATCATCATGCTTCCAATTGCAACATGTAATACAAGACCTTATTGATGATGGTGTCATCATAGTTGATCCATCACTATTAGCATCCAACTTTGACCACACTATCTTCAAAGATCCTTTTAGTAATCATGACAAAGAGAAGCCCTCCAGTTCAAATTCAAACACACAAGCTAATGTGAATTACATGAGCATGGGATATGGCTACACTGTCAACTATTTCAATGAGTTAGATTCCTACATATACACATTCACTTTAAAGGCTGAAGACCCTCATTGTACTATAACTACACACCATATCAAGATCACCCTAACTAGGGCTCCATCTAGACCTATTGCTTCTACTAGATTTGCACCCCCTAATAGACCTACAACTCCTACTTTATTTTATTATAGCCTTGTTGATGAACTCGGCAAGACCTGTACACAAATATTCATCTTGGACCTACTGTGTGCATCTCCCCAACACCAAAATATATTGGATCAAGCCCTTAAGGAGTCAATATTCCTAGATAACATGGATGTTTCCTAGTTCCAAGACATGGTTGGGAACCTATCTATCTCACAACATATTACCTTTTCCCATTGAGATATTCCTAAGGACAAACCTAATCACAATGATCCCCTTCATCTTGAAGTCATCATCCATAATGCCAAAGTTAGATGTGTTTTAATAGATGGAAGAGTGGGACTAAACATCTGTACTCTTAATGTTGTCAAAGGTTTGGATTATTCTAAAGATGATTTGGATTGCTCTCGAAGAATCACAATAAAAGCTTATGATGATGGTGAACGCTTCTCCAAGGGTGTCATAACATTACTTATTAGAGTTGGCCCAACTATTGAAGAAACATTGTTCCATGTTCTAGGTATTGAAATGAACTACAACATGATACTGGGATGCCCTTGGCTTCATGCTATGAAAGTAGTCCCTTCTACATATCATCAATGTCTGAAGTTTTCCTATGACAATGTGGAGGTTATCATCCCCAGTGATCTAGATCCTTTCCAATTTTGTGCTAATCTAAGAGATGCAATTACATACAAAATCCCAACAGCCAATGAAGACACCCACAAATTTCTCTAAGTATGTGGATGCTGATATACTCCTTAGTAAGGCCAAGGAAAAGATGAAGATTGAAGACAATGGGTGTGGACAGTACTTTATGTCTCAAGTCTCTCACATTAGGGAGTCACCATTTTCTCCCCTATCTTATGGTAAATCACAACTATTGCAAGACCAACACTCTAAGATTGGTACGCAAAATGCCATTTCTATCAATGAGGATACATTTGTATGTATTAAGAAAGAAAAAGAAGACCAAGAACCCGCTTTGATATCTCCTAGCAACTATGGACTTGGATTTAATATCATGCATAAATAAGACTATGATGGCTCTAGTGGTCTTGGACCTCAGAAACAAGGAATCATTAAACCTATCACTACAAAAGGATGACCTTCTAGTTTGGGGCTTGGATTTAAACCATTATGAATAGCTCCTCCTAGTACTATGATAACTATGTGTAAGACTAGATATTTTGAATGATGAAAAGGCATCTAAGGATATCCTAGCTGAAACCAACAATCCTCTATCTTCTGAGCATAACCCCAATGATACAATAGAATCTAATGCACATATCCATACCTTTCACCAAAGCCCATTTAGCCCTAATGATGAAATCCCCTCAAGTTATCCTAAACTAATGGATTGGGACCAACATGGACCACCAATTTTTGATCAATTTGACAATGATGACACTTTTATAATAGACTTTGAAAGATATGGAGGCATTATGGAAAATAATCATAAAGAAACAATTTCTCCTGAAGTGAACACATTGGCATATTGTTGGGAGTCAACTCCATCTAACAAAAAAGAAAAAAATAATGAGCATAGGTCTCTTGGTGAAAATTGAAAGGTGCCATTAGACCGTAAAAAATCAAAATCTAAACAGCTCCCAAGGATTCAAAATGAAAAATATAATGCCATGAATATCAGTGTCCCAATGTCCAACATGCCACAAAGTCTTTTGGAGCTCTCTTAATCAGTGTTCATGTAGAAGGTCATTGGTCTCAACCCTCCCAACCCTCCCTTATATCCAGTCATTTATCCCCAAGTCTAGCTACCTAATTTGCCCAACATAGAAGATCAAATATTTATCCCACAAGCCTTTGCACATGTCATCATTAGTTACATCCCACATGACATATCTATTGACCTAATTATCCTTAGATGCCTTGATTTACAAGAGGTAGACACTATCTTACATATGGTACATGATGGTATATCTTGAGGCATTTCTAGTGGTTTGATTTTAGCTACAGACTCGAAAGAAATCTTGCATAGTAATGGTTAGCCATGAACCCCAAGATTATTAGCTAGCAGCAACAACAACAAATATCTTCTCAGAATTTGTTAGTAACATTCTTGATTTTGTCTAAAAGTCCTAATTTTTTATTTTTTTGAATAGCAAAATCTCCTAAAAAAGAGAAGAAAAAAGTGAAAAAAGTCATGAAAAAATGGATGCCTTGATGAGAACTTGGCAAATAGGCATCTTGGCATGAAAATATGAGTCAAGAGAAAAATTATGTCCACAAGTGAAAACTTGGCAAATAGGCACTTTGGGCAAGTACCATGGTGAAAACTTGGGAAATAGGTGCCATGTGTAATCAGTTGTTGCTCCTCCATCTATTAGGATTCCATCTAGTTTTCCCCCTTTTATCATTCCTTGATCATATCCTTCATATTGCAAGACATCCCTAGTCCTGTATCATGGTTCACGAACTAGTTTATGTCCTTTGTTATCTTACCAAGTGTTACTAGTCTGTACACCCTCCGTCACTGGCCTTTATAAATAGTTTGTGTCTTGTTTGGGGGCATATTACCTACATGGTGTGCTAGTTTGAAGTTGAACTGGGGGCATATCCATAAGAAATTTTTATCCATTGGACTTATTGTATAATGGATTAGAGCTAACACTTATATATGCTTTTGTGATCCTGAAAAAATGCTAAACATCCAAATATAATCTTGAAAAAATCACTAAAAATCATAAAATGTCTTGAAAAAATCATAAAAATTGTAAAATGTCCTATAAAAAGCACTAAAAATCATAAAAAGCCCTGAAAAAAATCACTAAAAATCATAAAATGTCATAAAAAAAAAGCTAAAAATCAGAAAATGTCTTGAAGTCAAACCTAAAAATAGTAAAATGTCTTGAAAAAACTAGTCACACCAAAAACATCAAATATCCCCCAAAACCCTAAAAATCACAAAACCATTAAAAATTTGCAATAAACCTTGTCAATATTCACTGTATATAACCATACCTTTTGCGTACACACTTGTACTTTATAGACTAAAACTCAAAGTACTACACTTTCAAGACAGTTACACTATCTAAACAACGTGAACCTACAATCAATCCAACATGTCACTATGAACCTATCAACTGAATAAACAAACATAACTATCACACCATAAACCTATCAAATACCATTTCAAAACTTAAAATATTAAAGGCAAGTGATAAGGGACAAGAATAGATGTTGGCTCATGCTGTTTAGTGAGTGATTTATTTTTTCTTTGTTTTTCTTCGATCATGTTCCTATGCTACTCGATGACATAAATTGACCTATGAGAGTGGTTGTGATGGTTCATGGTCATCCTTTTCTATTTCTATCTATTAAAACATACCTTTGAGAGTCTAGGGCATGTACATATGCCTCAGGAAGGATATGGTCATTTTTTGTCTGCATCATGCTTGTTTATGCAAAAGGCTTGCATTTGTGCTCTGGCCCTTTATGCCATGATGTGTTGCATTCCATTTTCCATATCAAAATATAGCTCCATTTGACATATAGTGCACTTTACAAAAACAAATGTCTCTCCATCATACTAACATATCCTCATCTCATCTTTTTTCTTCATCTCATTCTCCATCACCATGATCATCTCTTCTGATTCACCAAATCATCTTCATATTGCATTCATGCATTCCTGCATCATCTTATATTGTCAATCAACTTTTTGTGGCTTTCCACCTTGTTCAACCTTATTTTGACATTTTTTTGACCATTTGTGAACAAATCTAACCATGTTTTGACATCTTTCCATCATTTTGGGCATGCACGCATAGTTTCGGTCATTCTGAGTCCAATCGTGCTGATTTTGCCCCCTAGAGCCTTCTATGGCGTAATCTATCCTTTTAGAGCATAGTTGGGCTTCCCAAGTGTGTCTTGGGTGAACTTGGTATTTTCATGATGCACTTGGGCTACCAATTTCACATTGGATGCACTTGGATGAGTGTTGGGTGCACTTGGGGACCTAGGATGCCCAAAACTACTCCTAGAGCCCCTATGTTGCACTCTAGAGGCCATAACTTTTGTAGTTCAACTCTGATTTATGAACTATCAATTGAATTGGAATCATATCTTTCTTGGGAACATAATGAGATATCATTTTCATTATTTAGTCACCATATTGAGTGGTAATTGTTGAAACTACTCTTGGGCTCTTGATTGACCCCTATCATGTTGATTTTGGCCCCTTGAGCCTTCTAGCGCACATTTCACACTTTTTAAGTTCACTTGGGCTTTCCAAGTGTCTCATGGCACACTTGGTACTATCATGGTGTACTTGGGCTTACCAAGTGTGCACTAGGCACACTTGGATGAGTTTTGGGTGCACTTGGGGTAGTAGGATGCCCAAGACTGCTCCTAGAGCCTCTATGTTGCACTTTGAAGCCCATAACTTTTGCGTTTTAACTCAGATTTGCAATCCATAAGTTGCATTGGATTTATATCTTCATTGTGGAAAAAATGAATTATCATTTTCATCATTTTCTATCTTTCTTGAGTGGTAACCCACACAATTACTCTTTGGCTCCTAATTGACCATGTTCTATACTCTAGATCTCATAATTTTCACATTTTAGCTCTGATTTGTGATCCTTCAATTGCTATTGTTTTGTCTTCTTGTTGTTGAAAAATTAACTTATCATATGCTTATCTTAGTCAATTTCTTGATGGGCCACCCATATATATCATCCCTATTGGAGCATGTTGTGGCTTTCTGATCAGTTATTCTTTGACACAATGCTCTAAATCACATTGCATCAAAGAGAGGCAAAATGTAGATGCTCAAAAATGGTTAACACCTATGGTTTCATTACTTCTTCATACTAATTTTTCCCATTTTTTCATTCTACTAACTCTAATATTTTGGCCAATTGATCATACTTTATCATTTGTATCATCTTTCACATCAGTTTCATGTCATTTTGAAATCATATCAAACCAACACAAAACCATTTCAAATCAACTCAGAATCACTTGAAATCAGTCATAATCATCATGAAACATATCAAATATCAAAAATCAATAATCATCTATCAAATCATAGGAATTGTTGTGGTTTTTAGTGCCTTGGAAACCAATCAACCTATCAATCTTATTAATTTGGCCTTAGTATTGTCATGGCTCTCAGTGCTAGGTCAAACTATCATTCATGTCATCTGATTATTGACATTTTTGAGGCTTTCAATGCTAGATCATGGAATTATCAAACATTTTAATAATATTGATTGTTTCCATCAATATTATTATGATCAAACCTATTCAATCAATTTTGATCTGGTAGCATTTAGAATGTCAGTTAAATGTTACATATCAATCAATTCATGTCATGTGTCCTTGACATGTTATCAATTTAAATCAATCAATCTGATCATGGCTTTGGTCTACTTGTCATCATCTTATTTGATATCCATTATCATCACATTCTCATGAAAGGATATCGTTCCATTTATTTAATCAATTTTGGCCAATCATCTACTAATTTTCTCTATAGGATTAAATAACCCATAATTTAATCCTATTATTCTTTCTAATTATTCTTCCTAATTATCATCATCAATTAATTAATTTTATCAATTAATTGGTTCATCATCTACAAACCATGGAAATTTGCAAGTTCCTAAGTCACATTTTCCATCATTAATTCCATTTTTTCTCTAATTTCTATTTTGTAGAATAAAGGATTTTTAATTCCAATATTCCATAAAATATTGCATCATCATAACCCTTGGGTATGACACCCCGTGGGTTCTCCTTTGACATTTGGCTAAGAGATGTCATAATCCAATATTCTTATTCTCTTACAAACCTCCATATTTGGCTTCTTTGTCATAGATTCTTGACTTTAAGTGGGTTGAGGTGTCTTATGATGCATCATAGATTCTCTCCCACATTTAGCCAAGTTTGACTTTCATACATCATAGAATCCTACACTTGGCATCTTTTGTCATATGGATGATGGATTCTCAAAGGAATCTCTTGCCACATCACATATCCAAGGTGAAAAATCCAATGCTCTCATACTCCATGCCCATTATAAAATGAGCAATTTTCCTCTCATTTCTGGTCCTTAGCTTTTTAGAATTTGTTCACTCCATCTCTCACACTAAAATTACAACTTTTATATTCTCATAGCATTATCATTATCATAGACTTTTCTTTAATGTTGTGTGCACTATAGGAAAGTTGGAGCTACATCATTTGGTGAAGAAAGAAGGACATGGGAGCTACGAACGAAAGAGGGAGTTTGAACATTGTTTTCTTTCTTTATTAGATTGGCTTTCATGGTAGACTAGTGGGTGCTAATGTATGTTGATTGAGTTTGTGATTTACTCATAGTATGTTATGTATTTCACCCATTTTCTTGTCCTAGAACAATGAGCAAGAATTTCAAGGTTTATCAAATGGATATTAAGTCAGCTTTTCTTAATGGAGAACTTGAAGAAGAAGTCTACATTGTGAAACCTAATGTCTCCCCTCTAAAAAAAGGAAAAGAATTTGTATGTAGATTAAAGAAAACATGGTATGGTCTAAAGCAAGAACCTAGAACTTGGTGTGCAAGGTTGGATAGGCATTTGTCTAAGCTTGGATTTATCAAAGGTACAATAGATGGTAATTTATATTTGACAAAAATTGATGATGGTTTATTTATCATTGTAATATTCATGGATGACATAAAATTTGGAGGGAATGATAAAGAAAGTGATAAGTTTTCTAAAGAGATGAAAAATGAATTTGAAATGAGCATGATAGGACAAATGAAGTTTTTCCTAGGATTTTAGATTGCACAGAGCATAGATGGGATATTTATTTCACAAAATAGGTATCTAAAAGAATTTTTGAAAACATTTGGTTTACAAAGTAGAAATCCTATTGGTACACCCATGATAACTAGTCACAAATTATCTAGTAAAGATGAAACACCTACAATTGAGAAGAAGAAGTATAGATCTATGATTGAAGGATTATAATATTTGACTCACACTAGACCAAATATAGCGAATTCAATTGGGATTGTAGCAAGATTTCAAGCTAATCCAATAGAGTATAATTATGCACTAGTAAAAAGGATATTCAAATATTTGAAGGGCACATCTAATTAAGGAGTTTGATACGATAGGTCCAATGATTGATCACCTTGTCCACATATACTAATGCAGACTAGGAAGGTAGTATGGATGAAAAAAAAAGCACTAGTGGTGGAGCTTATTTTCTTGGAGGAAGATTGGTTTCTTAGTTGGGAAAGAAATAAGACTATATATCTCAAAATACAGCTAAGGAAGAGTATGTGGTAGTAGAAAATAATTGTAATCAATTTATTTGGATGAAAAAAATGATGTAGGATATAGGGATCGAGTTCAAAGAACCTATTATCATTTACTATGATACCAAAAGTATAGTAAGTATGTATAAGAATCAAGTATTATATTTTAAGACAAAGAAAAAACCTATTAAGTATCATATTTTGAGAGAGAAGGCAGCTGAAAAGGAAATAAGGTTGGAGTATGTAAGTACTAAAGATTAGATAGTATACATGTTGTTGATGACATGTATAAATTGAAAGTTAGTACAAAATGCACAAAAAGAAATATTCATATTTTACATGAAATAGGACAACAAAATTGAAGGGAAGGATTATTTTGTTTAAAAAATAATTACTTGTCCAATTAGGGTTGATATCCTCAATGTTTACTCTAAGTTGGAAAAATGTAATATTGTCTTAGCTATCCTAGTAGAAATATGTGTAAAAACATTATATTTATGCAAAGGACAACTTGTAATGAGTAGCAGAAATATCTGTAGAAGTTTTGTATTATGCAAAGGACAACTTGTAATGAGAAGTGGTGATTATATGTGCTAATTGTGATGTTTTGCAATTGTATGTGAACTTTTGTAAGAGCGATGTATGCGAAGTTCTGTGAAAGCTATTTTGTGATTTGAGATTAGGCTAAAGGTTATAGATCAATCAAGGAAGAATTTATAACACCTAAATTCTAGAAGTGTGATTACTTGTTTGGGCAGTGAGGTCCTCCTATAATTGGAAGTGCATGTTTGGGTAGTGGGTTCATCTTGCATCTACTATACTAAAACTCCTAATAAGGATTCAAAGTCTCCTAATAGGGACTCCTTATAATAAATTTTCTCATTGACTCCTAAAAGGGTCCATCCTCTAACAAGGAACTTATATTTTAGTATATTATCTAGTGGGTATCATCCCCATCGGGGTTTTCCCATTGCTAGGGTTTCCCTAGTTAACAAAATATGGTGCTATGAGTTATCCTTGTGCATTGTTACTGTTACTGTTCAACATTAATTTATAAATTTTTTATGCATATTTTAATGTAAAAAATAATATCTAGTTGACAACTAAAGTTTGTAGATTACTAATTCACCACCATTGTAGTCCCTATTTCTAACAATTTGTATCAGAGTGCAGTTACTTTAAAGAGGCTTAACAACTTGAGGAAGATCCCTATATGAAACAATTGATGAAGAACCTTGAAGAGACTCTTGACAAAATTGATCTCCTTACTAAAGAAAGAGATAAGCGAAAGGACAGATATGAAGACTCCAAAGTATAGATTGAAAAATTGAAAGAAAAGATTGAACATCTCAAATTCAAGCCTAAATCTACTAAATTTGGAACTAGTGATGATGAGTATTCAAAGCTAAAGATAGAGTACAATATCTTGAATGATGAATTGAAGATTACAAATTGGAAGTTTAACTTTTAGAAATGATCCTAGCAAAGTTGAATCTAATTTGAAGACTAAGAATGTAGATCTTAGAGAAAGTTTCGAAAAGAAAACATCTAAATTTGAAACATTGAAAGAAGATCATAAGAACTTCATAAGTATTATGCTATTGTGAAAGGTTATTTAACTTAGTGCAAGCAACAACTTGAGGAGCTTTATTCTAGTAGAGAAAAGCTTGATGATTCAATGTTAATATAGATACCTACTTATGTTGAGATTGTTAGAAATTTGATTGAAAAAGCTCATTGTTGTTGAAGATCAAAGAGGGAGATTGTTGTAAAAGAATGTTGTCAATCATTGTTTTGTCATTGATGTCAAACCTACTATTTTTAGGGATGATATTTTCTTATAAGATCCAAGTACTATCACTTACTTGATTAATGAAGACGATTTGATCAACAAGATGTAACAAGAGCGCCTAAATGAAAGGTTGAGTTATGATGTTGTAATGAAGTGCAAGGATCAATTAAGAAAATGGTTAAGTAATGTATTAAGGACATACTCAAGGATACAGAGGGTGGTCACACTTAGAAAAATTGAAGGAAGAACTTGTAACAAGGTTGATTACAAATCTCAAACTAAGATCTTTAGTGGGTGCCGAGCAAGTTAGTTGAAGCCAAGAAAATTCTCAATAGAAGCTAAGTAACAAAAATTCTTAGTGTGTGTCGAGTGATCTTCATGTACTGAGTGAAGATCAAGTGCTGAGAATCAAAAAAATTTTAGTTTTTGAGGAGTGAGCTTTAGGTGTTGAGCATCAAGAAAAACACAATTGATGCTGAGTAACATAGTATGTGCTAAACAATAGTATTTCAATAGTGTCAAGCTGTTGCATTATTTTAAAAGATGAAGATTAACCAAATCTAAGCCAACACAGTGGTTGCATTAAATTTTTTGAATGTGTTGGAAGATAAGGATGATGAGTTGGAGGCACAAAATCCTATGTAAGCCATTTTTGGGCTAATTCTAAATGATTATTCATGAAGTTTCTAGAGGAAACAAAATATAGGTTAGATACAATGAATCCTACCTAATCTATGTGAATTGAAAATGAAAGAATCAAGAGGGAAAAGGTACTCCAAGGCTTCTATTTAAGAATACATAGACCAAGAAGTATAAACTAGGTGATACTATTGTTGTTGAGAAGCCAAAACTACAAAGTGGTTAGAAGGGTGTCAAGGAGGAGATATTTAGTAGAAGGAAGAGCATATAGGCTCTACTTCTATAAGTGGTCATGAAGAGATTATTTCACTAGTACATTGAGTGTGGAGACTCAAGGAGACAAAAGCTTGAAAGGAGGACAAGCTATCAAGAGTTGCACAGATTGAAGGCCACACAAGGGTATGAGCTAAGAAGTGATCTAAGATCTACAAGATAAGTTGGATGTTGTAATCAGGTCAAGATTTTCTAATACTCTCTAGCAATTGTATTGGATCTAAAAATCCTATGGACTTAGGTTGGCCTAACAACCATTCATAAATTCTTTAACAGGGTGGAATTCCAAGTGAATGTTCTTAAGTCCTTTAACCAAGCCCACTTCTAATAGGGTGGTTAAATCCTCTAATAAGGTCACATTTAGTAGTGTGTTGTAAGTATTTAATAGGGAAACCCTTTCAAAGAGTATCATTTCATAAGAGTTCAAATTGAGTAGCATGGTATTGGTGGTTTTCCCCAAATTGGGTTTCGACATAAATCACTGTGTCATGTGTTGATTTCTTATGTGTTATGCTTGCATATTTATTTACAGTAATTTGTTAATTAGATAAGTGAACGCTTGAACGGTTGAGTGGATCCACTATACATAATGAAAATTTTGAATAGGATATTTGGACATTGAATAACTCATTCACCCCCCCTCTCAGTTATTCTATAGAAATTTCTAATAGAGATTGGTCTTAGTTATCTAGTTAACATGTCTATGAAGAAACCTGAGATTAGATCAAATCCAAAAGAAAAAGGAAACTCTAATGATCAGATTAAATCTAGTTAATCTTCTAATAAATCTAAAGAATTTGGACAAGACAAGGAAGTTGAAATTTTGGATGAACCAAAGCAAGTGGAATCTCCTAAGCAACCTAGGTATGAATTTAGAGGTAAGTGTTTTTTATGTAATGAAATATGTCAGATGAAAAGAGATTGCACAAATAAGTCATTTAATCATGTTAAGGAATTTTATTGTCATAATTTTCATGCTATGGGTCATAAATCAATTGATTGTAGGAAACCTAAGTATGATAATGATAGAAGGAATAGTAGAATGTCTAGAAATACTAACCCTCTAGATAAAAGAAGATCTAATGAAAGGATATTGGGAGAAGGAAGACCTTATAAAGGTAGAAGATAGATCATGTTCTATAAGTGTAACAAACTATTACACATTGCTTAGAATTTTCATGCACCTAATGATCAGAAGAAACCTAGAAGTAGAGCACCAGTATGTTAGTTATGCAACAACTTTGGACATACAAAAAAGTATTGTAGAATTAGTAGAAACTTTAGAGATAGAAGGAGCAATGGAAGAAACTTTAAGAATAGAAGGAATGATGGAAATAATGTTAGAAATGATAGAAGGAACCATGAAAGGAACTCTGGAACTAACAAAGACAATGAGGAGAAAAGAAATGTAGTTGGTGAACTTTGAAAAGAACTCAATGAGGCATTTCTAAAAGGAGTAGATATATCAAAAGGAAAGCTAGAAGATGATGTGATAGAAAAATCAATGTTAGTTATTGAGTTTGATTCAACCAAGTTGAATTAAGCTTGTCTACAACACCAAAATTTGAAAACTTGATTCGGAGATTGAATTAGAGCTAGAAAAGTTCGGAAAAGGTTTATCTAGTTAAGTTTAGATGGTACCAAAGCTCGCTTGTAATTTGGAGCTTATCTAAACAAGTTATGAAGGAATAAAGAATTAATAATATTATAGAAAAGGTTAATTTGGTAGCAAAAGATGAAAACTATGTTTTTGTAGAGAATTTCATGAAGCAAAGTCCCGAGGAGAATTTTCATGATGAAAGCTCCTAAGGCTATAGTAAACCTTAGGTGGCATTTGAAGATCAGATAGATGATCTTGAGCAATTATTTAATTACAAAATGTAATTGACAACTTTTTTGTGTTTACAAGGTATGCAATTAATGCAATTTTGTTTTGATGGAATAAATAAAGTACATAATTTATTTTCAGTTCATTGCAAATACATTCAAAGTCTTGATAACTCTAAAGTGACTTGTCAAGGTGATTTTAAAGAAAACCCTAATTTTGGAAAGAGGTATTTTATTATTTTTTCACAATTTTTTTAGTAAAAGTTCATATTTGATAGAATCATGGATATGTTAGTAGTGCACAATGTTAAGAATGTGAATAGACCTAAGTTGAAGGTTGTTTCTATAAAACCTACTAAAGGAAACCTTGACTCAAAATTAGCCATTACTCTGAACGATGTAGTATATTTGGAAGATGTATGAAGCTATCTTAATAGTAAATTTTAATCTATTGGGAGTGACTACAAGAACAAGGATATGTAATTAGTTTTAAATCATGGCATGACTATGAAGCCTAGATTTGAAAATTTGAAGGAACTCTAAGACTTGTTCAAATATCATTTCTACCATGAATTGGACCCGAATGAATAGACTCAGATCATATTAAGTAGGATACATGATTGAAACTATGGATGCAAGATAGTGTAATTGATATTTCTACCAACCTTATTCATGAGGTAATCAATCTTAGTAAATAAGGCAGTTTACCTATAGGTAAGAAAATAGTCAATAAAAAAGTTGAAAGTTATACCAAAGTAGTGTATAATGGAAAGGCCATGGTGATAAACACGACTAAGGAATATGATGTAAGATTTTTGAGTAGAATCATGTCCTACTCTCTTTGTCCAGGGTCAAAGATTGATGAATTATTAGCCAAATTCATCTATACAACATAGAAGATATGTGTAGAGAAGTAACAAGTTAACTCTAGTGAAATTCTATGAATGCAATTACTTGAGAACCTATAAAAGATGATCAAGATGACTAGTGAATAGTGTGTTTAAATTTTAATCACTAATTAGTCACATATTATTTTATGTACTTAAAAGATTTCCATATTTATCAATTGCAGATATATTGATTAGTGATAGATGTACTATGGAGAGGGTCATAAAAGTATGTAGATGGCATCCTATAGAAAAGATATTGGATATTGTGAACTTGATAATGAAGACATTTTAAATGATATGAGACAGAGATTCAGAATTGCACCTACAATTGTAGACAAATTTAAAGAAGACATTTGTATTATGGTTGATATAGATTATACTTATATTCAAATAGTAGAACCTCAGTAAACATTTCTTGTTCCCTCGGGTTATGAATTGAGTAACGATATAGTAGTTAGTTATATTGATTTATTGTTGAAATTAGAGAAGGATAAAGAAGAATACAGATGTGGAACTTATGATGAGATTGCCTAGTCAACTCATCAAGCATCCTTGGAGAAGGCATCACACAAGACAATAGAGTAAATCATGAAGAAAGCTTTATTAGAGGTTAGTATGATTGAGATTGAATCAAAGGTAGTTAGGCAAACAATGAAACAAGGAATAATAAATGTGCAACATTTGTTAGTATCTATTGCAAAGACATCTTCATAATAGAGCATTTTTTATGCAACAATATCAGATGTGCAACCTAATGAGTTGAAGACAAAATTAAAGAGATTAGTAGAAGTAGTAACCACAAAATCAAAAAAGGTCAAGAAACAAGTCACTAGACTAGGCAAGAGGCAAACAACATTGTTGAAAACTATCAAATCTAGCGATCAAGAAGAAGTCAAAAACACATAAAAAGTAACAAAGAAATCAGTAGGAAAATCTCGACAACCCTAAAAGCCAAAGATAGAAAAGATAAACTCAACTATTGCTAATGAAGGTAACTTTGTTTAGATGAACAAATTTTATTATTTCTACAACAATTTTGAAAAAGATCAGATTAATATCTCTACTATGAGATATGTTATAGAAAAAAATTTGAAATTAAAGGATATTGAGGGAATAGTAAACTAGAAAATCTATGATAGAATTATTTTGAAAAAGGCACTAGCAAAAGAAGAAGATTTAGAATTTCAGAAGTCTATGCTAAGGACTATTTGCAAGACTAATGATGAAGAAGAGATTAAGAGATTATTGAATAATCTTGCACCTAACTCAAGAAATAAAGTAAGACCATTTTTGTTTATGGTGGTTGAGAAGGATAAATTAAGAATTGAGACTATAGTAGCACTAAGTCAAATGTTGATAGACTCCAAGGTAGCATCTCCTCTACCACCCAGAACCTTGGAAGTTTTAGTGAGCAGTGACACTATGTAGATAGATGAGACCAATGTTGCCATTAACATTGATGATACTAATCCATTTGAAAGTTTCCAAATTAATGAACCTAATACCAAGGATATTGAAGACAAACTAAGACTAATTGAAGAGAAAAAGAGGTTACTTGAAGAAGAAAAGAAGAATGTAGAAGAGACCAAGCAAAAATTGCTTGAGAAAGAGAAGAAAGGGAATGAAGAGGGGGAAAAGAAAAGAATAGAAATAGAAAAAATAAGAAAGAAAATAGAGTAGTAAAATAGAGGAATAGAAGATAGAGAATGAAAGCAAGGAAAAAGAAAAGAAAGAAGAGAGAAGAGTAAAAGAGGAAGCCTAGAAGCAAATGGAGGATGACACTAAACCTCCTAGTTCATCTACTCTACTTTCACTTGCCAACTTAGCAACTAATTATGATGATATAATTGAGTTAATATCATCCTTATCAAAGGTTATTTAGAAGAATAGAATAGTGAAAAGCCTACAGAAGACCTTCATGGAGGTTACTGACAAACTAGACAGTACTCTAGCAGTGCAGCACACAAAAGTAGATTCAAAATAGAGGGTACAGGTAGTGCTGAAGTAATATTGAAGAATTTACTAACTTATTGAATTTTGAAGAAGCAAAGGCACATATTTCACATGATGCTAAATTGTTTAGCACTGTTTGCCAAAATATGAAGAATGATTTGATAAGTCTTAACACTTGTATCAAGGAACTTTAGAAATGTCAATAGGATGGTATGATATTGTACATTAAGTGTACTGTATCTTATAAATTGGCTAAAGACATTGACATTCATAAAGAAGGTAAGATGAGTAAGCTAGAGGCTCCATCTAGCCAATTGAACATCCATCTTGTAGAGTTGATGTTTTTGAAGGACAAGTGGCCAATATTCACAATGATATCAAGAAACTAGAACATCAGAAGGAAATTTTTTTGAAGAGGATATTAGATTTTAGAGAGTCTATTTCTCTGAAAATATCTTTTGTTGAGAAATAGTTGGAGGAATGTGTCAAGTCCAAGGACACCTATTCTAACTTTTTGTATTCATATCTTAATACAGTTGAGATTGCATCATATGCAATATGTGTAATTCTAACCTCTACTAAATCCAACAAGGAGACATGAACAAGAGGTTTGGATAATATTAAGGAAAATTTTGATGATTGCATGAAGATTCTACCAGCTTAAGGTAGAAGGAAAATATTTTTTTTTGGACAATTTTTGGATAGATCTTGACATTTTGACCTTTATCATTGATGTCAAAGTGGGAGAAGTGGACATGAAAATTGTTAAGGGGAGAAGTAAATTTAAAGGAGAGATACAATTATGTAAAAATGATAGTAAACTATATTGTAAGGGGGAGTATATGTGAATATGGGAAATTGTAATAGATGTAGTATAGATGTACTTTTGTTAAAGTTTTTAATTACTTAGCCAATTTTCCCTATTGTGTTGCCTCCAATGCCAAAGGGGGAGATTGTTGACAATTGGCTAAACGGGATATGTAATTATTGTAATTTATGGAAACACATGATGTACATGCTTATAGAAAACCTTAGAAATAAAGATACTTAGCTTTTGGTAATTAGAAAATTGTCTAAGTATAGAATGTGGTATACAACATTGTATTGTTTTGTTTATAACTTGTTGTTGACATCATATTATGACTAGCAAAGTTAGATGGAGATATTATAAATGTTGATGATGATCTTTGTAACTTAAAAAGTCAGTATGAACTATATGGAAAAGAGATATTTATGTTTTAAGTGAAACGAGACAGCAAAATTGAAGGAAAGAATTATTTTGTTTACAAAATAATTACTTCTCCAATTAGGGCTGACATCCTAGATGTTTACTCTAACTTGAAAAAATGTATCATGGTCTTAGCTAACCTAGCAAAAATTTGTGTAAAAGCATGGTATGTATGCAAAGGACAACTTGCAATGAGAAGTGGTGATTGTATGTCCTAATTGTGGTGTTGAGCAATTGTATGCAAACTTTTGTAAGATCAATAAATGCGAAGTTTTTTGAAATCTATTTTGTGATCCAAGATCAAGCTATAGATCGAAGGAAAATAAAGGAAGAATTTTTAGTACCTATATTCCAAAATTTTGATTACTTGTTTGGGTAGTGAGATCTTCTTGTAATTGGAAGTGCATGTTTAGGCAATGGGCTCATCTTGCATCTACTGCAATACAACTCCTAATAGGCTTGGGATCTCCTAATAGGGATTCAAAGTCTCCTAATGGGGATTCCTTATGTTGAATTTTCTCATGGACTTATAATAGGGTACATCCTCTAACAAGGAACTTATATTTTTGTAGATTATCTAGTGGGTATCATCTCCACTAGGGTTTTCCCTTGGCCAGTGTTTCCTTAGTTAATAAAATATGGTGTTACGAGTTATCTTTGTGCTTTTTTACTATTACTCTTCAAGATTTACTTTATTAATTTCTTATGTATGCTTTAAAGTAGGAAATAATATCTAGTTGGTGACTAAAATTTGTAGATTACTAATTCACTCCCTCCCCCTTTCAATAATCCCTATTTCTAACATTCTACCCCTACCTACTTCAGAGTAGATGATTGAAGGAGTGCATCAATCTCAAGGTATCAAGCACTATGGTTAGATTGGGTTGAATTTTGATGCTTCCTATCTAGGAGAGTATTTGGTATGTATGGAGTCATTGAGGACTCTTGGTATTTTGTATTAAATAGTATCTTTCGACACCTGAGCTAATTGAAAGAGTTGAAAGAAAGTATAATAAAAATTGGTGTTGTGTACTTATATTACACCTTTGACATTGTTGTCAAAGGGGGAGAAGAATGTGCAAATGAAAAACATCTCCTAGGTAATGGGGAAAGAAAATATGAAAGAGGCACCTATTAAGTTGTCAAAGGGGGAATTTCATCTCTTTAGAAAGATTTATGTAAGTGTGAAGAAGAATATGTTAGTGCACAGAAGGAAATGCAAGTGCATAGAAGAAAGTGTTGTATATGTGAAATTGGGGAGCCTCTGATCCTCACATATACTTCAACATGGTCATTACCTGTGAGATCATCTCAAAATAAACATTGTGTTATTTATTTAAAAAGTTTAACAGAGCAACCTGTTGCCTTCTAACTAGAAGGATTATGCCTTTGCTCTTAGAATGAGAAGCAAGAAACAATACCTCTAGACTGAAGGATGTCTGTAGCTAAATGAAAGTGCAATTAATCTAGATGAGAGTTGCAATTATTAATCAAAGAAATGAAGAAGCATTGTATGCTAAATGGATGCGTATTTAAAATCTAAATGATATTACAATGAAAGAAATAAAGCTATGCAAATGTGAGCAAAGTGAGTAAGAATTTCAGCATAAATTTGACGCAAATTCCAAAATTCATCATCTGTAATGAGCAATGGAGAGCTTCTTTTATAGAATACAAGAGGTAATCGATGGTAAAGATTAACTAAAATGGACGGTCAAGATTGAATATGAGAGCCAGTCATAAAGGTAACTTACTCATGAAAAGGGAGTTAATTGAATCCTTTTGAGTGATAAAAGGAGTTATCTAAGTCCTTTTTGAGTGATAAAAAGAGCTAACTGAGTCTGTTTTGAGTGAAAAAAGGAGTTAATTGAGTCCTTTCTGAGTGATAAAAGAAGTTCACTGAGTGCTTATTGAGTGATAAAATAAGCTGATTAACTACCTTTTGAGTGATAAAAGGAGCTAACTGATTCCTTTTTTTGAGTGAATATCTAATTTAATAAAATAGAATATGACCTCATAAATGGATAACTTTAACTAATTGAATAATTAAATTCAATAATTAAAAAGAGGAGATATCTTATTAAATTAAATGTATTTAATTCCTTTGTACATTAGCTAAAGAGGTCATTTTAATTTAATTAAAGTAGAACACTTTTAATTAAATTAAATTGGATTGATAGGTTTTTGTAGCTAATTTGAGTCAATATTTTGGAATTAAATAAATAATATTATTAATGAAAATTATGGTTTTCTACATTTGACACCTAGGTCAAGTAGTGATTATTAAAATTTGAATTGCCTAGTAAAATAGGACTTAGAAATAGCTGAATAAAGCAAAGTTGGTTAATATGGCAATGCACCAATTTTGGGGTATTACATTTTTCCCCTCTTTGAATGAATGTGTGAGTAGCATGTTCAATTCAAAGAAAATCAAAAAGCCTAATGCGAAGATCAAGAAATGAGATTGGTTTCAAAATTGATGACACAAAGACCTATTGATAAGCTTTTAAAGATTATCTCCAAAATAGAGCTTAACCTTAAGGAATCCAAGAAAAAGACTTAGATACTTGAATTGATAAGCATTTTAAAGGTTTTCTCTAGAATGAAGCTTGACCTTTAGGTATTTGGATAGAACACATAGATACCAAGATGAATAAGCTTTTAAAGATTATCTCTGTAATAGAACTTAACCCTAAGGAATCTAGATAGAACACCTAGATACCTAAATTGACAAGATTTTAAAAATTATCTCCAAAACAAAGCTTAATCTTAAGGGATCCAGATAGAACACCTAGATATCTAAGTTGAAGAAACATTTTAAAGGTTTCCTCCAGAAAAAAGCTTAACTATTAAGGATCTAGATAGAACACCTAGATACCTAAGCATAAAAGAAAACATGATCCAATCATGAGTGATAAAATCATCCTTAGAATGAGGCTTGATCCTTAGGAGTTAGGGTTTAGACTGTCCTAATACTTGTCTATCAAAATTTGACTAGAAATGTTATAAGATGTGATCAACTAATGAAAAGATGGGATACATGAAAAATGATACCAGATAGAGGGGAACAAGATGCCCCTAGTGGTGAGAACATAAGATGGAAACAAGATGCCCTGAGCAATGAAGATGACCCGAGTGATGAGGACATAAGATTTAGATTGAGTTGCATTTTAGATTCAATAATGTAATCATCTTGCAGCCTCAAGAATGAAATTGAAAGATGACACACCAAAAATGTGATGTAGCATAGTATGTTAAAAGGTACTAAAGAAATCTAAGTTTATAAGAATGTAAAAGAGATTAGAATGATCAGAAGAAATATAGAAGGGATTAGAATGATTCGAAGAATTTAGAAGAGATTAGTATGATTAGAAGAATTTAGAAGATATTAGTATGATTAGAAGAATTTAGAAGATATTAGTATGATCAGAAGAAATATAGAAGTCAATTTGAAGAAATATTGGAAAGTTTGAAGAAAGTGTGATTTGAAAAGATTTCAAGATTTACAAAGTATCAAAAAAAAAAGGACTACTCAAGCATTCAATCACGCCAATCCCAAAATTTGAAAATGTGATTCTGAGTTGCTCAAGTGTGTTAGATATTGAATTCAATCCCAAAAATGAATTCAATGAAATCAAAGTAGCCAAGAGGGTGATGAACCAATCATTTATGCAATCATGAAGAAACATGATACTTTGAATAAGACAACAATTCTTCATCACAAATGATGTAAGTGGATCTGAAATTGAATCATGTGCTTATGCAATGCAATCTTATGCAAGATAAAATCTTAAACTAGATGCAACCCTAGGTCTACTTACCAAGCTTTGATAATTATCATCATTGAGCATATAGTGAATCTTAGATGTCATACAATCCCCATTGACATCTCAATCATAGGAATATGAATAGGACATCTGTTCTAATTTTGTTAGGATTAAATATAAGTATTCAAGGCACAAGAAGGTAGAATGACTAGAACATTTGTCCCTTTTAATATAGCAAGTGAACATAAGCATTAGAGCATAAACACTAGGATGACTAGAATGTTTCTTGCATATAGACACACCAAACACATGGGAGATCCCTCTTATGCTATGTAATCAATAAGTATTCTATCTACAACAACCCTTATGTTCATAATCTAAGACAAAAGTTTCCATATACACTCATAGTGACTTGTATGTTTACTTAGTAGGATGAGTATCAATATTTACTATAGCATAAAGAGTTGACTTCAACAACAAGGAAAAGAAACAACCTCATTTATTTATCTATATAAAAGGAGTCAAGGTACACATGGCCATCCAATACAAGATGGAGGCTCTTATAGTGAACACTCCATTTATATGTATGCCTTAGATCATTCGAACTAAATGATGGGGACACAACCCAAGCACAGAATGGATACAATAGGAAAGGGGAAATTTTATTAACTATGAAAATATGCTAGTACATTCAGTATAGAGAAAATAGACTTTGAAACATGCCTTAAGGGCTTACAACAGTATAAGTTTGGAGATAATTTATCCTTATAGTACCTCCTCTCAAAATCCACTCTGAACTACCTTTTACAATGCCAAAAATGTTCTTAAATAGACCTTGAAGGGTTAAGGATTAGGATGGCATCCACCGACCAAATAGAAGGCTCCAAAGGCTGTGTTAGAATTTGATGCAAATATAGAAGAATCCAGAAATGGTAACCAAACTTCCAGGAGGTATAACTTTTGAACCATAGCTCTGATTGATGAACCATTTACATTTTTGAAAAGCTCTCAAAGTGCTCTATAGCCCTATGGATGAGCTTCACTCATACTCCATTTTTTGGCCCTTTTTGAGGTCATTTAATGCCCCTAACTTGACTTTGAAGCATTCTTAGGATGTCTCCAGAAATCAAAAAATTGTGATAACTTTCAAACTGTGGGGCCTTTTGACATGATTCTTTTTCTAGAATGCTCTAAATTACAATGACAATCATCTAGCCAATTTATAGCTTCTAGTTCACCAAAATGATGGCTCAATTACATACTCCTGTTTTTTGGCATTTACATGTATCCCAAGTGTTCAAATACTCTATCCTAGAATACTGATAGTGGAACTATGAAAGTTGGAACCTTTATTTGACCCAAATTGGTATCCAGAAATGAAAAGACATGAAATAGAAACTAAGTCTAAGTACATTTTTTTTGGTTGACACAGGATTGCCCTTATACCACTGGATGCTCCTACATCACTAAACCACAAATAGAAAGTGAAGAAAATATTATGCCCCCGGTCCTTACTTCTCTAGTCAAAAATGACATCATTGAGTTGCTCAAGGAGACATGATGAAGCAAAAATGAAACAAACAAAGAAAATACATAGTATATCTAAACAAGTATGTCATTTTGAGGTCATGTTTTTGGGATTTATGTCAAGCATCAATGTCCAAAATGTATATGAAAGAAATCTCTTCAGTATAGTGACAACAGTAAACAAACACAACTAGAAAAAATAGTGAGTGAGGTCAAAGAGAAATCTTCAATGTGAAGATCCTAAAGAGTACTAAGTGATAGTAGAAAGACACAACTAGTATGGCTAGTGACTGATGCAAGAGAGATCTATAATTAAGGAATGTTGAAAAGTGACATGAGCGATAGTAGGTAGACATAGCTACAAAAATTGGTGATTGTCACGAAAGAGATTTTATGAGGAGAATCTCAACAAAGAGTGACACTAGTGATAGTAGACAAACATAGTTAAAATAAATGGTGACTGTCACAAAAGAGATGCTTTTCTCTAGGTTTTCACCAATGGCACTTTCTTGTTTTTCAATTTTTTTGGTATTACTAAGGCACCTATTGCTAGGTTTTCACCAAGGTAATATTTTTTTAGGACCTTTTGCAATTTTTAGATTTTTTTCTGGACATTTTGATATATACAAAGAGCTTCTAAGATCAAATTAGCTATAGAACCACTTTAGGTGGAGAGTGTTGATAGGATCCTTAAGCACTTCTCCCTCAGCTATTGAAAGCTAGTAAGCACCAGATCCATACACTATAGTGATTATGTAAATACCAAGCCAATTTGGTTTGAACTTCCCTTTTTGTACTCGTTGTTGTTGATTCCTAGGATTTTCCCTCAGGATGAGATCACCTAGGTGAAAGTCACATGGCTTAACTTTACTATTGTAGCTTCTTCACATTCACTACTGATAAGCTTGCAAGTGATCACATGCCACTTGTCGGCGTTCATCTAGTAAGACTAGCTCTTTAAGCTAAGCTATTCTATAATCTTCATCATTAATAAGGCCTTTCATAGAGATTCTTAAGGTAGGAATCTCGACCTCTATTGGAAGTACAACATCCAATCCATAAACCAAAGAAAAGGGTGTCATACCCATTGGAATCTTGATGCTTATCCTATATGCCCATAAAGTTGGATTAATCTAGAGGTGCTAGTCCCTCCTAGATTTGCTGACTATGCAAAGGAGGATCTTAAGGATTGCCTTGTTGGATGCCTCTGCCTAACCATTACCCTAGGTGTAATAGATAGAAGACCAATGTTGTGTGATTTTGAATCTTTTGCATATCCTTGAGGTCTTTGTTTTTGAACTATCCTCCATTGTCAGTAATGATGGAGGATGGTACACCGTACCTACATATGATGTAGTTTGTGATAAAAAGAGCTATAGTTTTGCCATTTTTTATTATGAGGGGAACTACCTCTACCAATTTTGTGAATTAGTCTATAGCTATAATAATGAACTTATGTCCATTAGAAGAAGATGGGTGAATCTGACCCACTGTTGAAATGGCCAAATTGTGGTAGATGGAATGAGCTCCCTGGCTAGAGCATGAATAAAATTCCCATGGAGCTGGCATTGCTTTGCATGATTTGGTGTACTTGATTGCCTCTTACTCCATTTTAGGTCAATAGTAACTAGCTCTAGTGAATTTGTGAGCTAGTGTCAAGCCATTTGAGTAGGATCTACAAATTCCCTCATGAACGTTAATTAATGTTCATTTGGAATCTTTGGGTTCTAAACACCTAAGGAGTGTTCTGTCAAGACCTCTCCTAAATAAGTTGTCAGTAATAATGACATACTGTGAAGCATTATGGATGAGGTAGCATTTTTCATTATGGGTTAGACCATTTGGAATGGTTTTTTTATAGAGATAGGAGCAAATGTGATGATAGCAAGATGAGTCTTGTTGTACAATAAAAAATATCATCCTAGAATTAGGGGTATCATAGGGTGGGTAGTGTAATGCTTCCACTAGGAACTCATGTTAGAGATCATTGTCAAGCATCTATAGCAAGGAGGCCAAAGTAGCCATTGCATTAGCCGCTTTGTTATTTGCTCAAGGAATCTGTTAGAAGGTGATGAGCGCAAAATACTTCTTTAGGTCATCAACCATGAGTTTTTAAGGGATCAATTTCTCGTCCTTTGTTTGATACACATCATTAACCTAGTTGATTATGAGCTATGAGTCCTCGAAGATATCTAACTGATCAACTCTCCATTCAACTACAATCTTCATGCCATTAATCAAAACCTCATATTCAACAATGTTGTTTATGCAAGGAAACAAAATCTTGTATGCTTTGGGTAATGAATATCTATGTGGCATTATGAAGAGTAATCTAGCTCTAAATCCCTATTGTGTGAATGACCCATCAAAGAACATCACCCACATTTGGTGTGTGAGTGTTAGAATTGACTCGTTAGGGAAATAAAAATTCATTGGGAGAAGAATCTGCATAGGTACATTTGCTATCTGATCTACAATTGCTTGTCCCTTGATAGCTTTTCATTCAACATATCGAATGTCAAACTCACTGAGTATCATAACCCACTTAGCCAATCATCCTGTGATAGCCACCTTACTCAGCAAGTACTTTAGTGGATCTATTTTAGCCAACAACCATGTAGTGTGGGAAAGCATGTAGTGTCTCAACTTTTTTGAAGCAAAGACAAATGCCAAGGAAGCTTTCTCAATGATGTTGTAATTCTTCTCATAAGAGATTAACATGTGACTCAAATAATAAATAGCTCTCTCCTTGCTATTTTTTTCCTCTTGAGCTAATAAGAGTCCTAGAGATGTTTTAGTTGCTGAAATGTACAAAATCAAAGTCTTCCCATTGATAGAAAGCATCAAGATTGGTGGATTGGAAAGATATTATTTTATCTGCATTAAGCTTTGCTCACAATCTTGACCTCGGTTGTATTTGATACCCTTGTGTAAAGTCTTTGTAAAAGGTTGTCATCTATCTACCAACTATGAGATGAACATATAGATAGATTGGAGTCTTCCTTTTAGGCCTCTCATCTGGCTGATGTTACAGGGTAGAGGCATATCCATGATTTCTTCAACCTTCTTCAGATCTACCTCAATTCCTTTCGCACACACAATGTATCCTAGTAATTTCCCTGATGTGATGCCAAATGTGCATTTTGTAGGATTGATCCTGAGATTGAACTTTTCCATGGGATCTAGGATAGGTCCCAAATCTTGCAAATGAGTATTACATTTTGCATTGTTGACCAAGGTATCATCCACATAGTCCTCCATTGTCTTATGCATCATGTCATGAAAAATTATAGAAACTACTCTCTAATAAGTTGCACCAGCATTTTTCAAACCGAATGGCATTATGTTCTAGCAAAAGGGTCCCCATGCACATGTGAAAGTAGTTTTCTCCTAGTCTTTTGGTGAAATTTTTATCTAATTGTAACCAAAAAACTCATCCATTAGTGAGTACATCTTGTAGCCCACTGTCATGTCCACTATCATATCAATGTTTGAAAGTGGAAAATCATCCTTGGGACATGCAAAGTTGAGATTATGAAAGTTAGTACAAACTCTAATAGATTTATCATCTTTGGAGACTAAAAAAATATTGGATATCCATTCAAAATAGTCAATTACGTGGATGAAATCAACTTTTAGAAGTTTCTCTAGTTCTTCTTTGATGAGCAATGCAACATGAGGATGCATTTTTTGATGTTTCTATTTAATTGGTTTGATGTTTAGTGCAATGGACAAGTGATGCATGATAAGATCAAGGTCCAATCCTAGCATGTCAAAATATGTCCAAGCAAGATTTATCTTCTTCTCTAAGAAAAAGGCAATGAACTTTTCCTTTTCTTCCAGTCATAATGACTGTGCTAGATGTATCATAAAAGGATGTTCTTCTATACCTAGGTTAATTGACTATGTTGGCTCTATCAACACTAATGATCTCTACTAAAAATGACTTGGAAGTGCATAAAATATCTCATCCATGAGTGCCTCAAAGATGTTTTCACCTTTGGATATGTCTTTTGTTTTTTCTTTTTTGGATTCTGACACTACCACAATGTGGTTTTCACTATCAAACCTTTTGTATTTTTCTTTTTAATTTTATGACTGAGATATTTGATGTTAGCTTTAGTCATGTTGATGCTGTGTTCATTGGTGGAAGATGTTACAGATTTGATAGCATTTAGGTAGCAGGCAAGAGCATAGTCACTCTAGAATTTGGGGACTTTGCTAGATGCATTGCAGTTCCAGTCTATAAGCTCATGATGTGTGAGTGAAACAATAGTGGTTGGTTCAATTGTGTTCATGGTATAGTCATTAAGTGATTGGACCAAAAATTCAAGACATATGGAGACTTTGTCAACAAATGTGTTTGAACACCTTTGAGTACTAATGTAAGCAATTGCTAACTCTAGGACACTAGTTGGATTAGACCCATCTGACGTAACCCTAGATATTTCGCCCACTTTGACTTTGGTTTTCATAGACATGAACTTGGTCAATGTCTTTATTAGTAGTTTCTTTTGAAAGAGAGTAAAACTCATATTCCTTAGAATCAATGCTACATGGCGAGAGACTGTAGAACTCCCCATCAGTGATAGGGACATACTCTCCTTCATCTTCTAGATTTTTACATAGGTACTCAATATGTAAAATTTGACTAGATTTTCCTTGTTCTAAATGGACATGGTGTGAATCAATATTGTCCTTAGAAGAATCAATAGTATCATCCATAGTGCTAACACATGGCACAAAGTCATTTGGCTCAGCAAAGGATTTAGCAAGATCATAAGGAATAGGATAAGGATAGGGATCCTCATCATCAAATTTTTCCTCTTGAGTATCAGACTTGACTTTGACTAATTTCTGGATGAACTCTTAGGTTCTAGTATGAATTTATTAGGTCACAAATGGAAAGGAACCTACTTAAATGCTAGACTAGTTGTATCATTGTTGCTTCAAGTTGTTTCCTTTATAGGATCAATTAGGCCATTGTTATTGCACATGATAGGACCAGTTCCCTTATAGCCAAAGTGCTTCATGAGTCTAAGACCAAGACCATGCTTCTTAAGAGTGATCTCACGAGCTTGTTCTATTAAGTCTACTAGAGTCTCTTCTTTGTAAAGCCACACAACAATGTCTCTATTTTCACTTTCATCATCTAAGGGAACTATAGCCTTGACAAAAGTGCCATTATACTTGGTTTGAGGTGTCAACACAAATGGCTTCTTTGCCTCATATGGTCTTCCATAATGATGGGGAGACTTAGGAAGAGATCTTAAGGACAAAAATGGTTCAATATGGTACTCACCCATGCTATTCTCTTTTAGGTTGACTAACTACTCAATTTGTTTTAGGTTGTTGTCATCATAATCAATAGACTCCCTATTAGTAGGGATAAAATTCTCAACATCTTTGAGCATATTGCAGATGTAACTATACTAGTAGGAATAGTGACTTCAGAACCATGAAATGGGAATTTGATGCATAGATGGTATGTGGAGGGCATAGTAAACACATTGTATGTATCTAGGGCCTTCCTAGTAGAATGTTATAAACCAAGGGAATGTCAAGGACATAACAAGTGACATCCCTTTCTATAGGACCGACATGAAGGGGCAAGACCACAAGACCTAGAGACTTTCGTTCAACTTTGTCATATGCTTTGATAGTAATCCTATGATAATGATCAATAGAGTACTCAGAGTAATTTAATTGTCTAAACAGAGTAGTAGAGATAATGTTTAGCCCAGTGCCATTATCGATGAATACCTAATGAATATGTGTCTAATGTATCATGACCTCAATGTGTAGAGGTTGATTGTGTGGGTGACTCGGTGAGTTATCATCCTCGTCATAGAAGGACATGAAGTAGGGTGAGGTCAAATGACCTGCCATAGATTGAAATCACTCAAGAATAAGATCTTGAGGTACATTTACCTCAGTGAGGGCTTTGTCCAAAATCTACCTATGAGCAGGCGAGATTTTAAGTAGCTCAAAGATTGTGATTTGAGCATTAGTTTTTTTTAATTGATCAAGAACACTATAGCTAGTTGTTGCTAAATTTGTCATGAGGTTTTCACCTTTTCTAGATGGACCAAAAAGATCAGAAGTAGAGGGCATAGGGACTTTGAGCACTAACTTGGCACAAGAGCATGTAATAGAATTGGCATAGTATTGTGAAGATGTGTTGTCCATTGCATTGGAAATAGGGCCCCTCAAGACAAATGGTGTCTTGGGTTTAGTGGCATCTTGATTTTCCTTAATGATAATAGCATCACAATACTCAAAATCTATAGGTTCAGCCATGTTGATCAAATTGTTGTCATCACAGTATGTATAGTTGACCTTGTTGTTAGGTTTTGATTTTGAGCTCTCTCCTTTTTCATAAGCCAAGAAGGGCTCTTTGAAAGCCTTGTGATCCAAGTTCTTGTTATGTCTATCAACCATAATGTCACCATCATCAATCATTTCGTGGAGTTTGTGACACAAGTTTATGCAGTTGCTAGTTTTGTGTCCCTTATTTTGGTGGTATTCATAGCATGCAGTTTTGTTCCACCATGGTGGGTGTGGTTGTAGATCATAAGGATGAGTCTTGTCCAATGGCGAAATAAGCTTTTTTTGTAAGAAGGTTTTGTAAACCACATCCAAAGGTTCACCCAAAGGTGTATACTCTAATTTAGGGCATATAGCTCATGAGTTTCTCAGTCTATTCCTAGATGTCTTGTTATTAGGAGGAGGTTTCTTAGTATTCTTCGCCACATTGAGACTATCTATGAGATTAAATTTTTCCTTAGCAAGCTTAGGAGTGACATTGTCAACAAACCCATCTTGTACAATTTCTCAGTTCTTGTCGATGTACTTGGGTTTGTCCTTATTAGAGGTGGAGCCTTGTTTTGTGTCTTTCTAAAAAGTAACTTCACCCTTCTTGACCATGAATTCCTCTATGAAGTTAGCCTATGTGACCATGTCCTCAAAGGTGCATGGACCTTGGAGTTGTACTCTATACCCAAAATTAGGTAGGAGGTTATCCATAAAGATGTCAAGTTTCTCTATTTTTGGGTTTTTGCATGAGTATTTAGTATATAGTTGTCTCCACCTCTAAAGGAATGTGAGGAAAGGTTCCCCAACCTTTTGCTTAAGATTAAAAAAATCTTGGATGTTAACAGGGTGTTGAATGATGTCAAATGTTTTGATACTAGGAGGCAAGTGTGAAAACCACTCCATAGCCTGACCACCTAGACTTCTTGGGAATAAATGAATGAGATATGTTTGATTCTGATTATGCATGAATTCCATAGACAAGGCATTGAATTCCCACAAATGATCTTGGGGATCATTAGTTCCAAAGTATTTATCATACTTAGGTAACTCTACTCCTCTTGGAAAAGAAGGCATGTCTATGCTCTTATTAAATAGAAATGGACAAAGAGAATCTAAGGTGTATGTTTTCATGGATTTTTCTTTCTCATGCATCATCTAAGTCAGTTGGTCTTACACAATTTTTAGTTGTTTTTGGAGTTTGGAAGTCTCAGTTTCCTCTTCAGGCATGATGATAGTTTACACATTGAAATGATGGGGCAGCTTAGCTCCCTCTTGGGCAAGTTTGAGAAATTATTTTTCTTTCTCTTCATTGAGCAGAATTTCCATGACCTTTTGAAATTTTTTCTCTTTAAAACACTTTTCTATGTGTTCAAGAAGTATTTCCACCTCTTCCTACTCCTTTTCAATGTTCTAGTCTTTTTCTTTGTCATTCCTAGTTTGGTCTTGGTTTTTACTATGTTCACCGTGTTTAGGTTTGTAATCAGCCATTGTTGGAACATGTTCAGTTTCAGTATGTTGTGATTGGAAAGGTCCTTTGAAAAGGAATTTAGCTATGTTGTTTGGAGATGTGGGACCTTTGCTAGTTTCATGATCCTCTTGATACAAGGGATTCCTGGTTTGTTGGAAGTTTATAGAGAACATTATATGGACCCAAGATGATTGGACAGGTGAAGGAGATTGTGAAGATTCCTCACTAGATGAACTAGAGATAGACCATATATGGATTGAAGAGCAACCTTTTCCACAATCAGTACCCATTGCTTTACCTCATCTAGGTCTTTGGGGATAAAACACTTTGCCACTTCTTGTTGCCATAGTCATAGACAATGACAAAAATAAAAAGCTGAAACAAGGACCGCACTAGAACATAGTCTCAAAAACAAAGCAAGATAAGGGTAATGTAAACTAAAATATGAATCATCTGAGTAATGGCTAGAATAGCCAAAGATTATGACTATCATGCAATGAAGTATGAAAAGCACCAAACACCAAAGGAAAAGTGAACAAGAGACAAGACTAGTTTATGTGTAGGTTAGAAGTCATTAGCTAAGTAGGAAGCCACTATTTGACATTGTTTGTAGACAAAGAAGATGTAAAATGTTGTAGATAATAGATCAGATTTAGACCACAAGTAGATACTAAATTTTGAAGCAATTTTTGCAAGTTTCAGACTATATTGGATAGATTTTTGGTTGTTTTGATAGATTTTAGATAGGTAGTAAGAATGTTTTCATGTTTTGGATAGAATTTTTGTTGTTTTGAACAAGATAATTGGTTTCCAAATAAACATGGGAAGCAAGCAGTAGTTTCAAACAACCCAACCGAGGATAAAGAAACTCAGAGGGGTGGGGGAGTCTTGAGGTTTAGTTTTTTTGAAAAGTTTGGATAATGTTTAAAGACTCAATAAAAAACACACTTTTATCCATAAAATAGAAAATTTGTAGAGAAGGAAAAACCTTTGTCCCATAATGTATGTGTATGCACACACCTTACATGGCCATGTGACCCTCTAGAGGGCACCCATGTTTTTTTTGTATTCAAAGGGCTCAATAACATATATGTTGAATAAACACCCTTGTGGTAGGGGTCAAGCACATGTACCACCTTCCAACACCTAGTTGTATGCCTATGGTGAGTTCTATAGGAGAGATTATTCCCCCTCCTTGCACAAAGATTATGCCTCCTTTCAGAGGTGAATTGGGTAGCAACTAACTAAGTGGTTTTTACTTGGCTTCCATTCATACTAACCCCACTGGCTTCACAAGTGAAGTTGAGGCCAGCAACCCACACTAGCATCTATAAGTGCACACTCTTGACTAGAAAGACTAGGGCCAGTGCCAACCATTGTAGTTTACAGAGCCTCTTCTTGATATGTGGTTTTAGAATGAAGAAGAGGAAATTAATATGTCTTTTGAGTCTTTTGCTAAACAAAGCTTCTTTATTATAGTGAGGTGGAATCTTTGGTGAGAGGAGTGCACTCAGATGGGTCATTCCGAGAGGTTGGATCACTCTAGTAGGCCCTCTAAAGGATTGACTCAGACTTGTGGTTTAGATCTAAGGGTCAAAATTTCTGATTTCCCTCAAGGGGAAAGATCATACTCCTCTACCTTGTTTTCTCACCCAAACATGCAAGACATGTTAATCACCAAGTTATCTTAATCAATCCCACCTTGTCCTATTCCAAGACTTTCATCCCCTAAAAGGAAATCATCATCTCTTCATTAAAGGCTTCATTTGGGAGAACCACTAACTTTCTTGCCTCCCTCAGATGTTTTCTTTCAAAGGCTTCTAGGTTTTTGATTTACCCTTAGTCATGACCTCCAAGTGGTAAAGAGCGTACTCCCCTATTCCCCTATCTTGCACACTACAAAGTTCACAAGCCCTATTTATACTATCTATGAAAAGGAATAAAAGAAGAGACAATGTTTATGTGGGTTTGAAACAAATCTTCATCATGCATATCTTTGAAAAGCATCCTACATTCACATAGTTAGTATATGTTTGAAGTCTTCGGATAAAAGGTATCTTTTTCAAGCATCCTACAAACCACTATTAAGCTATTGAAAATTAGAAATTAGAAACAAAATGCTTTAGAAAACAACATTAGTCAATTGAAAGCTTAACTATGGAAAAATAAAATTTAACTTTTTTTGTTCTTTTTGATACCCATAGAACAACTTTAAAAAAGCCTAAACCTATGAAAAAGTCAAAAGTCAAAATTCAAAAAATACTCGTTTCTTTTTTAAATTTTAAATATAGATTTTTCTAAATGTCCTGCAAACCACTGCTAAGCTAAAGAAAAAGAAAAAGAAATTAGAAATAAATTGCTCCAGAGAAAATTGTTAGTTGAAAAAACATCTTGATAAACTGGAATTTTGAAATACTATATTTTTCATTTCTATTGAAAAATTCCCTGGGAAATCATGCACAGACCCATGCAAAGAAATGATGTGCACTCTAAAAGAATTCATCAATTATGCACTTTTTTGCTCAAGGAAGTCTAGAGAAAAATGCAAAATCTTTAGATCTTCACACAAAAATTAGATTTCTCATGCAAAAATATGGAAACTTGTATGGACAGAACAATAAAAATGCAGAAAATATAGAAAATGAGGCTAGAAAAATTGTTTTTTCAAGCCCCAGAGTGGGCACTAGAAATGTATATGCAAAATTGGGGAGCCTTTGATCCTCACATACAATTGAATATGGTCATTACCTGTGAGATCATCCTGAAATAAACATTGTGTTTTTTATTCAAAAAGTCTAACAAAGCAACCTGTTGCCTTCTAACTAGAAGGATTATGCCTTTGCTCTTAGAACAAGAAGTGGGCAACTAGACCTCTAGAATGAAGGATTTATGTAGCTAAATGAAAGTGCAATTAATCTAGATGAGAGTTGCAATTATTAATCTAAGAAATGAAGAAGCATAGTATGCTAAATGGATGCATATTTAAAATCTAAATGATATTACAATGAAAGAAATAAAGCTATGAAAATGTGATCAAAGTGACTATGAATTTCAGCACAAATTTGATGCAAATTCAAAAATTCATCCTCTGTAATGAGAAATGGAGAGTTTCTTTTATAGAATATAAGAGGTGATCGATGGTCAAGATTAGCCAAAATGGACAATCAAGATTGAAGAGTAGAGCTAGTCATAAAGGTAACTTCCTCATGAAATAGGAGTTAACTGGTTGCCTTTGAGTGATAAAAGGAGCTAACTGCCTTTTGAGTGATAAAAGATGCTGACTGGTTCCTTTTTTTGAGTGAATATCTAATTTAATAAAATAAAATATGACCTCATAAATGGATAACTTTAGCTAATTGAATAATTAAATTCAATAATTAAAAAGAGGAGATATCTTAAGGAATTAAATGTATTTAATTCCTTTGTAAATTATCTAAAGAGCTAATTTTAATTTAATTAAAGTAGAACACTTATAATTAAGTTAAATTAAATTGATAGGTTTGTGTAGCTAATTTGAGTCAATATTTAGGAATTAAATAAATAATATGATTAATGCAAATTATGGTTTTCTACATTTGACACCTTGGTCAAGTAGTGAATATTAGAATTAGAATTGCCTAGTAAAATAGGACTTAGGAATAGTTTAATAAACCAAAGTTGGTTAATATGGCAATGTGCCAATTTTGGGGTATTACAAGTGTAAGTGGTCAAATGCAGCCAAAAAGTATTAGAAGTTGTTTACTATGAAAACTATTGCCAATCCCAAATGAAGAAGAAGAACAATACAATGTTATAGAGGATTTCAAATGTCAGATTGATGAAGAGGATTTGAGAAGATGATAGTATCAGCAATAAAAGTGTATAATTTGGTATTCTTGGAGCTTATAAGTTTTTCATTTATGTTTCCATCAATGCCAAAGGGGAAAATTGTTTGGATGAATGTTGATGATGCTACATTGGGGGAGTATCCTAAACATTAGAGAGTATTGATATCTTGCAGTCATGATTGTATTTGTTATTCATTTCAACATAATAGTAATTATGTAAAGAGTAGAAGAATATCAAGCAATAATCTTATGATGTACAAAAGATGAGGAATTTTTGAATGATGCATAGTGGATGACATGTTCCTAAGGTTGTCTTGATGAAGTGGTTAATAGGACTAAGTTTGAGTCAATGGTATATGGAAGTTACACTTGATTTACTAGAAGAAATTTAGAAAAAGAGCATTAGAAAATAGAGTTTTGATGATCTATCACTTTCTTTCATTTGAGATGTAATAAAGATATGTGTAGTTACATAGTGATAGAGGATATTCATGTGATGATCCTAACATGTGTGCAAGACATGGTTTTACATATGTAATTGTGAATTAATTATCTTATTTTAATTAATTGGGAAATTCCCACAGCTGACTCAAAAAATTAATATGAAGATAAGGTATAAAGGAAAATTTTTTTCCTTGTTCATAAGTTATCTTGAGGAAGAAGATCAAGAGTAATGCAAAGTATTAGTGTATAGTGTGAGAAGGAGTAGGATTCTTACTACATGTGTGTATGTGATCCAAGGGATCATTCAATGCACAGTATGAGATATGGTTAGAAGATTTGAAGGAGCAAAATTCTAGTTCATAGGACAGAGATAGAGGAAGTAAATTTTAGTTTGATCATTTGTACAATGGATTCATTGGTCTTTCTCGTGAAGCTATTTGGGAAATGGGTTTAGCTATCTTTCACAACTTCTAACAAGGTTTGCACAACTTCTTATAGTATTGGAATTTCCTAATAGGGATTCAAAGTCTCCTAATAGGGACTCATATGTATTTAATGTTGTTACAAACTCCTAATAGGGTCCATCATCTAAGAAGGAATATTTATATTAGTACATCATCTTGTCAGTACCATCCCCACTAAGGTTTTCCCTTTGATCAAGGGTTTCCATAGTTAACATATCTTGTGTTAATTGTGTATGACTATCTTATTGTAGTTTTAGTTAGAATTACTCATATGGTTGAGATTGTTTAAATATAAATATTTCTATAATATTTGTATAACTAATTCACCCCCCACCCTCTCTTAGTTATATTAGTGGACTATATATTCTAACAAAAACTATATTCTACACTGTCTTCTACATCCTTTTTAAGAACTTTTGCCAAAGTCTTAACAAACTTCTTCTTCTCCAAAAATTTATCCAATGAGGTTATCAAACCTTTATATTAATTTTCATCATCAGATACTATAGCCACTATAATAATTGTTTTTTCTAGAGTAATTGTGGGAATAGGCAGAACTACTTGTGTAGAAGAAATCAATGGTACAACATAGGGTATTTAAGGTTCATGTTGATAGTCTACCTTTCTAGATTTTGTCTCTACATGTTTTAGATTAGGCAAGACTATTGATTTTTGCATTACAATCTTTCATTTTTGCTAAAGTTAAGTGATCTTCATTTCTTCCTTATTTCCTATTTCTCATTTTCTTCTTCTTTGCTTATCTCTTCCTCTATTTTTTCTTCTTTATTTCTTTTCTCTTTCTCTATCTTCTTCTTTTCAACATTTCTCTTCTCTTTTTCCTCATCATCCTCTTCATCAAAACTAGAGTAGGCTATGATATTGCCAACAATGTTAGTCTCATATTTAGCAAAAGGAATCTCTTTATCATCTACTATTATGTGAGTACTATCCACTTACATGGATTTAGTCATAATGACTATGTGTGGAGGTGAGTTAGTTTTCTAAGTTTCCTCAACCTCTTCTTCATCAATATTAGGTGAACTTACTACTACATATAATGGGTTTGCTTTCTCTAACTACATAGTCTACTTAGTGGCTTTAGGCATGGAAGTCATAAAGATAACTATGGCTTCTTCATTTTCCTTCTATAGCTCTACATAATTCCCTCCAATAAGAAGAATTTCTCTTCTCTTTTTCCTCAAAAAAGGTTCAATACTTGTCAAAATTATTTATGTATCATCATTAGTGCTAACTTCACACAACTTCTTAATCATATTTTCTCTCAAATTTGTATCTTCATCTACTACTCTTGTCCTCTTATTTAATAATCTATTGTACAAGTCTTTAGGAATTATATTTTGAATATTATCAAATCTTTTATTTCTCAAAATCATGTTCCTCACTCTAGCATTTTCTAACTACCTTCTAATCATGTTACTATACCAACTATAACATTTATTTATTTAACTTAAAAAAATTAGCATTCTTAATGATTTGCATATTCAAATTTTCAAGCTTAAGTTTCCATGATTTCTTAGTAGATGGTGTTCTTCATTCACCAATTACTTATTATACTACTTTTTCTTCAGTTTGTTCTTTAGACTCATCACTTTCACTAATTTGTAGTGTTTTCCCTCTTTTACCTGGACCAATTGTGGTATTCTTGGTCCACTTTCTAGTAGATAGCACCTTGTAGGTTCTTTCTTATCCTTCATCAATCTCTTAGTTTTCCCCTACACATATGCTACTACTGCAACATCTTAATTAGGTTTCCTCTTCTGCTATCCAAGTGGCTCCTTGATAGGTTGCACTTGTGCAACTGTAACATAGGATGCAATATATATCTATAAAGTAGATCCTACTATTGTCACTCCATCTAAAGATATTGCAATAGAAATAGGTGTAGCTTCCAACACCTTAGATTTTCCACTAGCCTTCATTTCCAAAGATATACCTTTGATCTTATTAAATTCTTGTCCTATCATACCTAATTCCTTGAGAATTGATTCTATATTTTTTCTCTATATTCCTCTCGATTTCCTTGCTATGAAGTTTAGAGTGAATTATTTGAAATATAAGGTAGGAAAGGTTACTGAAAGGTGAGGGGTGAATCAAGAACCAATAAAACTTTATCTTTCTTCACCATTTAATCCTTCATAAAATATTTGAATATAATTGATTGCTTGAAATAATGAAAGAATTTAAGAAATTCATAAAAATTTGATGCAAGATATGGTACCCCAAAAACCTTCCAAATAAAAAGTAAAATTGGAGTGGGGATGATACCCACAAGCTTTAGTACCATGATATAAAGTTAACCTATTAAGACTTACAATTAACTGATTCATGTGATCTACCCTATTAGGAGCAATAAGGACTATGAGGTCCACCTTGTTAAAGGATTTACAAACATACAATGAAGTAGGTACTCAATTAGGAGATTTAGAAAAACATTTTTAAGTCTACCTTGTTAAAGGATTTAACTAATACACCTATTAGGATGAACCAATGGCTAATGTTTAATCTGCAACTCTAATTTGCTAGTTGAGATTCCTTGTATTACAATGATCATCTAACTATGATAGATAAATCTCTATTGTCCCTTATACCACTTGTAGCCTTACTCGATTTGTACTTCTTCTTGTTATATCTCTTCACATACATACTTCAATATGATATAATGCATTGCATATATACCAATCTGAATCATGACTTACTATTTTTAGCTACAATACCTTTTTCATCATAATTCACAAAGTTAGGCCAATTGTTGTAACTTAGGTTCTAAAGACAAACTTAGTGATGTTTTGATACACAAAAAATATTGTCAATGCTAAAAAATCTTTGGCATTTGGTTGAAATTGAAACTTGGTCCATACTAATAACTTTGAAGTAGCTTGAACATGGTCAGCACTGTGTGACTTAGTAAACATTAAGAAACTTGATAGTTATTGAATCACTTAGTTGACATTGCATGACTCGATCAACACTAGATTCACATTGTTAACACTATGAGCTTAGTAGAAAGAGTATAGCTTGGTTAATATACCATAGCTCTATTAACATTACATTCTTCTTCACTTTCAATGAATGGCTTGGTAGCCTCTACTATGCTTAGTTTGTAGTATACATTGTTTATAAGGCTCAATAAACACTGCATAGATTGGAAAACACTACAAAAAGACTCAAGTGCTTAGTAGAAATTGTATTCTAACTACTTAGCCTAGGAACAATTGAATCACATAGTTAATGCTACAAGCTAAGTGAGAGTCTCAATAGCAACTATACAGCTTGGCAGCAATGTAACCATTTGACTAAGTGTTGAGTCATTGATAGAAAAATTAATCTTTATGTCAACAATCTCCCCTTTGGAATTAGTGAAAAAAACACTTATCAAACCAAAAATCTGAACTTCAAGAAATTCTAAGTTAAAAACTTTCTTTGCCATCATTCACTATCTTCAACTCAATTTTGACTTCCTGAGGTTATAGCTAGGTAACATACACTATTTTTCTAATTTTTTCAAATTACTTTTGTAAATATATTTTTTCTTATTCGTACAAGTATTTTCATAATACTATACTACTCCCCCTTACATATATCTCTCCTATATACATATAAATGGAGTATAGTATACTTCTTCTCTTTTCCCCTTTACATATTACTACTCCCAATTTTTGACATAAATGCCAAAGTTGTATAATATCTATATGTTAATACCAAAATGTAACAAGAAATAAGAGTGTACGTTCACAATAAGTACCATTCTCTTGTCCCAATTCTCCTATAGTACCTTACTTGCATGTAATGCAATCTAAACTTTTGCTGATAATTCCACTATGTGATCACCTACGAAGATGTTATTGTCATGAATGAGTGTCTTTGCATGTGCAATGTGTTTCTGCTATGCATCCATGTTTCGAAGTATCATGGCCTAGATTTTGTAGGTGTGGCCTTAATCTTGGCTTCTTCCTTTAATAATTATTCCTATAGATTTTTCAAATATATGATCCTTTCGTAATATACAAAACTATTGCTTGGGTCAAGCAATAGCTAGTGCACATTTTCCTTCATGTCTTTATCTGTCTTGGAAAATTTCTCCTTGATCTCTTTTGTAAAGATCTGGATGTTGTTGAAAATAGATTAATAAAAGTATGGATATATTTTTCAATCATTTTTTTCTCACTGATGTCAAACCTTCTACTTACTAGTAAGAGAATTTCTTAGATAATTTGAGTACTATCATTAGTTTGATTAATGAAGAGGATTTGATCAAATGAAGTAAAAATAGCACCTAGTGTAAAGATTGAGTTATGAAATGGAAAAGAAGTACAAGGATAAGTTAAGATAGTGATATTATAGTGCATTGATAATATACTTAAGGTTGCAAAGGATGGATACATTGATTAAATTTAGAACAACAAGTTAGATGAAGTATGTCTACCAAGCTTAAAAAATCTACATAGTACGTGCTAAGAAAAGTTAGTGTAAGCTAAGTAGAAAACTAGTTAAAATGAAGCAAATTCAATTTTAGTGTAAGTCAAGTAAATTTTAGTTGATTTTGAGCACCAGTAAACTTTAGTTCATGTAGAGTATTACAATAGTGGATGCTAAGCAAATTAGTATGTGTCGAACATCATAATAAAGTTAATGTTGAGTGTTAACATTATGAGAAAGATAATGAATTTGATGAGTGTAAAGTAGCAAGTTTGATTTCTTGGATTGTGTGAACTACGTGGAAGATAAGCTTAATGAGTTAGTGGCACAAAATTCAAGATGAACCTGATGCGAGAGCAACCAGTGGTGTAAGGGCAATCCTATATCACCCAAAAATATGATTAGTTTTAGTTTCTATTTAAAGTGTTTTCATTTCTAGATACCCATTTGGGTAAAATAAAATTCCAACTCTCATAGTTCCAATATTGGTTTTTTTGGTTAGATTTTTTGAGCACCTTGGGATATGTGTCAATGTAAAAAATGGGTTATTTTGTAATTGAGCCATAATTATGATGAGTTAGAGGATGTAAGTTGGAGGGATGATCATATTTGTAATTTAAAACACTTGAGAAAAATAATCAGGTCAAAAGGCTTTATGGTTTGAAAGTTATTGTAGTTTTAAGTTTCTTGGAGACCTCTTAAGAGTACTTTTAAGTCAGATTTGAGGCATTAAATGACCTTGTACAAGACCAAAAAATGAGGGATGAGCTTGTCCATAGGCTATAGAGTACTTCAATGGCTTTTCAGAGATGTAAATGGTTTGTCAATTAGAGTCCTAAATCAAAAGTTATGCCTCCCAGAAGTTGGACTATCATTTTTGGATTTTTCTAATTTTACACTGGCTTCTAATGTGATTTCTAGAACCTCCTATTTTAGTGGTGGATTCCAAATGGAATATTATAGAATGTATTCCTAACCCTAAACCTAATTGGGGTTTATTTAAGAACATTTGTGGCATTGTAAAGGCAATTCTTAGTGGAGTTTGAGAGAAGGTACTATGAGGAGGATTTTTCTCTAGGATCTAACCATTGTAAGCCCATAGGGCATGTATTTGGGTCTATTTACATGTACTAAATGTAATAGTATATTTTAATGATAATAATATTCTCCTTTTCCTCTATTGCATTCATTTTGGTTGTGGTTTGTGTCTTCATCGAGTGGTATCAAAGCAGGTTTTCCTGAGTGTGTAGACAGAGCATCGACTATAAGGTAGTTTGCATAGGACTATGTTGTTGTGGGTTTGAGACAAGAAGATGCCTCCACAATGGGAGTGTGATGGGAGGGCTAAAGTTATTATTCCTGAGATAAAAGCCCTTTAGAGAGAAGTGCAAGCATTGTAGAAGGATATCCGTAGAGGGATGAATGTTGCTGCAGGTGATGAAAGTGAGGAAGAAAATGAAGAAGAAGGAAATATTGGGCTAGAAGGGGAAGGAGATGAAGAATTCCTAAACTAGGTAGAGGAGAGGCTTTTTAGGGCCATAGCTAAGCTTGGAAAAAGACCTAAAATTGGCGTGGGTATGTTTTTGAGAAGTCTAAACCAGGATGAGTTGATTGACTGGATCAATGAACTAAAGGAATATTTTGAGTATGAGGATATCAGGGACCTAGATAGGGTTAAGTTTTTTAAGGCTAAAATGAAAGGCTATGCCAAAATCTGGTGGCAAGAGGTTTAGCTACAAAGAAATAGAAGAGGAAAGAAGAAAATCACAAGATGGCATGGCATGGTGGAAAAACTAAAGAATAATTTCATTCATGTTGATTATGAGCTTGATTTATTCAAGAAAATGCAAGGGTTAAAGCAAGCAGGAAAATCTATCTAGGAATATACAGAGGAATTTTACTAAGTTCTTATTAGTGTAGGGCATATAAAAGAAAGCAAGGAGAAGGTTGTTCATTACGTTAGTGGGTTAAGACCTACCATTCAAGATGACTTAAGTCTAGTTAGAATGACTAGCATTGAATAGGCATACTAGTTTTCCCTACGAGTTGAGGATAAGCTAAACAAAAGGTTTGATGGAAGGAAAAGAGGGTGTGGTCAAGAAGGAAGGGGTGGTGGTAGGTCATTTGGAGGCCAAAATGAGAACCAAAGAAAAAATGAAGATCTGGGTACTAGCTAAAACCAGAGGAATGAGGGTTTCAACCACTGCAATGATCAACACTGTGAAAGATTAGAGAGGAAAGATTAGAGAGGAAGAGGTAAATGACATGGACAAGGTTCTAGAAGAGTAGGATTTTTTGGTACTTATTTTCATTTCAATGAAGAAGGTCATTTTGCATTTGAATACCCTCAATGCCAAGGAAGGACAAATAGGAGAGCTAATGGACAAGTAAGGGTTTCTCATTTGGATGAGGATGCACAATCATCACATTAAGGGGATGTAGAAAGAGGAGAGGTTCTAGTAAATGAAAGGATCTTACAAAGGGGTGAGACTAAACCTAGACAAAGGAGGAGTTTGTTTCATACCAAGTGCAAGTGTGAGGGTAAATGTTGTGATGTGATTGTTGATGGTGGAAGCACTATAAAATTAGTGTCAAAAGAGATGATTTCAAAGCTAAAGCTCAAGAGGGAGAAAATACCCCAACCCTATCAGATTTCTTGGGTGAGGGATGATCATAAGGTTTTGGTTAGTGAACAATGTCTGTCCAGAAGTTCAAGATTGGGAGTTACCATGATGAGGCTTCCTATGACATCATTCCAATGGATGTCTACCATTTATTGTTGGGAAGGACATGGTGGTTTGATAAGCATGATGTACATGATGGTCATGCAAATACATTATCTCTAACAAAGGATAGAGCTTGCTACAAACTAAAGCCCTTGATAAAGGAAGATGAAAAGGTATGTAGCAGTGCTAGGGTATGTCTTGTTGATGAAGTAGTAAAATTCCACCTAAAATTTTAGGCCTATTGAGTATGGAGACGTCATCTCTGATAATGTTCTAAAAGGGTTGCCACTATTAAGGATAATTAGCCATCAAATAGATTTAATCCTTGAAGCTAGTTTTCCTAACAAGGCTGCTCATAGGATAACTCCTACTGAAAGTAAGGAGCTAAAAAAACAAGTTGAAAAAGTGTAGCTTCGTCACAAAGGAGTTATTCTATTTGGGGTTTGTTGTATTAGCTGAGGGTCTCAAAATGGATCTGGAGAAGGTAAAGGCCATTTTAAAATGGCCTTCTCCAAGGTCTGCTACTGAGGTGAGGTCATTCCATGGTCTAGTTAGTTTTTATAGGAGGTTCATTAGAAATTTCAATAGCATATGTACACCCTTGACTGAAACAATGAGCCAGGATAGAAGAAGTTCAAGTAGACTACATAAGCTGCAAGGAGTTTAGAATTTTTCAATAAGAAGGTGACAAAGAAACTTGTGTTGATACTTCCTGATTTCAATAAAGTGTTCCAAGTGGATTGTGATGCTAGTGGCAGTGCTATTGGGGCTGTACTGAGCCAAGAAGATAAGCCTATTACCTATTTTAGTGAAAAATTGAATGATGCAAAGAAGAAGTATTATGTTTATGATCAGGAGTTCTATGTAATAGTTCAAGCCTTAAAGAAATGGATGCATTTTTTATTGCCAAAATAATTTTTCTTGTATACTAATCATCAAGGATTATAGTATCTAAATAGTCAAGGTAAATTGAATCCGAGACATTTGAAATGGGTAGAGTAAATGCAAAGCTATACACTCATGCTAAAACATAGAAGTGGAAGGTCTAATAGGGTAGTAGATGCATTGAGTAGGAGATAGATGTTGCTAATAGTAATACTAGTTGAAATGGTTGGGTTTGATGAACTCAAGAATTTGTACCCCGAGGATCCTAATTTTAATGAAGCATGGGAGGCTTGTAAAGAACCTATTACTCTAGACAGGACAAGGTGGCTAGATTATTTGATTTAGGATGGTATGTTGTTCAAGGGTAGTCAATTATGTATTCCAAGGATTTCTATGAGCAAGAAATTGATCAAGGAGAAATACAATGGAGGAATGGCAGGACACTTTTGTTGGGATAAGACTATTGACATTATTAGCAAACATTATTTTTGGCCTCAATTGTCATAGGATGTGAAGAAGTCTATGTAGAGTTATCAAGTATGTCAAGTAGCCAAAGGATTTGGTCACAACACTAGACTTTATCAGCTATTTCATGTTCCATCAAAGCTTTGGGAGGACATATGTATGGATTTTTTTCTTGGATTGTCGAGGACATAGAGGGGTAATGACTTAGTATTTGTGGTGGTTGATAGGTTCTCCAAGATGGAAATTTTCATTAGATGCCACAAGACTCATGTTTTCGTACATATTGTATTTTTTTTAAAGAGAAGTGGTGACACTACATGGTCTCTCAAAGAATATTGTTTTTGATAGAGATACTAAATTTGTGAGGTATTTATAGAGGACTTTGTGGAAGAAGTTGAGGATAGAATTGAAGTTAAGTTCTATGCATCATCTATAGACTAATGGACCAAAAAAAGTGGCAAATAGAAGTTTGGGCAATTTGTTGAGGTGTTTAGTGGGAGATAAGCCCAAGGGATGGGATTTAATTCTACCACAAGTAGTGCTTACAATAATTCTATAAATAGGAGTACTAGTAGATCACCATTCCAAAATGTGTATGCGAAAATTCCAAGGACTACACTAGAGCTAAGAAAGATGGATCAAGGGGAGAGGACAAGTGCTCAGGTAGAAGAGTTTGCTAAACATGTCAAGAATCTACATGAGGAGGTACATGCACATATTACCAAGTTGAACAAACAATATAAGGCTAGGGCAGATCAAAAGAGGATACATAAAGAGTTCCAAGTAGGGTATCTAGTTATAGTATACTTTAGGAAGGAACACTTTCTAGTGGGTACCTACAACAAGCTAAAGATGAAGAAATTTTGTCCTTGCAAAATTTTGAGGAAACATGACTTAGGAATTCTTATGAGGTAGACTTGCCAGATGGGATTCACATTTATCCCATCTTTAATATTGCATACTTAACAGAATCTCATGATGATGGTGCATATGAGGGGTTGATGTTGGAGCCATGTCTAATTCCTACTTCACTGAAGGAAGAGATTGAAGACATCCTAGATAGTCATGTGGGCCAGAGTACCAGAAACAAGTAGTGTGAAGAATACATGGTGAATTGGAAAGGATGACCAATAGAAGACTCAAATTGGATATCCATAATGGAGGTTGCCCATTTTGGTTTTCCTCTATCAGCTATAAAGTGAAGGGTCACTTTTCAATCTACCTTGGGTGTCTAATGCAAGAGCATCTAGTGGTGTAAGGGAAATTTTGTATCACCCAAAATTATTCTTATTTTTAATTTTTGTTTAAAGTGTTTTCATTTTTGGATACCCATTTGGATCAATTAAAAATTCCAAATCTCATAGTTCCACTATTGGTTTTTTGGGTTAGAGTTTTTGAGTACCTCAAGATACATGTCAATGTAGAAAATGAGTTATTTTGTAATTGAGACATAATTATAATGAGTTAAAGGGTGTAAGTTTGAGGTATTATTATATTTGTAATTTAAAATAATTTAGAAAAAAAATAGGTCAAAAGGTTTTACAGTTTCAAAGTTATTGCAGTTTTAAGTTTCTTAGAGACCCCCTAAGAATGCTTCCTAATCAAATTTGAGGAATTAAATGACCTCATAGAGGCCCAAAAAATGGTGGAGGATCTATGCTCATCCATAGTGCTATAGGGCACTTTGAGAGCTTTCTAAAAATGTAAAAGGTTCACCAATCAGAGTCCTAGATCAAAAGTTATGCCTCCCAGAAGTTGGACTACCATTTTTGGATTCTTCTAATTTTACATCGGTTTCTAATGTGATTTCTAGAACTTTCTATTTTGTTGGTGGATTCCAAATGACATATTCTAGAATTTATTCCTAACCCTAAACCTAATTGGGGTTTATTTAAGAACATTTCTGGCATTGTGAAGGCAGTTCTTGGTGGAGTTTGAGAGAAGGTACTATGAGGAGGATTTTTCTCTAGGATCTAACCATTGTAAGCCCATAGGGCATATATTTGGGTCTATTTACATGTATTGAATGTAGTATAATATTTTACTAATAATAATATTCCCCTTTTCCCCTATTGCATTCATTCTAGTTGGGGTTTTTGTCTTCATCAGAACCATTTTGACTTGAATTCAAAGAGGATTAAAGGAGAAGTTTCTAGAATGGAATGAAAAGAAATGATGGGTAGATTCATTGAATTATACTTAATCCAACCTACCATAAAATGTATGAAGGAGGGTGAACAACAAAATATCTTAATTTTCTATTTATAGAGATGGCTGGTCAAAAGAAAAGGTTTTCATGTGTGAGAACCTGAGGAAGACAAGGAGTTTATGGTATTTCTTCATTAAGTGACCTAAGAGAAGAGTCTACATTGGCAAACAAAGAAAAAAGGATTAAGGGTATGGATGTTTGAAGGGTAAACAATCTATCAAAGCTAAAGCATGTGAAAGCCAAGCAGAATGGAGGACTAAAACAAAGATCTACAATTTGCAAGTGTGTTGTAATTTTTTATCAAATCAAGCATTACTAATACTTTATAGTCATTATACAAGTCTAGCATAAATCCTTTGAATTAAGGTTGACTCAATAGTCATTTATAAATACTTTAAGTGGGTGACATTCCAAGTGAATGATATAAAGTCCTCTAACAAGACTCACTCCTAATAGGCTGATTGAAATCCTTTAACTAGGTCACATTTAATAGTGTGCATTATAACCTTTAATAGGGTTTTCCTTTCATAGGGAATCATTTAAGAAGGGTGAGAATGAGTAGCATGTTACTGGTGGTTTTTACCAAATTGGGTTTTCACATTAAATCATTGTGTGAAATGTGTTATTGAATTTATTATGTTTCGTACTTACTATTGGTCATGTTTTCACTTTAGGTCTATCTAAATATATCTCTAAGTGAGTGTTTTAGGTTCCTTTTGTGAGAAGTAGAGTTTGGTACTTTTAATTTTATTAACCCTAGAATAATCCTAATTCTTGTTTCACTAAATGTTGCCCTAAGAGAGCCTTTGGGTTGTGTGCCTTTTCAAATTAAAATGTGTGGGAGAAATCATTTTAAATTCCTCCTTTCTATTTCTGGGAACCTTTTGAAAAGTCATTCACTTTGTTTAATTATATCCTAAATTTACTAAAATATTTTTAACCCAATCTTTTATCTCTAATTTTCTACAGGTTCATGTTTTATTGAAAAAATAATTGAGTAATGATAACCCTTGATCTTCTCAAGGTTTAGGGTTGTCTCCTTGTCACCATAAGAAATCACATATCATTTTCCACTAGTGACATGTGTATATGCTACTTTAGTATGTTAGAAACACTAAATTAAAACAATCAAAAGCATTTTCATACTAATTTAACATAACTTCATGAGAGACAAAGTGAAGTCCTCAAATGAGGATATGAGCCATGGATAGGCTCCCTCAATGAGGATGATCACTTGATGTAGAGGTGTGTCTATTAGCTAAGATGACTTCATTATGTATTTATGCTCAAATGCTCAAATGGTCTTCAATGGAGGATTTTTGATAGATTTTGGTGAATGGATTTGATGTAAAAATGGCTTCTCAAAATGGCATTATGGATTTAGTTTCTAGATTGTGTTGTTTTTGCAAAGGGGAAGGATCCAATTTATAGGCAAGAGGCTTGAGGGATGGAGGGCTAAGATGGAAGGAAAGGAGAAAGCTTATGGAGGGCTCAGATTGAATGAAAGGAGAGCACATGGATTGTGCTTCCTTACAACCAATCAAGGAGTGACACATGTCATAGGATGAGAGGATGGAGGAAAGGGCAAGGATGAGTCAAAAAAGGAGGCTCAAGGGATAATATTTTCATAAAGACCCTTCATAAGTGCTTTGTAAGAGCATTGAAGGAGAGTGTAAGAGATATTTAAGGGTCATTTATGTTGGAGGGTGAGGAATTTAGACTTGGGTTGGATTAAGAAAGTTTTAAGCTTGCTTAGGATTGTGCAAATGATTAGAGGATGGATTAGGATGGTTTAGGATTAGCTTAGGGATAGGCAAGTGGAGGGCAATAAATGAGGGTGGGTGAAGGAGGAGATATTTTTTAACTTTGGCTTGGGTTAGCAAGTCTTAACCCATGTTTAGGGAATGTGACAAGGTTAGGAAGGGATTAGGATTAGGATTAAAGATAAAGATTGACATATTCTAGAAGAGTCTAGGATTTGGATGAGGATGAAGACTTTCTAGAAGAGTCTAGAACTTCCTAGGATGAGGATAAAAAAGGTTTTTAGAAAATTAGTAACATTTTATTTATTTCAAGGGTCTAGGTTGAGGAGATATTTATTAAAATATTTTTAATAAACATGAGGATTAATATTTAATCTTAATTAAATATTTTGAGTTGGGATTATGGGTAGGAAATGATGGGATTAGCCTTTAATCGAAATTAAAGAAAGATTAGAAGATTTTGGAAGAGGTTAGTGGTCTTAAGGAAATTGGCCAAGTTTTGGGCAAAAAATAAATAAATTATTTATTTTGAGTTTTTTGGTCAATTTATTAATTAAATAATTAATAAATAAGGAAATAATGTTTAAATAAGATTAAAATTTTTTGGGAGGGATTCCTTAATTAAATATTTTAAATTAAGATAAAGGGATTTAATGGCATAAAATTAAATAAATTAATTAAATAATTAATTAATTAATTAATGATGATGTCATTAGGGACTTTTTTCAAAAAATAAAAATATTTTATTTTCTAAAAGATTTTTAGGTGTCTACATTTTGCCCCTCTTTGTTGTGATGTTGTAAGTGGCATGGCATCAAAGATAAGAAAATAAGATGCCCAAGGCTAGAGCAAAAGAGGAGAGAATGGACTATGAGATGCCCCCTCAAGAAGGTGGTGGGGAGAGAAAGTGAGGCTCGATAGAATCTTGAAAAGTACAAGAATCTTTGCGGGTGGGAGGATGAAGAGTGGCTTAAGAGAAGAGGTTTAGTTAGCTCAAACTCTCACTATGGGAGAATGATAAAGGAGAAAATTAGAGGCACAAGAGTAAATAAGCTTAACACTTTCAGGATTTGGGGAAGGATGAAGGAGCAGAGCATTATGAAAAAGAATCCAAGATAGGGAGATGGATGATGGGATGATAAACTGATGCAACAGGATTTCAAAGAGCTAGATTGGTAAGAGATGGGTTTCAGAGATCCCTAGGACTAGGATTGTGGATCTCAAAAGATGAAGCTTGGTGGATTGATTTGATTGGTGGATCCTAAGACTAGGATTGTGGATCCCTAAAGCTAAGAGTGATGATTGATTCAAAGAGATATTGATGCATAACTTGGGGTAGGAGAGATAGATGCTGGATATGGATGGGGAATAATGGAGATGAAGGGATTCCATTGAATCATTTTGTGCGGGGGGATACTTCAAAGAGAAGTACCACCATGTAGTTGAGCACTAGATTTGTTATAGGACCGTTGATTAATTGCCAAGGTTAGCAAGAACATCAAGCCTTTTCACTAATTTTCTAGAGGACTGACGGACATGACTCAAAACAAACATGGAAGGATTACCCTAGTAGCACACATGAATCCCACAAGAAGCAGCATGGAACTGACACTGGGTAACCCACAAGTGGAAAAGAAAAAGAAACAAAAGACCTGATCAAAACCTTACGCTCAGATTGCCCCATTCCTAGTATACCATGATATGGAAGATCATGGCAACCTTGAGGAGGGAACCAAAAGATTGCTTGGAAAAGATACTTCAAGACCCAAAGGGAAGATTCCAAATCAAAAGAAAGTGAAAATTCAAAAGAGAACCATTTGTCAATGAGATGAGTAGGACAAGGTACTAACAAACCAAGATCAGACATGAGGAAAGCTATATCCTATAAGGATCTATCAGAGAGCACCTAAGCTAATGGATCTGGATGAGTGATGCATTTGGCAAGCTGAATTAAGAAGGATAACACTTTGGTGACAAGAGATCTAGCTAAAGGATGCATTTGGAATAGCTAACCAAGAGTTGTGTGATGTGTGCAAGATGTTGATCAAGGATGGACTGACACGAAAGCTGGATAGATACAATGGTACTAAGCTAAAGAGGATGTACAAGCTGATAGACCAAGATATGGTACAAATGTACAATGTTGTTCATGTGTTTGGGTTGGTGAGATGGAAATGCTTTAGAGTGTTTTGGATGTTTGCAATGTGTGATAGATGGATAGTTGGATAGTTTGAGGGTTTTGTGAAAAGCTTAAGTGAAATAGAATTTGTTTGTGCGTGTGATAGGGTACAAACTAGGATACAAGATTATTTACAAGTTGGAATATGATACAAGCAAGAATATAAATAAGGATAATTAGAAGAGGTTGAACAAGATGGCATATAATACAAGTTTGGAATATGGTACAAGCTATGGACAAGATTTGTATATACAAAGTATGATAAAAGGGATGATACAAGCTTTGGTACAAGATTTACAAGCTGAGGTATATGATTTACAAGCTGTACAAGACGTATTTATAAGCTCCATTAGATTTTGGATATTTGGTCAAAACACCAAGGGAACAAGCAGGTGTCTTATTGGATTGTGAGTGGATGGATGAGGGATAGGATAGTGATAGATAATGGATTAGTCTTAGTACACAAGGCACTAGAATTACTAAGTTTTCACCAAGGTACCTATCCAAGGCACTTGAATTGCCAAGTTTTCACCATTGGATGATTATTTCTCTTTACTATTTATATTTTTTGAATTTTTCAAAAGCTAGGTATACCAAGGATCTTCAAGCATAGAATTTCTTGAGATGAATGATGTTAGTAGGATCATTCAAGAGTTCTCCTTCTTCTGTAGATAGTTGATAGGCTCTAGAGCTAAAAGAAGCAGTGACAACATAAACGCCAAGCCATGTAGGTTCCAACTTACCTTTCTTTTCCCAATCCGCTTGGACTTTCATGTTTTCTTTTAGGACCATGTCACCTGGCTGAAAGTGTCAGGGAAGCATCTTCTTATTGAAGTTCCTTTTGAGATGAGATTAATAGATTGTGAGGTGATCATAGGTATGTTGTCACTTCTCATCTAGGATGTTGGTGTTTGAAAATGTTATTGATTTTCAATTACCCTGATGAGAATAGAACACATCTAGGGCCAGCTAACTCCCATTTTCAACATGCCCATTCAGACACTAGGCCAATTATAAGGCTAGACCCTTCTTCTTCTTTAGGCTCTACAAAACCTAGGTGAGTGAACCTACAAATTCTTTATATGGTACCAGTTGTCAAAGCATACACTAAATCTAATATGAAGTAGATAAAAGTCTTATTTCTCCTGATAACTCATGAAATAACATCAATCTACAGTAGCTAAATGTAGATCTAGGAATCTCACAAACTGAGTGAGGGTTCAACTTTTATAGCTCTTCAACATGAAAGGGGAAAAGAGTTTGATTATTGATTTTAATCTCAGAAAAACCTCAAATATGCAGCAGTATAATAGGTGATCCTATAAATGATCAGTTCCTTATGTATTGGGCAGTTCACACAAAAACCTAACACACATCCCTAAAAATCATTGACATATGCCATACATCAAGACTTCCTGATCTATCTATCCACTTTGTGAATTAGACATCTGCATCCTTCTGAACCTCATACTCGACTTATCCCTTCATAAAATCTACAATCCTATGATGAAGAATCAAGCATTTACATAACTCTTTGAGTCACGAGAAAAATAAATCAACATATACAACCAATGGGTTGCAACTGAGTTTCATATTCTTTGTTTAAAAAACAAAAAAGATCACAAAAAACATGAATTGGAGACAAGATATCAGAATGAAGATATACTTGTTGCTGCCTTATCATTCATTTCCTTGAAACACATTACAATAAGATGCACGAAATTTAAATGCAAAACTACCTAATAGATGAGACTATCTGTATTCTTATTTCTTTCTGTTCATTACATGAAAAATTTGTTGAAGAATGGTATCACAGATCTGAGAGAACTCAAGATTGGAACCATGAATGGTCTCTCAGTTACAAAAAATTGGAACCCCTCAAATGATAGAAAGAAAGAATGATATAGAAAAGGGTGAATTCCTGGATCTGATCTACAACTGCCATCTATCCACTTGGAATTCAATCTTTCTCAACTAAATCACCTCTCTCTTCTTTCTACCATTGTGATCTTATTTGATTTCATCATTTTTTGTAACTGATTTGCAAATGTCTATTTTTGAATGATGAAAACTTGCTCACTCACTAAAATATCTGATTTACCTTATGAAAACCTAGTGAACTCCCCAAATAACTGACTTAAACGTGACCCCAACTTCATTTTCATTGTATGCTATTGATATTCAAGTCATTACTATGTTGGAAAATAATTCTGGACTTAGATATTTGAATTTGGTTGCAAGTTTGAAATCTGCAAGAAAACCTCCTGTAGCATGAACACATTTCTTCCTATAAAAAAACCAACTTCAGAATCAAAAATTTCATCTTCTCCCAATTTTGGCAATATATAATAAGGCATATCTAGCCTCTTGGAAACCCCCAGAATCTTATTTCAAAAATTAGTCCCCTACTAGAAGGTTCAGGCTTGCAACTTTGATTTTTTATAAAATTTGAAAAATTCTAAAGTATAAACTTTAGAAAATGTCTCTCTTTGAAATTTTTGAACGTGCATACCCACTGCCCAGAAAAATAAATAAAAAATTATTTTCAATTTTCTACAAATTTTTCCTTGCCCTTTGAATCTAGGGTCAAACTGACTTTGACCCAGCTGCCATGTGTCTGCATTTGATTGGCCCACATGGTCTGCATCATCTTCCACATGTCATCTTCTTTCCATTTTGTGATGCCTAACCAGTGAGCAACTTTGATCAGCAAGATAATGAGAACTATTGGATGTGCCACGTGCCACAATTCGGTGCATCTCTAGACCTACTTGCCACATCACCTTGCCTCAAAATTTGTGCCACATGGCACCTTGTAGTTGGTTAGGAACTCGTCACCATGTGCCACATCAATGTCGCTATCTCACAATATTAACTCTTGTACATATTCTGCTTGGCGAGATAGCAAGGGCCGCTCGATTCGCCACATGTCATCATCTTGTTGCTTGGATCCACATTAGCGTGGCAGAATATTTGTTTAAAATTATGACTTCATGACCTCCAGCTGGTCGACTAGGACCCACACCCAAGACATAGCCTTTCCAAAAGGCACCTGTCCTTAAGAAAACCTTTATGTTGAGTGCTTTTTCTTTTAAAAACTCTGAAATACCCACTCACAATGAATGTGGGATTAAGAGTTCAGACTATCCCCTATAACTACCTTACTCAAACTCATGCTTTCCTTTTCCTTTCAGCATGCATGCTCTAATTCCTCTCAAACCATGGAGCTCCTTGTGTGATGTGGACCGGTGCCCCTTTTGCATGAATTTTGTTCTTTATTATATTTTCCTTTCATTTTGCTCTTAACGCAGGCTTTGGCAGTGATTTTGTCTACATGATATCTCCTCTCGTGCTTGGATGTGGACATTCTTTCGTGTAATCAAACACTTTTAAGAGCATCCACCAAGCTTTTGCACTTGATATACATGTTAACAAGGCTACTCTAAAAATTTGTGCACATGGCAAGTGCAAATTGCCTATGAGCGACAACAAAAAAGTGGACACTTTTTCCTTTTGAAAAGGCATTCTTGAGAATGCGTATCTACAATAGCTTAATATATGTGAAAAAGTCTTTAGGTGGGTTGTGTGTGGTAAGAAAGATGTGCAATGCCTCCTTCAAATGGCCCTCTCTACATAATGCCATGAAGTTGAGATGAGCAGTGGCAAGCAATTCCATTTTATGATTGCGGGATCTTCCTTACAATGCGCCATTTTTCTTTAATGCTCATTAGCTAGCTCTTCATCTAATGGGATCCCTAAGGTGACTGGTTGCTCTCATGTGCTACTTAATCCTTTAAATTCAACTCCCCTATCTTCTATTGCTGTTCCTTATATGTGAGCCAAGCTCCTTCCAATTGCGTGAGGTGCAGCTTCCTCAGCAAAGCGTGGACTTTTCTTAGCCAATTCCCTACCTTTTGACTACATTTTTTTTTATGTGTATGGGCGCTCCATTTTTCTCGTACCCATTTTCATGTAATCCCCATGGCATTATCTCTTGTATTCTCACTGGAAATGGCATTGGAAGGCTCTCAAGCCACTTGAAAATTGTTATTTATTTACAAATACAAAAATGGTAGAGTTTAATTCGAAAGAAAGTTAGAAGCAAGAGATCATAGATGAGAACTCCGCGAATATTTTTTCTTATAGGTGTTTTAGCAGTTGCCATGAAGGTGAACAAGGGAGAGTTTGATCTTCATTATGGGGATGGATGTTTGATATGATTGTATTGCTCCTACCATTTCATGAAGCTACTCTACTCCAAGAACATCTCAACTGAAAAACTCTTATCTGCAATCATACGCCCAATGTATCTTTCAAGCTCATCTTGTGCAAGACTTATCGGTGCTTTGTAGGCCTCTCCTAAATGAGCCCAAAATACTGTGTGCTCTGTTAAGGATGTGAAACTTGTGCGGCTAGTTCTTTATCTTGCACTGCAAGTTCTCTCTTTGTCTTCCATCCATTTCTCAAGAACTATGTAACAATCAACAATGTCATCGCATTGCATCATGCTATTTGAAAGCATCATAATAGCCAATTTTGTTGTCCTTGCAATGCATTTTATACCATTCCAGCTTTGTCATATAGCTTTGGATCAGGCTAAACTTCAGGTTGAGTTTCTCAGTGTTCTTTTCTTGCTCATTTTTGGCCTCTCTAGCATTTTGTTAGTGCAAAAAATGCATGAATGTCCATCCTTTTTTTAAGAAATTTCATCATACCTAAGATCAAATATGTCAAGGTGGATTGACATTTGAGAAAGTCAAAAATCAATATCCCTAGTTTTCTCCCTGTAATGGGGCCGGTTTAACACCAATCAGTTTCAATTTCACTCATAGACATTCATCTTACTCTTTTCTTCAAGATAACAACCCTTTGTATAGTTGAAGCTCGGACCAGATCTTTGATATCTTTTGAATTTTAAACTAGCCTCTGCTCTTCTTATTTTCTCAATCTTCTGAACACTTCTTTGTTACTTCATGTCCACAAACACTAAATACAAATTGTACAGATTTTGTACATTTTGGATGATCTCTGCAGTGGTATGTACTTTGGAAATAGTGACCAAAATTTATCCTACTATTGCATATCTTATTTCCAACTATGAATTTGGTGCCAGAAGGCCCTTTAACTGGTCTCAAAAACTGATCCAAACACCTGATCAAGCTCTGAAAACTGGCACACTGACTCTTTTTTCTACATACTTGCACCCTATCAAATCTCCTCTCATGAATAATTCCTAGACAAAAGATATTGACTGTCAAAGTTGCCTTCTCAGATTTATCTGCAAGCAAACATGTCAGAAAACCATAAAATGGGTTCAGAATTGGCTTCGAAAATTGGGTAAACTAACACTTGGGAAAATAGAACTCGGGGCACTGGCTCTCTGTGATGAGGAAAATATGGATATGCAATTTGGGCACATGAAGAATCACAAGATGCAAATGGAGGATGTTCAAATTGTGCTACATGGAATTTTACAACTAGGAGCACTGACTAAAAAACAATTTTTAGAAATGGAATGACCTTGGTAAAGTGTGAAGACGGATTTGTCAAGTTCAGAAAACTAGCATACTTGTAGTATTTTCAGTGGAAAATACAAGGAAATAAACCATTCAATCTTACCTATCATGAATCTCAAGTTATAATGTCTCGAATAGGGGTCTTGACAAATCTGTAAATGCTGACACCAATAAAAGTTACAAATTATGTTTGGAATCGCATTTGAAAACTGATCAAACAGATTCATCATAAGTTGTAACTTAAAAAATAACAAGTCTCTGACCTATACAATACAACACAAAAGGATTTTCAGCATTTTGATCAACTGGTCAAAAATTATAACACGTCAAATAGGGCTTCCCAAAAATGTGTGCAATTTGTAAATGTGTGAAAATAGTAACTAATCAACTTTGAGGGATTCAAAACCTAGTCAAACAAACTGAAAATGACTCAAAATTTGAAACATAGGTTCTTGGGTATGGATATTAGACACTCCCAAAGTGGCTAGTCATGACACATTCCTGGGTAAAAGATATTCAAATGCAAACTGGGCCTTTGATCACTATTTGACACTTGGGCAGAATTGCAAATTTTGACACTAGCTCAAAATGGGACATTGCAGAATGATTCGGGATGGAAAAATAACATTGTGGATCACATGAATATGTCAAATGAAAGGTGTTAAGCCACTTAAACACCATTTAGGCCTCAAACTGATAATTGGCTACATATGCAATAAAAAGCATTTTAGGGCATCGATTCTTAAAAATTTTCAATATGTGACTCAAAATTGACCATGCAATTTTTAGTCTCAACATAGGAGATCTAGCTAGGTGAGTCGAGCTACTCTGTATTCTTTATCTGATATTTTCCCTTGCAAAGATATGCGCAAGGAGGGAAGTTTATCCTCTATGGGTAGTACCGCTTCGACACCATAACCTAGGGAGTATGGAGTTGTTACTGTGGATGTACAGAAGGAGGTTCGATAGGCCCATAGGGCTGGATTTATTTGTAGGTACCAATCGCGACTAGAATCATTGACAACTTTCTTTAGGATTTTGAGGAGGGTTTTGTTACTTGCCTATGTCTGGCTATTACCTTTTGGGAAATATGCGCTAGAAAAGTGGTGCTGGATGTGGAGGGAAGTGCATAATTCTTCTATGTTGAAATTTTCAAAGTTACCTCCGTGGTCAGTGAAGATGGTGGATGGGATGCCGAAGCAGTAAACAATGTGGTACAAGATGAACTTGGAGACCTGAACTCCTGTAGCTGATACTAGGGGGACTGCTTCCACCCATTTAGTGAAATAGTTTGTAGCTATTATTATCCATTTATGTCCATCAGATGAGAGAGGTGTGATGATTCCAACTAGATCAAGGCCCCAACATGCAAAGGGCCAAGGTTGTGCAATAGGCTGTAGATGTTGTGTTGGAGAGTGCATAAGATTGGTGTGCTGCTAACATGGGAGACATTTTCTGACAAAGTCATAGGAGTCTTCTTCAATGGTAGGCCAATAGTAGCCTACTCTAAGGATTTTTCAAGCTAGGACAATACCACTCCTGTGGGCACTGCAAAGTCTGGAGTGTACTTCTTTTAATGCCATCGCAACCTCATTTTGGTCTAAACACCTAGAGAGAGTATTGTGATAACCTTGACGATATAGGGTATTGGCGATGATGACATAGCGGGATGATTTTTGGATGAGGTTTTCGCATTGGTTTCGTGTGAGGTGAGGGGATATGATACCATCTTAAGGTAAGTGTGGATTTCATCATACCAAGGGGATTGAGGACCAACCAAGATGCAAACATGATTTGAATCCTCATTTGCATAGGCAGGTGTGAGGAGTTTCTTGACTGAAAACTCATATTGCATAGCTGCTTGGGGAATTTCCAAGAGAAAGCTAATACTAGGCATAGCGTCCGCTGCTTTGTTCTGCATTTGAGGCACTTGTATAAACTGAAGCTTTGTAAAATGTTGGGTTAGCTAATCAACTAGCTCTTTGTAGGGTAATAGCTTTTCATCTTTGGTTTGATATTCATTTAGGACTTTCTTGATGATGAGCGGAGAATCACCAAAGATTTGTAACTCAGTGATGTTCCATTTTGTGGGTATCTTTAATCTTGCTATCAGAGCCTCATATTCAGCTATATTGTTGGTGCTAGGGAATTGTAGCTTAAAAGCTTTTGGAATGTAATCTCCTTGAGGTGTGACCAACAATATTCCTACCCCTGATCCATGAGATGTGTATGAGCCATCAAAATAAATTTTTCATGGGGGTTGTTCTTCAATTAGATAGATATGTTCATCTGGAAATTCTATGATCAAAGGATATGTATCTACTAGAGGTGCATTAGCTAGGTGATTTGCTATAGCTTGCCCTTTGATTGCCTTTCTGTCCACATACTAGATGTCAAATTTGCTAAGGAGCATAACCCATTTGGCCAAACAACCTATAAGTGTTGTTCTAGAGAGCATATACTTGAGAGGATCAATTTTGGATACTAGTTGGATGGTATGACTTAGCATGTAGTGGCGAAGCTTTTGAGTTGAGAAAACAACTACCAAACAAGGATTTTCCATAGGAGTGTAATTGAGTTCATAACCAACTAGGGTTCTATTGATATAGTAGATGGCTCTTTCTCTACCATAGCCATCATGTTGTGCTATAAGTTCCCCTAGAGCAATAGGCATTGTTGATATGTACAAGATGAAGGGATGACTAGGAACTGGTGGAAGCAAGATAGGGGGATTGGTGAGATACTGCTTGAGCTGATCAAAGCTGCATTGACATAAAGAATCCCACTTGAAGTTCTCATTTTTCTTTAGTAGATTTAAAAATGGTGTACACTTATCTGCAAGCTGGGAGATGAAGCACCAGATGGATTGAAGCTTTCTTTGAAGAGTAAAAAGTTGTTGCATTGTCTAGGGAGGAGGCATGTCTAAGATATTCTTGACCTTCTTGGGGTCGATCTCTATACCTCATTTAGAAACTATAAAGCCTAGAAGCTTGCCAAATGTGACCGCAAAGACACATTTCTTTGGATTCAACATGAGATGATATTTGGCTAACCTATCAAAAAATTTCTCTAGGTCAGCAAGATGATCCATGAAGGTGTGAGATTAAACCAAGATATCATCCACATAATCCTCCAAAATGCTATGGATAAGATCATGGAGAATGGTTGTCATAGCTCTTTGATAGGTAGCCCTAGCATTCTTTAGGCCAAAAGGCATCATTTTGTAGCAAAAGGTTCCCCAAGGGGTAGTGAATGCTATCTTATGCTGACCCTCTTCTGCAATATTGATTTGATTATACCCAAAAAATCCATCCATGAGGGATAGAATTTTATGTCTAGCTATAAGGTCTACAATCATATCTATGTTGGGTAAGGGAAAATCATCTTTTTGACAAGCTTTGTTAAGATCTCTAAAATTAGTGCAAATTCTGATGTCACCAAAAGGCTTAGTGATGGGGACCATGTTGGACATCCACTTTGAGTAGTTGATAGGTCAGATAACCTTAGCAGATAACATTCTTTCTAATTCAACTTTGACTAGTAATGCCACCTTGGGGTGCATTTTTCTAAACTTTTGTTTGATGGGCCTAATCTTTGGATCGACTGTAAGATGATGAACTAAAAGCTTTGGATCAAGTCCTGGCATGTCCTAATATGACCATTCAAATCAGCCAATGTTCTCTCTTAAGACCTCAAAGAGGAGATCAGCTTGTTCTTGTGATAGGGATGCAACATTGTGAACAAGTCTGGGGATCTCTAAAGAACCGATGTTGACTTCTCTAGTATCCTCAATTAGAATAGAAGGCACCTTTAGTCGATTATCTTGAGGAGGCAATTCTAAATCCTCATGTTCTTCTTGTGACTCTAGATTTTCTCACTGAGGGGTTCTCTGCGCTACCTAAGCTAGTCTCAAATTTTCCTTAGTTCCAGTTTTGGGTGTATTGGAACTAGGTTGAGGATTTTCTCCAAAATATGCCTTGGGATCTAGCTTATAGATATAGGTAGAATTTGGCTTTGTTTTCTTGGGAGGAGTTTTGACTCCCATGAATCTTAGAAGTGCTTCCTCTAATGTGAACTCATTAATGTGTTTGATGCTTGGTTGGTCCCAATCTATGAGTTCAGGGTGAGCAAGTGGTAGGTCGATGAAATGGATGGATAGTTCTTGGAGAATAGAGTCTTCCAAGGAGATTTGGTCTAGGATATCATCATAGGCTCTCTTTTCAACTTCCTCCAAAATGTCTTCAATTTCTACAAGGTCATGGTGGATGTTCACAAAAGCATGACCATCCATATTGGTGCCCCCAATTGTGGGTATGCCAAAGCCTAGACCTAACTTCTTTTCCCATTTGTGTGCTTCGATGGGACACTGCATGCCTCTTTCCTCTGGTCCTAGACCACCACCTTGACAGTTCCCATTTTTAGTGATGAGCTTATGTGCTTGGGGATACTTCTGGCTGAAGTGATCAAGACGTGCTTGATTTCTTGGAGGTGCATCCTTATGTAACCAATTGTTGATATCTGAAGTGAGCTCCTCATGAAGAGGGATTCTCGAGGATACAAAGATTGTTGGGCCAAGCTGTGTGTATCAAGGAGGTGGAGTCTCCTTGGCTCTATGATATGTGGGTCATCCATGGGTGTGTGGATCAAGTGGCAATGCACCAACTACAAATGCATGAAACGGGCTATACTCTCCACAACCTTTGTTGTTGATCTTTAGGGTAGATAGGGTGGAGGCAAGGATGGTTTCTGGGTCATTATAGGTGTTGGATGAACTGGTAATGGATTGGCTGATTTTGATGCTAGGGAAATGGTTTGTATACGAGGCTTCAACTTTATTGCAATAAGCAAAGGGTTCTGGATCGGCATGGATGGTCACTTCAGTACCATGATGCAAAAATTTGAGGCACTGATGATATGTGGATGGAACGACCTTCATGGCATGGATCCATGGCATCCAAGGAGGATGTTAAATGGTAGGTTTAGATCAACAACATGGAAAATTATTTCCTAGATGACCGGCCCAACCTTGATGGGTAGCAAAATTGTTCCCTCTGTGGTTCTCTCCAGATTATCATAAGCTTTAATGGTGATAACCTCATTGATGATATTTTTCTTAGTATACCCATCTTGTTTTATGAATTTTAGGGTGCAAATATTCAAGGCTGATCCATTATCTATCATTACTCTTTTTATGATGAAATTGGATACCATAATGGCTATGCAAAGTGGAAGGGTGTGATCTAGCTTGACCATGGGTATGTTAGTAGGCTTGAATGATAAGGCACATGAGGATGAAAGGTGTCCAACAAGATTATGAAAATTAGTCACATTGATATCCGAAGGGACACGAGATTCTATGAGAGCACTATCAAGGATGTCTTTATACACAGGACTAGTATCTGGCATGTTCCCAAGGTGTTCCAAGATATTGTACTAGATTTTTGATGGAGTTGATGATGTTGCTAGGGTTTATGATGTTCAATCATGCTCTTTGAGTCGTGACTACACACTCATTGTTTGGGCCTTAGATATTGATAACATTGACAGAAGGCTCTTTCTCAAATATACAACCTATGAGGCTACCATAGTCTGTATAGGATGAAGTGTGGTCATTGTTCTTCCCATGCTATTGGTTTGGCTGGCAGTTTTTGGTGTTGTTGTTGTTGGTTTCGATGGGTGTTTTTCCAGGATTTTGGTTGTTGTGAGGAGGAAAAGCATTTTGATAGATTGCAAGCCTACATTGGGAGAAGTTTCTGCACCAACTATGATTTCTTTTCGATCAATGAGGTCTTGCACATAATATTTCAGCTTCATGTATCTAAGGATCATGTGCCCTTTCACCCTATGAAACTTGCATTACTCATTGTCTCTATACCATGCAGCTTTGGATTGGCTTGGGTCAATTTGCTGGGTAGGAGGAAATTTGATGAGGTTTTCCTTGACTAATTTCTCAAAAATGACATCCAATGGCTCACCAAGGGGTGTAAAGTTTCAAGGTGCAGGTTGGAACTTGGGCTTTGGTCCTACAGCTACATTGATGGCATTAGCTTGATTGTTAGACCCTTGAAAGTTGGGCTTTGGATTGTGGCTTTGAAAGCTTTGCTAATTTTGCTATTGGTTGTTGATAGCTTGTTGATTGTTTGGTTGAGAAGGTGGGTTAGACTAATTTTGGGAAGGAGCAACAATATTTACATGTCTGGTGTTAGTGACCCCATCTATTGCAACATGCTTATTTTTGTTCCAATACCTAGACTTGTCATTTGAATGTGTTTGATTTTGGTTGGCTTGCTTGTAAATATTGACCACACCATCTTTAATGAGTCCTTGCTCAAGGATCATTCCTTTTTCTTTGATATCTTTGTAGGTTTGCAAATAGTTCATGGTCATGTGATGAGCTAAGCTAGGATGGGCATTATCAATAAACATTTTCACCAAATGGCGCTCTGGCAAGGTGCAAGATATGTGGGTGGTAAGGGTTTTCCATCTTTGCAGATATTCACCAAAACTTTCTCCACCCTTTTGCTTGGTGTGGACAAGATCAACCATTGATAATTCTGTCTCAACAAGATGGGCATATTGGGCTACAAATTCCTTTGACAATTCAGATAAGTTTTTGATTGTGCCATATGGGATTCTATAAAACCATTCAAGAGCTGGTCTGGCCAAACTTTTTGGGAAGAGGTGCTAAAGGAAGATGTCACTATATGCCACTTCTTGGCAATGCACGTAAAATTCTTTGATATGTGTGATAGGGTCTCCTTTTCCTCTAAATTTGTCAAACTTGGTTATCAAAAAGTGTTTGGGAAATGGTGTCATGGTAATGGCTCTGTCAAATGGGTAAGGACACACATTCTCAAACTTGAAGGTTTTTGGGTCATTTCCCTCCTGGATGATCTTCAAAGTTGTCTTCATGGCTTCCCATTCTGAATTAATTGATGATGGTTCTGGTGGCTCCACTATAGGAGCACTCTGTGGGAGATATGCACTGAATGGTACAATTAAACATGGATGGCTTTGAGGTATGGGCCGGTAGGGATTGTACATGGCTTGGGAAACTGAATGGTGGATGATGGGTTGCTGAGGTGGAGGCGGTACATATTGTTGCATGTGTTGCGAGGCTTGTTGTTGATATTGGATTTGAGGTTGGGATTGAGGAACATAAGTTGGCTATGGGATAAATGGATTTCTTTGTGGAGGTAAGGTATAATATGGTTGTGAAGCTTTGGGAAAGGATCGAGGAGCTTGTGGAATGTGACTTTGGATTTGAGGAGTTTGACCAATATATGTGGGTTGTGCCCCCATTTGGGAAGGTATCTGCATGGAAAAAGAAGCCAAGTATTTGGTGGTTGGTGGTAGTGGATTTCCTCCTAGAAGTGGCATAGAAAAATAGTTGGTAATAGGAGGTAATGGATTAGTTGGTGGTGGAGGTGGTGGGAATTGAAAGATTGGGAATGCAACTGATGGGGTTTGATAACTTGGTCACTGGATTTAAAAGCTTGGTAGAGTGGTGGAAAGAGCTTGGGTCACTTGAGAGCTTGGAAAAACATTGGTAGTAGCTTGTGGGGTTTGATAGCTTTGTGGAGTGAGGGTAGTAGCTTGTGGATTTGTGGCTAATGGCACTGAGCTCCAAGGACCTAGTGGAAATGATAAAAATGTGCTCTAAGCTGAGGTAAAAAAACTGGGGGTGATGAAAGGTTGATTACTTGGCTCCATGGGTGGCATCCCGGTTGTATATTGTTGAGGTTGGCCAAAGATGCTAGCACTAATTTGACAGATGAGTGGATTTGGAAGGCTAGATTGGAGAGCAGCAGCAACAATAGTGATGGGAGTGAATGATGAGGTGTTTTGGGAAAAGGGGGTTTGGGATGGAGTGGTATGGACCTATGGTGGAGTGGTGGTAGCTAGATTGGCTTACGGAATGGGGATTTCAACTTGAGTGGAGGCTAGTATGTTTGGGTCTATTGGATATGAGGTGGGTTGAGGCTATTCTTTTGGTATATACAAAGGATAATTTGGATCATAAGAGCCTATGGGTGGTGGTAGCTACCAAAATAGAGGGTGAGAAGGATCTAATAAGGGAGGAGGTCTTCCAAAATTGAAGGCTCCTATGTTGTCCCTCTAAAATTTTTCCATGATTGTTTCTTTGTTCTTTTCTATAATGGCATTCACCAATATTGCATTTCCTGGTTGGTTCATGAAAGCTTTAATGTCAGTAGATGATGGTATAGCATTCTCTGGGTTGAAGGATGGTTGAGTGCTCAAGGGGAGCGATGCTGTCTAATCCAAATGATAGGGCTCCATTGTTTCCTTCTTCTTCTTGGCTAAGCAAGTGACATGTGGCATGAAAATGTTCCTAGGGATGAGGTGCAAAAATGTTGATGGATGCAAAGGGGGGAGGCTTTTCTATGCAAATAATTTCCTAGGATGAGGCAAAGCTATATGACAAACCTAAGGAAGATTGGGTTGGGGATTCTAACTCCAAAGATATGTTGCCAAAGTATGAAAGGTCTACTTTTCTATGTGCAAGCTTGGTGGTGATTGTGTCAACTTAAGGATAGACTCTCTTAGGAAAAACATGAGATTGACCACTTGTGGATCCCAATCTTTAGCTCAAGGTGATGAGGGATGACAAGTGACAAGGCTAGATTGCCCTAGACAAATCTCTGTTAGAGGGATAACCTTGGTGAGACTAGTGGATTTGCAAGATGATAGGAAAAGAAAGCTTTGACAATGTGACAACAATTTTGAAGGCTTGGATGTGAACATTTTGATTGCTAGTTGGATGGTTTGGTTCTAAGGCAAGGAACTAGATGAGATGGATGAGCTGAAGTTCTTAAAGGGATAACCTAGAATGGCTGGTTTTCCTATAAAGATGACTCTAAAGTGAAACTTATGAAAGAAGATGTGGAGAAACAAGGGGGCCTAATCATAGAAATCATGCCTAGTGGGGAAGACATAAGTAGGGTTAACTCATGGATGTTTACTAAATCTGATAGTGCAATCTAACCAGGCGTCTTGAAGGGCTTCGTTGGCAGCTTTGTCTTCTACTTTGTGGAGTTTGATAATTTGAGGGCTTGGTTTCACTTCCTTTCTCTTGGCTAAAATTTATTGGTATACCTGAGATGGCTTGATTTTGGCTTTGTGAAACTTTTGTTTGGGTTTGGGTTGTTCTGACATAAATTCCTAAATCTATTTGACTTTGAGAGATCGTGGTTTTTTTGCTTCAACTTTGTTCAACTTCTGAAATAGGAAGTGACTATGTTAAGTGTGCCCTAAGATAGGATTGATCAATTTTGGAAAACATTCATTCAACAAGTAAAAGATCAAGCAATAGATAGGAACAACCAGATACAAGTTTTGATTCTTAGAAGATAGTCACTACATCGTGGAGTGTGTATGTTCTACAAATGTTTTGATTAGTCACTTCAAACACATTAACATCCTAGATGGTTGTCTACAAGGCTGATAGTTTGTTTAGCTAGGGAGTCCTCAATATACCCAAGGTACGTGAGGCCCAAATATATAGATGAAACCAAAACAATGTCACATAGTCGAGAGGAGCGGTAACTCACTTCTCCTCTTTCACTTCTCAAGGGTATAAAGTTCCTTGAGGCTTAACCTAAGTTACAAAATTTTGATCCCAAGAGAGGTGTCTTTGGATTCACCTCCCGATCTTTATACTCTGCCAGAATGTTGGAGTTGATGTCATCCCAAGGGGTGATGAAATCTCCAAGAAGGCCTCCTAAAAGCTAAGACAAGATTTTGGATCCTAATCTTATGCACCTAAGATGGCCTCAAAAGACAACAAGGGGAGAGAAGACTTGGATGATCTTGGGCTAAAAGACAAAGTTCTTTTCCAACTGACACTTTAAGTTTTTCTGATCTAGACCTTTTGAAAAAACATGTGATTTAAGATGCAAAGGTTCAATTCCAATTTTAAATGTGCCAACAAAAGAGAAGTGATCGAAGAATGAATACACCAAGAAGATTTAGGGTCAACAAAAAGTAAACTCACATACCCGGAGGCCCTCCACGTCAAGTATCGATTGATTTTCTTTAAGGCATTCAAGATTGAGTGTGAGTTTTTTTTAAGAACAAAACAAAGATGTGTGTAAAGCTTGATTTCAAGCATGCACTTGGAGGCCCTCCACGTCAAGATTTGTTCAATTTTTATGCCCAAATGAACTGTTAGCGAGACTAATGTGCATTCAAAAAAAATTCTATCTTCGAAAAACCAATAAAAACTCAAGTGAGTGGAATTTGATTTTTGTGGAGCACTTAACACCTTCTTAGGTAGACCCATCCCCATATATGGCACTAATATTGTAACCAATGGTTAGCATGATGGGTGATTAAAGAGGGTGAGTCCAACAACAAATTCACTCAAAGTGTCTTTATTTGTTTTTATAACTTAGAAAGTTTCTAAAATGTGGATTCTTTTTATGTCCCAAAAGATGATTATTTGATCTATGGCATTCAATATTGGATTTGTTGTTTTAATCATGCATTCATAAAAAAAAAAAAACTTGATTTTAATCCATGGCACTCAAGAGTGATTTTAGCAACATGCATTCAAAGACAAGTGATTAAACAATCAAGTTTTTTCCTTTGAGCATTCAAGATTGAGATTTTGCATATTGTTTTAAGAACTTTGAAGTGCTTTGTTTTAACCTTAGATCATTCAAGATTGTTTTGGACTCAAAAGTGAAAATGACTCTTTGGACTTTGGTTTTCATTCAAGATTTTGTGTTCTAGTTTGCATATTTTAAGCCTTAAAAAATGACATTCTTAGATTGTTTTGATGCATGAAAAACCTGGGAAACATTAAAAATTTTGCAAAAAGACATTTGTTTGGAACAAATAAAAAGCTTTTAGGACAATTTTGGCAAATATTTAGGACTCTTAGTTTTCATGAGACTTTTAAAGGAACTTAAAAATATTTGCAAATGAGGTTCATTTTATCCTTGATTAATTCTTTGAGTTTGATTTAGATTTTAGTATGCACTTAGTGTTGATCTTGAACCTTTTGAAATGGAAACTTGAAGTTCTTTTTAAATTTCCAAAAATTAAGTGTTCCTAACTTTGCATGAATGCATCTAAAACCTTGATGTTGCAAGGATGTAAATGATTAGATTGGTTTAGTTTCACTTGTTAAAAGATTTTTTTTTTTTTTTTTTGCAATTTTTTAGTTTTTTAATGGATTTAAGTATGATTTGGGGGTTCATTTTAAGCACTTAAAAAAAAGTGTGTATGATTTTTCTTCCTTAAAAAAAAGGCCAAGATCCCTCAAGAAGAAGAAGAAGAAGTAGATGGAATAGAAGAAGAATATAGACAAGAAGAGGAAGAAGAATTCCAAGTGCTCCATCCACCTATAAGCTTGAAAAATCTGCAAACACTATGAGATAGACTATGAGTTCCTTTGTCTTCTTCATGCTCATGTGGACCTGAAAAAACCAATTTATACAATCCTACCAATCACAAAAACAAGCAAAATTAGCCAAAATTAGCAAATGATATACAAAACTTAACTAAAAAAGCTAACGAAGATGACCCATGCGGGGTCCCACCGGGCGTGCAAAAATGTATATGCTACTTTAGTATGTTAGAAACACTAAATTAAAACAAACAAAAGCATTTGAATACTAATTTAACATAACTTCATGAGAGACAAAGTGAAGTCCTCAAACGAGAATATGAGCCATGGATAGGCTCTCTCAATGAGGATGATCACTTGATGTAGAGATGTGTCTAATAGCTAAGATGGCTTGATTATGTATGTATGCTCAAATGCTCAAATGGGTTTCAATGGAGGATTTTTGATAGATTTTGGTGAATAGATTTGATGTAAAAATGGCTTCTCAAAATGGCATTATGGCTTTACTTTCTAGATTGTGTTGTTTTTGTAAAGGGGAAGGATCCAATTTATAGGCAAGACCCTTGAGGGATGGAGGGCTAAGATGGAAGGAAAGGAGAAAGCTTATGGAGGGCTTAGATTGAATGAGAGGAGAGCACATGGATTGTGCTTCCTTATAGCCAATCAAGGAGTGACACATGTCATAGGGTGAGAGGATGGAGGAAAGGGCAAGGATGAGTCAACAAAGGAGGCTCAAGGGTCTTCATAAAGACCCTTCATAAGTGCTTTGTAAGAGCATTGAAGGAGAGTGTAAGAGATATTTGAGGGTCATTTATGTTGGAGGGTGAAGAATTTCAACTTGGGTTGGATTAGGAAGGTTTTAAGGTTTCTTAGGATTGTGCAAATGATTAGAGGATGGATTAGGATGGTTTAGGATTAGCTTAGGGATAGGCAAGTGGATGGCAATAAATGAGGTTGGGTGAAGGAGGAGATATTTGTTAACTTTGGCTTGGGTTAGCGAGTCTTAACCCATGTTTATGGAATGTGACAAGGTTGGGAGGGGATTAGGATTAGGATTAAAGATAAGGATTGACATCTTCTCGAAGAGTCTAGGCTTTGGATGAGGATGAAGACTTTCTAGAAGAGTCTAGAACTTCCTAGGATGAGGATAAAAAAGGTTTTTAGAAAATAAATAAAGTTTTATTTATTTCAAGGGTTTGGGTTGAGGAGATATTTATTAAAATATTTTTAATAAACATGAGGATTAATATTTAATCGTAATTAAATATTTTGAGTTGGGATTAGGGGTAGGAAATGATGGGATTAGCCTTTAATCGAAATTAAAGAAGGATTAGAAGATTTTGGAAGAGGCTAGTGGTCTTAAGGAAATTGGCCAAGTTTTGGGCCAAAAAAAAAAAAAATTATTTTGAGATTTTTGGTAAATTTATTAATTAAATAATTAATAAATAAGGAAATAATGTTTAAATAAGATTTAAACATTTTTGGGAGGGATTCCTTAATTAAATATTTTAAATTAAGATAAAGGGATTTAATGGCATAAAAATAAATAAATAAAATAATTAATTAATTAATTAATTAATGATGATGTCATTAGGGACTTTTTTCAGAAAATAAAAATATTTTATTTTCTAAAGAATTTTTAGGTGTCTACAACATGGAGACCAAGCCATGGGACCAAGTTAATAAAGAAACAAGGTTTTAAGGCAAGTGGTTCATACCATCAAATCTCCTTAAGATCAATGGTGGTCACTTTTTCACCATGGGAAACCATAAGGTTTTTATCCCTAGTGACATAGCGACTGCCTACAAAAGGAAATACTATGGGATCACACTTAATGATGGCACCATAAATTTATATATCATTAATAGCCATGTTGGCATGTAAGGATGGTACGATGTTAGATGCTACTAATTATTTGCACTAAAGGAAATGTACTATTAATCCACACCATCAGATTTCCTCAAAATTGATGGTGGTCACTTTGTCGCTATGAAAAGTTGCATAGACTTTACCACTAGCGACATAGAGACCAAAAGAAAATACCATGAGCCCACTCTACTTACAATGAAGTTATCTTTTGATTTATACCATTGGATACAAGGGGCATCGATAATGGTTGCTATGTTGCCAATGGGAGTTGCCCAATTTTTACCCTTGGCAACATAGTGAGAACATGTCACCTGTCCAATGACACAAGTGGATCCAATATAAGTCACCAGTAGTAAAAGGAAAGGCTTATGCAAAAGGGTTTGATTGGATTGACTGCCAACTTGTAGGGTTGATGCTGAGTCATCAAAGATTTTATTCCTCAATAATAGAATTTTTCAAAAATTGATGATTTGTTTTCAAAATTGAAAGGTGGTGCCACCCTATTTTCTATATGATCCATTTATGATAATTAAAACTACCCATGTGAAGTAAAACCAAAGATATAGTGTAGGATTTATATATTTTCTTCACACTGTAAATGTATTTCTAATTTTCTAAGATCTAAGAACCTATTGAAGAGATATTTTCTACCTAGTTAAATCATGAGGAATTTTCTATACCATTGATATACTATGGTATTTAGAAAGAAGAAAGCAGAGAGCCAAGTAAGTATCTCAATCTATAATACAATTCAAAGAATTCTAGCATTCTACATTATTGTTAAATATGCCTCCAAATAAGGGATTTTTGCGCAAAGTAGAATGTCCCAGTAGGAATATACATAATGATTTCTTGGAACAATTAACTAAATCCACAAATGAGTCAACCCAAATGAAAAAATGATTCCTGTAACCCTAGACTCTAGATTATAGATGGGTTTTATGATACAGGAAATTGGACTAGGGATGGCATAACATCTAAAATAGGGATCCAATTGTTCAAAAATGGTTCTCTAAGAGGAAATTATTTGCCACCCATGGAAATATCTAGAATTTTGATTTGGGTAAGTTAGTAGTCACTGGGGTTTTCATGGATTCAAACCTTCTCATAGCCATAGCCCTAAATCATGAACTAGTAGCAAGGATAGTGAGGAGAGTAGATGGGGAGTGTCTAATAAGAATTAATGTAGAAGAGATTTGAGAGGTTTCTTGGTTGGAGCTAGTCACAAATTATCATGAGATCATTGACTTCTAGGGATTGGAAAAATAATACTTGTCTCGAAACGATCAACTCAAACAAGGTGCATTGTGAGGATACTTGACCACAATTAGAAACTTGACTTTTGTTACAACATCAACTAAGGAGCCTTTTAAGAAATAGTTCATGTACATGATGACATAGATGTCTTCTTTTGGTGTGGATATCATCTTTGATTTTACATCTTATTTAGTAAAGGAAATTAATGTAGGACTTTTTGGAATTGCAAAGCAAAAAGTTGAGAAAATATTTGGCCATTAGTCATTATTGATGCATATCTTCTTCTTTAAAAGGGTTACATACTTTGAAAAAGAGATGGTTTTAAACAAAGAATATAAGGGAGAAGCTCTGCAAGTCTAGTTATGGAGTGCAGATATGACCTATGATGTAGAAGAGGCTAGCTTTGTTAGATTTGATAGGTACTTCACATCTAGGTTGAGAAACCTCATATTAAGGGGCAATCCCAAAATTCCTAACACATTGCTGGTTTGAAGATATCCCACAATTGGGAAAACATCATATCTTACCTTGTATCTATAGTTTCTAGAGTGTATGGATTTCAAGGGACTCCCCATGCACTTCCTTCCTAAGCACTGTTGAAGGTACAAATAGCTTAAATTCTATGGCTGATAGGTGGGTTAGAGCAAGTAAAATTGATTGGTCAATCTAGAGACTCAATTTTCCCATCTTCCATGTTTCCTCACTAATTCATAATCACCAAGGGTAGTTTTTTTTTTTTGTATAATTTTTTAGATCAATATGAAATGGTTATTTCATATTTTTTTCAATGATAGTGAGGGATTCTTTCATGTATTTAGATGAAGGGCTAAGATTGGTGCCAAGGACCATCAATCCTATTTCCTTGAAGACATAATAAAAAATGAATTCTCTCTCTAGGAGTAAGATATTAAAAAGGAGAAGTGGAGAGTTTATTATAGGGTTTTGGAATTTATTATTTGTTATGATAAGGATTATAAGACTCTAGAGCATTCCAAGATAGAGGCAGATAAACTAAATAAATTGATGATCACCTTTCCAGAGATCATGGAGGCAATGAATGAGAAAAAGACATTATTTATTAATTCTTACCCTGATAAGGCCTGAGAGGTCATGATAAAATTGTCTTTCACCCCTAAAATATGATTAGGGTAGTTGGTTATTTAGAGGAGACCTGGTTACAATGTCATTCAAAATAAAAGGTTTGCAATTGAAAAGGGTAAACAAATAATTAGGTTAACTAGTGCTCTTTTGGAAGAGAGGCCTAATGAGCCAATACCTAAGAGGAAAAAGATAGAAGATAAACAAGTGCCCAAATAAAGAAGTACTCACCTACCTAGTCTACACTACATATAGGAGATGAACAACTCACTAAAGAGTAGATGGAACAAATGGGCTCTCAAGGGGGAGTTTTTATCACTATTTTAGAATTGGAAGAGGGGAATCTTCAAGAGCTTCCCATGCCTAGCCTAGAATTAACTTTTGTTGATTAAAAAGGAAGGGAATTAGAACCTATTGTAGAGTAAGATAGCTAAAGTTTCTTTCTGATGACAACTTTGTCAAATCTAGAGCTTTCTACCATTTTGCATGGATGATAAATATTCAATTATTAGAGGAAAAATGTAATAAGATGAAAGAAGAGAATCCTAAATGGAAGAAAAAAATATACAAAATAAAAGAAAGGATGAAATGATGCAAGAAATTAAGATCTCAACCCCTGAAGAGAGGAGGAAAATGATAAAATCATCTGGGCTTTTGCTACTACCAAATTGGGATATTACTGATGGAATGGTTTTTAATTATGTTACCAAAAAATTAAATGCAGATGAAAAGGTGAAGAAAGAACTAAAAGGTGCCATGTTTATTGAAGATCATGTTGCATTAGTGATCTAGTCAATGTGAGAAGGAACTAAAGCCATCTCTTCTTAGCCTAATGATACTAGCTTGATAGGGAGTTTAATTGTGAAAAGCGTAAAATATATTAGAAGTGAGGATGCCATAGAGCTAGGTGTTGGAACAACCAAATTAACCCTAGGCACAACCTTGAGGGATAAAAGGGAAAGATTAGAACTATAGGAAAAACATGATAAGGTTATGGTAGCATATAATAAAGAGGTGGAAAAGAGGATAGAACTTGAGAATAAGTTGATAGGACACCAAGGACAATCTAGTACTCCTAGAATCACTTATCCTTATCCACCAATGGAGCCTTTTAAATCCAATCCTCTTATTTAAATTCCAAACACACCAAAGAGACCTCAATATTACACTCCAGAGGATATTGAAGAAGAAAATAGTAAACTATGGGAATTGCATGTAGAGCTAGATATCTAGTATGAGGAGAGATCGAGGAAATCTATCATGTATTTAGTTTATAAAATTGGTTGGCCAACATTTTATGAACAATTAGAAAAAATAATAAAAATATGGGATGAGTTGAAAGAAAATAATGATGCTCTAAAGCTAATTTTCAATAAATGAAACAAAAGGGACAAAGATGTCACTCTTTTGTGTTTTTTAATTATTACTCTGCCTTGTGAACATATAGAGAAGACTTATGAATTGACTAATGATCTCTCCAAGTTTAATGATATGAGAAATACATTATGAAGTAGAATCATTAATTATATTGGAAAATCTAAGTGTAAAAGTTTTACACTCTTCCCCCACGCCTTGGATAGAAAGGGTAAGTTAAAGAATAAAGAGGAATGGACCAAGGAATTGGATGACCTATTATGTCTTAGGATTAATCAGCTCATAAATGAAAAAGGAAATCCACATGGGGAAGTACAACTAAAGAAGTTGTAGAAGTTTAATTATTTTATGATTCTTTGAAAGAAGATTTTATCAAGATTGACAAATTGGGAGAATATGTGATCAATAAATAGCATGACATTCTGAATTTTAATTGCCCAACTAATGTACTTTATGACAAATGGATCGTAGATTTTGTTCATGCAAAATAGTTGGAACTTATTGAAAGCAATGATGATGAAATGGACCATGATGACGTACAAATAATTGACACATCAATGAAAGAAGAAGAGGATAGAGAAAAGAAACCAACTATAGTAATAAGCATATAGGCCTAAATTGATGACTTGGTAGTAGGAGAATCAGATGTAACTATTTTTTTGTTAGTACATGATAACATGGATAGAGAACCTTGAGTTGAAGTGAGTCTACAAGCTTTAGAACTAGGTGCACTAGAAGAAAGTTCATTAGTTACACCCTTAGAAGAACAACAAAAACATTTAAGCCAATCATGAAACTCCTCAACAATAGAAAAGTGTAGAAAAAGTGGTCCCACAAAAGAATATTCATGATGAAAGACATTTTGTTGCACCAATTTTTGCTTTTTGTGATAGTAACTTTGTAAATATCTTTCTGCCTTCAGGACAACTATTAGTACTCTCTAGAAATAAAGCTTGTTGCATCTCACATTATATAAGTGATATTCCAAGGCTAGAGATAGGGGCTAAGTCATTGTATAACTTTTAGTTAAGTTTAATTCGGTCCATTTATTTGATGCAATTTTGTCATATATTTTCTCTACAAATTTGAGAATGCATTAACTTTCCAGTATCATGGTGTCTTTTCTTGAGTTGTTATGGGTTCTATTCCAATGTTACATAATTTTAAAAGATGAACTATCACCATATCTTTTCTCTCTTAATCTTGTCCCCATTGTTATTTATAGGTTATTTTAAGACTGTATGGGTAAAGCCTTTCTCAATTGAATGCAACTAGGATATGTTGTATATCAGTTCACTATTGCTTTTAATTCAATGGATTAACTAAGTGATTTAGTGAATATGATAGGATATCTAGGTAGTAAGAAGGATTTTTACAAGAATGAGTTTTAGTGAGAATTTCTAATAATATTGACTATAATATAGTCAATTAGGTCAAAAAGTTGGATAGATTCTAAATATGAATGGATGATGCACTAATGAATTATTTCACTTTGTATATGAAGATATCATGGATAAGCATAAAGAAAAATACTAAAACCAAAATCAACATACTTTAAATGCATGAAGAATATCATATTTGGTCAATACTTATTTGCATTTAATCTTTGAGTTATAGTTTGTTGCAGTGGCAGAGAAGAGAAACACTACAGGAGGCAACATTGTTAAAAATGTAATAGGAAATTTAATGTTATGTTTTAAATGCTTTTAGTTTTTGAAGTTTGTAATAACGTCCTACATGTGGTGGCATACCTAGAGTAGCAGTTTGATAAGCTCTCTAGATATAGCCACCTAGGATCAGGTGTGTGGATCTTAAATTAGAATAGTTTTTTTTAGTTCATAGGTGGAGTGTTTAATGATTTTTAGAATCCAATAATAGGCAGTAGGAAGTTTTTGGAATATTCTTGACTTAGAAAATGACTGTCTAATATTGGTAGAAAAACATTTTAGATTCTTATCCTTTTTTTGATAGAAGACATTCTTCTTTTCTAAAATAAGAAGAAAACGTTTCACATCCTTTAATAGGAAAAGAAAGTCAGTTTTAAAATGAGAGCCAGTCGGCTATGTAAGACATGAATCAAATTTGGAGAGATATGGAATGTTTTTTATTTTTTCTTTGTGCAAGTTTTCGATGGTCTGAGTTTTGAACGGATTTTTCTTACCTTCTCACTGGAAACAAGTTGATAGTTTGCAGAAGATTAAAAGGTTTTAGTTTTGAGTCGAATTTGGTATGTTTGCAGAAAATTAGTCTTAGTGTGTGGGTAATATCTCCCAAATGCACCATTGGATTTTGATGATCTTTGGATATGTTATTATAGGCCTGATTACGCCCATCTTCACTAGAGCGATTGAAGATTTTTGATCTGGTTCAAAAGTTATACATGTCTATTCATAGGTCTATCTAGAGACAGCAAGAAGCAATGTTTTGCAGAAAAATGTACTCTGATGCGGGGTCAATATCTCGGGTTTGAACTATTGGATTTCTCTAAAAAAATTATATGTTGTTTGAAGCCTAGTTACACCAAATCTCAATGGTTGGATTGAGTAAATATTTTCTCGTTTGAAAGTTATTCATGTTTGAGTGCGGGTCTATCCAAAGGCAGCAAGAAGATATTTTGGGGAATTTTATTTACAAAGTTTTGTTTTGAATCTGATTTTAGTGTGTGATCCTAGAGGTTGTAGATGCCACTTGAAGCAACTCAGCTGAGTGAATTTTTTTCCTCCTAAGTTTTCCAAGGTGTGGCTCTACATCATTTTTGGTATTAGAGCTTGAGAGTTGTAGGTTGTGAAGCTATATGTTGAATGCCCCTGATCAAGATTTCTCAATAGGGCCAAGCAAGATGGTGACCAATGCAGAGTTAGTGAAGAAATTTGAGGAGCAAGAAGAATTTATCCAAAAAGAGAATAGAGAGTTGAAGGGGATAGTGGTAGAACTAGCTAGTAAATTGGAGTATATGCAGAATATAGCTGAGAAGAAAGAAATGAAAGAAGAAATGGAAGAAGAGGAAGACATACCCAACAGTGAAGAAGATAGGATATCTAAGAACGAGAAGCCATTTTTTAAAGCTTTAAAGGCTTTGGGAGGAAAACCCATGGAGTTACCTATGTTTACAAAAAATATGGATGCTGAATTAGTGTTGGAATGGATTGAAGCCATAGAGAATCATTTTGAATGTGAGAAAGTTTCAGAGTCACAACAAGTTAAGTTGGCTAAGTCTAGAATGAAGGAAGCAACCCTTACATGGTGGAATTTTGTGCAAGAAGAAAGGGTAAAGGAGGATAAAAGAAAAATTTGTTCATGGAAGAAGATGGTGTCAATGATAAGTGAGACGTATCTCCCTGAAGACTATGAGGTACAGTTGCATCAGAAAAGGCAGAATCTCAAACAAAGGGATATGGATGCCTGTACTTATACAAAAGAATTTTAGAAGTTAAGTCTAAGGTCAAAATTTACAGAACCTGAGAGTATCAAGGTAGCAAGATACTTAAATTGTTTGAGGATGAGCATACAAGAAGAGTTGCAATTGCTGAGTCCTAACACCATAGCTAAGTGCTATCAGTTGGCTTTAAAGATGGAAGAGAAAATCAAAAGGAGACAATGAAATAATAACAGAGGCAGAGAAAGACAACAATTTAGAGGAAGAGGTACATTTAGCGGAAGGAGTCCAAATTTTTAGCCACAAATGGAGATGCATAATGAAGATAATAAGTTTGATAATTTTAGAGGAAGTTTCATAGGTAGAAGGCCAAATTTTAGAGGAAGATCACCAGGAAGGACAAATGGACCAATAAGATGCTACAACTGTAATCAGGAAGGTCATACGACACACAAATGTCTAGCAAAAGAAAGCTCTAGTACTCATGGTGAAAGGAGAATACACCTGGCACAAGAAGCAGATTTACAAGAAGATTTAGATAGTTATGGTTATCCAAAAAAGGGGGAAGCACTTATGATGAGAAGAACACTGTTGAAAATACCTGTCAAAGAAGAACCACCACAAAGGAAGTCCATTTTCAGAACTACCTATAAATTTGGGGAAAAAGTTTGTAAGGTACCGGTAGACTCTGGTTCTACAAAAAAATTTGTGTCTCTTGAAATGGTGGAAAAGTTAAAGCTACCAAGAATACAATACATGTATCCTTACAAAATATCTTGGTTAAATAAAGGGCAGAATACTATAGTGGAAGAGCAAGCTTGGGTGGAATTTCAGATTGGATCCTATAAGGATAGATTATTGTTTGATATTGTTAATATGGATGCATGCCATTTAATTTTCGGTAGACCTTGGCAATATGATCTCAATGCACATCATGATGGAGTGAAGAATATGTATACCACTACCAAGAATGGAAAGGTCATTGAACTGATACCTTTAGTTGAGCCAAGTCAAGAAGAATCAAAATCTGCAGAAGCCAAATTTATGGTGATGGGTAAGAAAGAATTCTTGAAAGAGGTGAAAGGAAAGAAGAGCCCACTCTTTTCACTAGTTCCGGTACTCAAAGACAAATTATAGAATGATGCTGAAAATCAGACTGAGGAAGAAAATTCAGAGATGGAGTCTTCAAACTTGAAGGTGGAAGTGATAGAAAAGAAGAAAAGAGAGGAAGAAGAAATGAGAAAACAAAAAGAAGAGGTAAGCAAGATAGAAGAGGAAATAAAAACTTTGAGAAGGAAACATGAAGAGAATGAACCTAAGTTGAGAGAAAATAAATTGTAGAAAGAAGGAGTGCAGCAAGTAAATGTTGGTGAAAAGAATAAAGAGCAAACCCTTATGGGATTTCAGTGTGATAAAGTTATGGTTGGAACAATAATGTGTCCTTTGAAAATAGAGAAGAGTACAATGTTGGAAGGTACTCCTACGGAAAAGATTTTGGAGGCAACTAATGAAGCCTTAAATATGCATAATGAAGAAAATGGTCAAGAGGAATGGCATGAAGATGAAGCTAAGGAATGTGTAATAGCAAGTTCTAAAGAAGAATCTAATTTATGGAAAAAATTTGCAGCCATTGTGGGAGAATGGAAAAGGCATGGCGGTATTACGAAAACTCAGCTTGAAGAAGAAAGGAAAGAGTGCAATACTATTATTGTTCTTGAGCAAAGTTGTAATAAGAAAGAGATATTTGAAAGTGAGATTACTACAGAAGATCAAAATGATGATAAATGTTTAATAAAGGAAGAAGAGATAAATACGATTCTTAAGATTCAAGATGTGAAACTGGTTGATAGTCAAGAAGCAGATAAGTTTATGGTTACTATTGATGAAGATAGATATGATGCACATTACATGGTGTATAAGGAAGCTCATATTCAAAAAGAGAACTCAAATAATCTTAATGCTGATGATATGTTTTCTTCTAATAATGTTTATGCAGGGATGCAGATTTCATGTATAGTGAATCATGCTGGAGAATTTTCTGTGACATTTACAGCATTAAAGAATCAAAGCTACAAGGTGGAGAAGTTGGATATTATTTTTGTTTTTCTTGTAGATATGCTCATCCTAGTTCAAATAAATTGGAAAGTTTGAAAGAAGAATGAGATTCATTTCTACAACACATCATCTCAAGAGGACTTGAGATTCATTCTACAAGGGAGTATGCTGCACTGGCAGAGAAGAGAAATACTATAGGAGACAACATTGTTGAAAATGTAATAAAAATTTAATGTTATGTTTTAAATGCTTTTAGTTTTTGAAGTTTGTAATAACGTCCTACATGTGGTGGCATACCTATAGTAGCAGTTCGATAAGCTCTCCAGATATAGCCACCTAGGACCAGGTGTATGGATCTTAAATTAGAATAGTTATTTTTAGTTTGTAGGTGGAGTGTTTAATGATTTTTAGAATCCAATAATAGGTAGTAGGTAGTTTTTGGAATATTCCTGACTTAGAAAATGACTGTCTAATATTGGTAGAAAAATGTTTCAGATTCTTATCCTTTTTTTGATAGAAGACATTCTTCTTTTCTAAAATAAGAAGAAAACATTTCACATCCTTTAATAGGAAAAGAAAGTCAGTTTTAAAATGAAAGTCGATCGGCTATGTAAGACATGAATCGAATTTGGAGAGATATGGAATATTTTTCATTTTTTCTTTGTGCAAGTTTTCGATGGTCTGAGTTTTGAACGAATTTTTCTTACCTTCTCACTTGAAACAAGTTGATAGTTTGCAGAAGATTAAAAAGTTTTAGTTTTGGGTTGAATTTGGTATGTTTGCAGAAAATTAGTCTCAGTGCGTGGGTAATATCTCTCAAATGCACAATTTGATTTTCATGAGCTTTGGATATGTTATTATAGGCCTAATTGTGCCCATCTTCACTAGAGCGATTGAAGATTTTTGATCTGGTTCAAAAGTTATACATGTCTGTTCATAGGTCTATCTAGAGACAGCAAGAAGCAATGTTTTGCAAAAAAATGTACTCTGATGCGGGGTAAATATCTCGGGTTTGAGCCGTTGGATTTCTCTAAAAATTTTATATGTTGTTTGAAACCTAGTTATACCAAATCGCAATGGTTGGATTGAGTAAATAATTTTTGGTTCAAAAGTTATTCATGTCTGAGTGCGGGTCTATCCAAAGGCAGCAAGAAGATATTTTGGAGAATTTTATTTACAAAGTTTTGTTTTGAATCTGATTTTAGTGTGTGATCCTGGAGGTTGTAGATGCCCCTTGAAGCAACTTAGTTGAGTGAGTTTTTTTCCTCCTGAGTTTTCCAAGGTGTGGCTCTGCATCATAGTTAGCTGTTGTTACCTAGAATTACTTGTAAATCTAAGAAGAATTGTGACCAATCAACTATGGGGGATGAGTATTGTAATAGAATTTCACTGAATGAATGAAATTTGAAGGTAATATCTATAAAAAAAATTATCCCTTGGGTGCACCCACTTAGTTTTGTAGTGCCAAAAGTGTAGAAAATCTTTGTGATTTTTTGAAGTTGGGTCCAGATCTGAAGGCAATCTAGTTGTTCATGGAATGTAGCTGATCCTTAGGTTACCTTGATCTTTACCATTTTGGTATTGAGTATCTTATTACTTAGTATTGTAAAAACACCAACACTTACATTTCTGCAAAGTTGATTTGATAGTAACCTAGAAGTTTAAGTGATTATATGATATAATGGATGCATGCATGATGAAAATGTTTTATTGATATGGGTTCACTAAGTTGTGAAAAGTTTTAACTATACACTTGGACCTTAGATAATTGATTTCCCCCCCTCTCAATTATTCTGAAAAACTCCAACAATTGTTATTAGGGCCATCTACTTTAGAGGACTAGTTTGAAGGAACAAGAACAAAAAAAATCAAAATGTCAAAAAGAGAGGTACCCAAGCTTAATAGAGATAACTTTCCTATATGGAAATGTTTGATGAAGCTACACCTAGGAGGTCCTAGAGATAATGCACAATCTACCATCACTAAAATGCATGTTAATCCTACTCAAGCCCTATTTATTGAAGATCTAAAAAATAAGGAAGAACATAGCTAGGCAATGATGTAGAATTCCTCTACCCTTAGTTATACTAAGTTTGATGATATCAAGGGTTGTGATAGTAAAAATAAAATGTGGGATGATCTAGACACTATCTATGGAGGAGACACAAATTTTTTGAGAGCCAAATCTAAAAGTGTTAGAGGCAAGTTTGATGATATGAGAATGCAAGAATGTGAGAATATTGCTCAATATTGCTCTAAGATAAAATATGTTAATGCAATAAGAGGAGATAATTGTAAAATAGATTATGAGACTATACTAAGAAAAGTTTTGAGAACACTGCTACCCATTTATATTATTAGAGTTTCTATAATACAAAGACTAAGATGTGTACCAGGTTCTAATCTGACTCTTGAAGGTCTTGTAGGTAGGCTCACTAATTTTGAGCTATCTAATTTTGATAATTTCAAAGCTAAAAATGTTGAATCTACTTTCAAAGTCAACTCGTCATTAAAGGAATCTAATGAAAAGAAGAATAAAAACATAAAATATGTTTCTAGTGATAGTGATATAGATAAGGAAGATGTAGAACAACTTGAAGCACTATTAGCATGGAGATTTCACAGAGGTAAAGGAAAGTTCAAATGTAAGTTACCTATCATGTGTTTCAATTATAATGAGGTTGGTCATATTGGTACTAGATGTCTAGAGAAAAAGAATTACTAAGGTGGAGACAAGTAAAAAAGTAGAAGAGATGAGGATAAAAAAGATTGTAAAGATAAAGGAAAGACATATTGCTACATTATTGAAGAGGAAAAAAAAAGATAGATCTTAAAATCGTTAAGATTAAGTGGTTGTTATTGCAATGAAGGATTAATTTGATGAGGATGAGGAAACTGCACTAGTTTCTTGTGTAAACAAAAATGATATATGGATTATTGATAATGGGTGTTCACATCATATGACTATAGATAAATGTAAGTTCATTACCTTGAATTATTATGATAGAAATAGTGTAAGGATTTTGTGATGATGCACACTTTCTGATAAAAGGAAAATGTTCTATCAAACTCATAGACATTTTTTTATGTGACAATGCTTATTATGCTAAAGGACTTAACTATAATTTTTTGAGTGTGTCACAACTAAATAATTAAGGTTGTGAGGTTGAGTCTGACATCAAGATTCCTAAGATATATGATACTAATGGAAAACTAATTGGAAAATGTAAAAAAAATAGATCTAATCTATTCTACCTTGATATAGAGGATGCTACTTATTTAGTTGTAGAATTTGATGATGTGTGGCTATGGCATAAGAGGTTATGTTATAATAATTTTGATAACTTGGTTAGTATTAGTAATATGAGAAGAGTCAAAGGTTTTCCTAAGTTGAGGAAACTTGACAATATAATTTGAAAACAATGTTAGTTAGGAAAAATGACAAAGTTAGATTTTAAGAGTAAGACTCGTACCTCTCAGGGAATATTAGAGATTGTTCATATTGACTTGTGTGGACAAATTGAAGTAAGAAACTACAAAGCAGATAATTAGATTATGATATTTTTTGATAATTATTTTCGAATGATGAGAGTTACATTTCTAAAAAAAAAAAAAATGCTTTCCAAATGTTTAAGTTGTACTTAGAAAGATTTGAGAAGGAAATGGGTAAAGGTCTTAAATGTTTGAGATCTTATAGAGGAGGAGAATTTACATTAAATGATTTTTAGATGTTTTTTAATGACAAAGGAATCAAAAGATAGACATCTGCTCCTACAACCTCTCCACAAAATGGAATTGCTAAAAGGATGAACAGATCTATGGGTAAGTGCACCAAGTTGTGGTGCCAAAAGGGGGTATAAGTGGACATCTTTTTTCTAAAATTAGCAATTTTTGAACTTCAATAAGAATTTGAAGATAGTTATGCTCAGAATTTTAAGATATGACAAAAAAAAAGAGTAGTCCTTACAATCTAGTTTCTAAACTACTATTTTTTTATCAAAAGGGTTTAGTTTTAGGTCCCCAAAAAAGGGAGCCATAAAAAGTGGTAATTTTTATTCAAAAACAACATACCACAGTACAAAGTGTGGCCCCCATAAAATTTTAACTTTTTTTTGAAATTCTTTAATCGCTTTAGTTAGAAGTTACCTAACATTGTGTAGTTTATCCCATATTTTTTAGCTAATTTTATAATGTGTATTTTTTTCATCAATATTTTAATTGGACACATCCCAAAAATGTGAAATATCTATGTGCTCCCCCTAGAAATGATTGAAAACTAATCTAAAATCAAAACCTCTTTTTTTCAAAGTGTGTAGAATGGAGTCTAGTTTCTAAACAAATAAGTTGTTGTCAAATTCAATGAATAAGCTAAAATTTGCAACCCAATTAGTACATGTTGGTTTTTGAAAAAATTGGACATATATTAAAAAGAAATTATAATTGAAAGGCATGAAATAGTTTAAATAAAAAATAAATTATATTGTTATATCTCTAATTTAGAGACCTACAATATCATGTAACTTTATTTTATCAATGCTCAACTATGAGGAAACTTGAAGGAGAGCACACAAGAAATACCAATAATTTCTTATATGTTTGCAGCAAAACACATCTCAGACCAGTTTAGAGACTCCAAACCTTTGGGTTGGATCCCCAAGGAAAAACCAAGCCTTAGGGTTGGTAGAATGCAAAGCTTTAAATAGAGTGTACACACTATAGTGTGTGTGCATTGTAGCATGCACACACTATTTAAAGGTTTTTTAAACTCTAGTTTAATAGTGCATACATGCTTTAGTCTACACACACTATTAATACATAAATGAAAAATAAAGAGTGAGAGAGAGGGGGGGGGGGGGATGTATGTGTGTGTGTGTGTGTGTGTGTGTGTGTGAGAGAGAGAGAGAGAGAGAGAGAGAGAGAGAGAGAGAGAGAGTAGGGGATGTGAGAGGGGAGAGTGAAAGTAGGGGATGGTAGAGAGGGAGAGAGAGTGAGAGAGAGTAGGTAGTGGGAGAGGGAGTGGAAAAGAGAGAGAGAGAGAGAGAGAGAGAGAGAGAGAGAGAGAGAGAGAGAGAGAGAGAGAGAGAGAGAAGGGGAATGCGAGTGTGTGTGAGATAGAGTAGGGGATAGAAGAGGATAGAGAGAGGAGGGATGGGATTATGTGTGAAAGAGAGAGAGAGTAGGGGATGGGAGAGGGGAGAGAGAGTAGCCTAAGAGAGAGAGTAGGGGATGGGGGAGAGATTGAGAGAGAGAGTAAGAGATGCAAGAGGGAGTGGAAGAGGGATAGAGAGAGAGGGGGATGGGAGTGTGTGTAAGAGAGAGCAAGGGATGGGAGAGAGTGTGAGTGTCAAAGAGAGTAGAGGATGGGAGATTGAGATTGAGAGTAGGGGATGGGAGAGAGAGAGAGAGCATGGGAGTGAGAGAGAGAGAGAGAGAGAGAGAGAGAGAGAGAGAGAGAGAGTGGGGGGGAGGGATGGAAAAGTATGTGTGTGAGAAAGAGAGAGAGTAGGGGATGGGACAAGGGGGAGAGAGAGGGGATGGGAGTGTGTGTAAGAGAGATTAGGGGATGGGAGAGAGTGTGAGAGTGTGAGAGAGAGAGTAGGGATGGTAGAGAGAGAAGGGGATGGGAGAGAGAGTGAGAGTAGGAGATTGGAGAGAGAGAGAGAGAGAGAGTAGAGAGGGAGAGAGAGTGAGATAGAGATTAGTTGGTGGGAGAGAGAGAGGGGGGGGGATGGAGTGTGTGTGAGAGATCTAGAGAGTAGGGTATGGGAGAGGAGAGAGAGGGGGGATGGGAGTGTCTATCTATGAAAGAGAGAGAGAGAGAGAGTAGGGGATGGGATAGAGAAGAGAGAGAGTAACCTAGGAGAAAGTGAGAAAGTATGGGATAGGAGAGAGGGTAGGTGGTGGGAGAGGGAGTTGGAAGGGGAGAGAGAGGGGGGATGGGAGTGTGTGTGAGAGATCTAATGAGTAGGACATGGGACAAGAGAGAGAGAAGGGGGATGGGAGTGTGTGTTTTTGAAAGAGAGATAGTAGGGGATGGGATAGAGTGTGTGATAGAGAGTAGGTGGTGGTAGAAGGAGTCGGAGAGGGGGAGAGAAAGGGGGATGGGAGTGTGTGTAAGAGAGATAATAGGGGATGGGAGAGAGTTTTAGACTACGAGAGAGAGTGGGGGTGGTAGATAGAGTACAAGATGAGAGAGCATGTAAGAGAGAGAGTAGGTGGTGGGAGAGGGAGTTGGAGAGGGAGAGTGAGAGAGAGAGAAAGAGGATAATTTTTTAGTGTGAGAGAGAGAAGGGGATGGGAGAGAGAGTGTGAGAGAGAGTGCAAGAGGGAGAGAGAGAGAGAGAGAGAGAGAGAGGTGGATGGGAGTGTGTGTAATAGAGAGAATAGGGGATGAGAGAGAGTGTGTGAGACTATGAGAGAGAGCAAGAGAGTAGGGGGTGGTAGAGAGAGTATAGGATGATCGAGAGGGAGTGTGAGAGAGAGAGTAGGTGGTGGGAGAGGGAGTGGCAGATGGAGAGCAAGAGAGAAAGAGGAGGATGAGAATGTGTGAGTGAGAGAGAATAGGGGATGGTAAAGGGGAGAGAGAAGAGGGGGAAATGAGAGAGAGAGAGAGAGTGTGTGTGTGTGTGTGTGTGAAAGAGAGAGAGTAGGGGATGGGAGAGGGGAGTGAGAGAGAGTAGGAGATTGGAGAGAGAGAGTAGGTGGTAGGAGAGGGAGTGGGAGAGGGAGAGAGAGAGAAAGGGGGATGGGAGTGTGTGTATGAGAGAGACAATAGAGGATGGGAGAGAGTGTGAGAGTGTGAGAGAGTGTAGGGGTGGCAAAGAGAGAGTATGGGATGGGAGAGAGAATGAGAGTAGAGGATGGGGGAGAGAGATAATATAGAGGGAGAGAGTGAGAGTGAGAGAGAGAGAGTACGAGATGGGAGAGGAGAGAAAGGCAAGACGAGAGTGTGTATGTGAAAAAGAGAGAGTAGGGGATGGGAGAGGGGAGAGAGAGATTAGGGGATGAGAGAGTGAGTGGGTGGTGGGAGAGGGAGTGACAAAGGGAGAGAGGGGGGATGGGAGTGTGTGTATAAGAGAGAGTAGGGGATGGGAGAGAGTGTGAGAGAGAGTAGGGGGTGACAGAGAGAGTATAGGATGGGAGAGATAGAGTGAGACTAGGGGATGGGAGAGAGATAGTAGAGAGGGAGAGAGAAAGAGAGAGGGAGAGAGAGAGAGAGTAGGGGATGGGAGAGAGAGTGAGATAGAGTAGGTGGTGCGAGAAGGAGTTAGAGAGGGAGAGAGAGTGAGAGAGCTAGTAGGTAGTGAGAGAGGGAGTGGGAGAGGGAGAGTGAGAGAGATAGGAATGAGATAGAGAGAGAGTAGGTAGTGGGAGAGGGAGTGGAAGAGGGAGAGTGAGAGGGATATTAGGGGATGGGAGATAGAGTGGGAGAGGGAGATAGATAGAAAGCGAGTAGTAGTGTGAGAGAGAGTGGGAGAGGGAGAGCAAGAGAGAGAGGGGGGATGGGAGTGTGTGTGTGTGTGTGTGTGTGTGTGTGTGTGTGTGTGTGTGTATGTGTGAGAGAGAGAGAGAGAGATAGAGAGATTAGGGAATGGGAGAGAGAGAGTGAGAGAGAGTAGGCAATGGGAGAGGGAGAGTGTGAGAGATAGGGGGGATGGGAGTGTGTATAAGAGAGAGAGTAGGGGATGGGAGATAGAGAGTGAGAGAGAGAGTAGGAAAGGGAGAGTGAGAGAGATAGAGTAGGTGATGGGAGAGGGAGTGGGATAGAGAGAGAGTAGTGATGGGAGAGGGAGTAGGAGAGGGAGAGTGAGAGAGAGTAGGAGATGGGAGTGAGTAGGTGATGGGAGATGGAGTGGGATACAGAGAGAGTAGTAGTGGGAGAGGGAGTGTGAGAGGGATAGCAAGAGAAAGGAGGGATGAGAGTGTGTTAAGAGAGAGAGAGTAGGGGATGAGAGAGAGTGACAGAGAGTAGGGGATGGGAGAGGAGAGAGAGAGAAAGAGAGAGAGTAGGGGATGAGAAAGGAGAGAGAGAGATAGTAGGGGATGGGGCAGGGTGGGATAAGGAGTGATTATTCTTCACATAATGCATATACACTATATGAGAACACCAAAAAATGGTCATAACACAAGTTTGGGTCTATTCTGATCCATATTCTACTTTTTTTCTATTGTGCATTCTGTAGTTCCAACAAAAAATAGGAGTTTCGAGCTATTGGATGTTAGCAAACACTATTTGAAGGCTTTTTGAATATTCTTTCATTCTATTTGAAGCTAGCAAACACCAAACTAAATCATTGGATACACTATTTGAAGGATTTTTGAATATTCTTTCTATAGAAAAGGTTAGTGTAGTCCTTTTTAAATATTCTTTGTTCTTATATAGAGACAAATTTGATTATAATTTAACATGTTTAATATATGGTGAATTCATCAAAATTTGTATATTTGAATGAATTATTATTTGAAAATGGTTAGAACTTTGACAAGTTGTTTAATATATATTGTGTAGTCATTGAAATAATTATAATTTGTATATGTATTTGAATTATTTGTAATTTACAAATTGTAAATAATTCATATGTTTGAATAATTTGACATATAGAAATCATTATCATGCGTAGAAACTAAAAACACAAACAATAGAAGAGAGGGAGAGAGATCTAGCAATTGAAAGAGATAAAATGAAACTACTACGTGAATAAAGAAAATTGAAAAGCAATAATGAAGAATTGAATTTTGAAGAGGAACAAGAACCACCAATACAAAGAAACAAAGAGGAAGAATTGGAAAGACAAAGAGAATGAATGAGAATATTATGCTCAAGAACACAATTGAATTGTAAAGCTACACCATCTTCCAATGTTGGAGTCATATAATCATCTGATGTTGAAGAGATGCTAATTTTTAGATCTAATGATGTATACACTCCATCATGTCATGTTGAAGGCACAACATCAACATATCAAGTAGGTGATATTCCATCTTTTGCATCTTGTTGTTGAGGCACATCATCTTCGGTTCAAGGTACACAAAACACTCAACCTTATGTTGTTCTTCAAAATGTTGAGGGAAAAAAAGAGACTATAACACATACTAGAATTCATTTTAGAAGACCAAAATATTTGATAGATATTGTTACTAACATTTTGAAATCAATTCCTAACAAGATTAGCAAGCATACTTGTCAAAGAAAAGTTAATTGTATGTGGAGATTATTCTTTGAAGAATTAAATATTATAGGTCAATGCCAATTATTTGTTGAAATGATGAAGAATTTGAAATTTAGGCCTATCATGAAGATTCTTGGGCTAATAACAATGAACAATTCAAATGATAAAAGCATTGTAAAGAATCTAATGAGTGTTGATAACAAAGTGGGTTCTAAATCCAACACCAAAGATAGTAATATCGCAAGATGAGTTTATACATTAACAATAGTAAGTACCCAAATGAATAAAGCTCAACTCATAAGAAAGAAAACAAAAATTTTGAAAATTGATAGAGCTACTCTAAGGAAAGCCATGCTAAGGCATGAGACATTGGAAGATCCAACAAAAAATGAGTTATGGACATTTAGCAGTAGACTACTATGAAAGGATAAAGAAATTAGTAAAGCTTTGAAATCATGGATCAAATATTTTTTTAAACATATCACGTGTTTTCCCTAATCAAAGAGATGTTGTAAGAAGGAGGATTGGTAGCAAAAATGATGACTCACATGTGAAACATTTTTTGGACTCAACTTAGACACATTTTTTTGCAAAATTTATTGGTATGTATCCTCAAATTCAAATATGTCAAAGATTTTTTGAGATGGGTAAACCTTTTTATGTGAAGATAAATCACACATGCACAACTTGTTGTTGTAAAATACACATTGAATTTTATAACCATTTTGAATTTTTTAGGCATATATGTGTGTTTTTGCATTCTAAGTTTGTTATGTAGGATTGTGACATGAAAGAACCACCTAGATCTTCAAGGGAATTCATATCCAACTTTTTTTTTGAAATAGGGGATGGCCAAAATTTTTAAAAGACATCATGCTTGGATGGTACATGGTTATTTTGTGGTTTTTTAACTTTTATCAACGTGTGAACATATGGATAGTACACATGCAATTGGAAATGAAATAGTAGATTACAAAAAAAATAAGATAGTGACATATGTGCTAAAAGATGGGAAACAAGGTAAAAGATGTGATTTAGTCATTGAAAATATTCTAGTGTATGGGTTCATGAAGATTTTTCATGAAAATATTATTGACGAGTATGCAAGGCATACACATAGAGCTTGATGGCTGAATTTGCAATTCAAGTTGTGCAAGGATAGATTTTCACTAGATACCATTGTTTTGGTTGTAGACTTTGTAGAGAACCACACACTAAAACCACAAAATGAGGTGCAAGCAAAGTATTATACTTAAAAAGTTTCAATACTTGATCACATAACAATGATGCATTCACCTACAAGTACAAAGGATGATAGGAACATTTTGAGGGAGCTCCATTTTTACATGAGCAACGATCGATCACATTCTACAAAGTTTATACATGGTTGTTTTCAACTATTTTATGAAGATTTGGCTAACAGGGGCATACCATATCATCAACACATTATTTGGTTAGAAAAATGTACATCTCAATTCAAGAATGCACAAATGTTCTATTGGTTGAGTAGGATGCACAGGTTGTCTAGAATTCAATATCTGTGAAATTTCATAGAGGCTAGTCATATAAAGGGAGAGCATGATGGTGTAGGTGCTTGCATCAAAAGAGCCTTAGCTCATGAAGTACTAAAGTAAAAATATGGAGCAATATTGATATATGAAAAATTCATCATCTACTGATGTAATGCTACAATGGGTCTAGGTAAGGAAGGTGAGTCTATGGTTTGTAGATTTTTTTGGTTAATAGATAATACTAACATTACACCATATGAGGATTGTTGCACACTATTAAGATCAAGTGAGTTGCACTCTTTTAGAAGCATTGATGCAAGTTCATGGAGTATCTACACACAAAAAAATGGCATTCTATTTTTGATTATGTATAGAGGAAAATTGGGATGATTGTGAGTCAACTGAATGGGTGGAAAAATGGGATATACTAGTTTTGGACCCAATTGACACCTATCATCCCCCACAAGCATTGGAAATGGTAGAGATGGATTTTTCTACTGAATTTTATCACTTGTGTAATCTAGTGCAACTTGGTAATATATATTTTTTATATTTCATTATAATTTCAATATGTAGCTTTATAACTTTTACTGAAGTATTTTCTAAATTAGTGACCACATTTTGTACATATATCACTGTAGGCCATGCTTTTGCTATTATTCCACCTAAATACAATGAAAAAGGGACATATTATTATTTGTGTGATTATGCCCAAGCCAAAAAAAAATTGGATTGCTCAATTATAGATGGTGAAGGTTTGGAGTACCATATCGGTGTGGTGGTTGTAATTGTTACATGGCTTAGATGATATCCTATGAAGAACCTTAACTTGTGGTTATTTGAGAGTTGGAAAATAGAGAGAAAGATTCCTTATTAGTCAAACCTTGTTGTCATATCAACTGTCCACTTGACAAAATATGGTGGAAAATCACATAATAAGACTCTTTGGAAAGTTTGCAAGATAGAACACAAGGCAATACTTGAGACATTAAAATTTAGAGCAGATTAAGTTGGTTCATTTCATTGAATAGGGAGAGAGGAAGAGAGAGAAAGAGTGGTGTAGGGTCACCTTGAATCATTAGGCCCTTGCCTTTTAATTTTTTTCATGTTATGCTCCAAGTGAGCCTTGTAAGTAGAATAAGCATCATTGGACCTAGGTGTGGTAGTTAGGGTATTATATGTCCTTTAATGTCCTTAAAAGAGTCACTATTTTGGCCTAAAAATCAAGGCATACATTGCCATAGCGAATTGAGTAAACTAACGGATGAGTCATTACCTTAAGGAAGAGTCCCTAGCATGGAATTGCTAAGGGATAGCCTAAATAACAAGTTATAAGTGTTAAGACTTGAGCAAGAAAGAAAAATCTAAAAGTTGCTATATTGCAATTTTTCAAGAAATTATGGATTTTCCTTTTAAAACTTGAAGAAGGCTGATGCAAACCATAAGCATGAAGGTGAAAGAAATAGGAGGAGATTTAAAGACTTTCCAAACCCTAAAATTATGTAGTGAGCTAGGGTGGTGGGCTTCAATATACAATAAGTTTTAGAAATTTTGGTTGTTTAGGCATTTAGGCCTATCAACAATCTAAATGCTCCAAGGAAATGACCTATCAAGAATACCTTAAAGGATCCTAACATGATGAATTTAGTTGTATAATGATTTCAATTTTTGTATTCAAGGAATTCTATGACTTTACTTCAATCCCATATTCCCTCTTCACAAAACTCTGTTACATTGAACCCAAAAACCCAATACGCTACCTATTTCCCTACTACATACTTAGAATGTGAATAAATTTTGTTACTCTCAAAACACTTGCCAATATAAATATGTTTCATGATACCCTTTTAAGAGTTCTTTAACCTACCAAAAGATTTTATATGGTTATTTTGAACCAATACTCCCCTCTTGAACTCAAACCCTATTTTTATGCATAAAAATTGACCTATTAACAAAGGACCTACACAACAGACTCCACTTGGAACTTCCTAATCTTAAAAAATGTTTTCTTATACCATTAAATGGTCAAATTCAAAAGGAATCAGTCCCAAGAGTTTTGCAACTCCTGATCCCCAATTCTTGACTCCAAACCCTGTTCACTAGGGCTTCCTTAAATGTTCACTCTCCACCGAATCTTGCATCCAATTGGTCATGAACTCACCCTTTGTAGTGCCTCTCCCATTTGAATTTTGTAAGATGTCCCGATGGGTGCACCCTTGCTGATCTTTTGTTGTGATGGATCATGATTGTGACCCTGAGTGGTCTACACTGCTGAGCTGTTTGGATTTATGTTTCTGTATTATTTGCTTTGTTTATGCTTTTGACTGATCCTTGAGATTATGATGTGATTTTAGTTCATTGAGGTTTGTGCCAGTGGTTACTAGTATCGATGTGGTATCATGAGGTTGTTTTGTGATTACCTTGAGATGTGTGCAGAGATTGCACTATGTTCTTTTACCATGCTACACTGGACTAGGTTCTTGTAGCAGTGGTTAGTCATGTTTATGACTATGTTTTCTTATGTGTTTTAAATGACCTTTTAATGCAAAGTAATCAATCATTATTAAATGCTTAAGTAATTAGAATGGATTGTTCTTGTTGGATTATTTGGTTATGTGTTGCGGACACTTACCTTGTTATATTTCTGATTAGAGAGATATTTGTTACTCATGTTATGTTTACATTTGAGAGTACCCGAGGGTCAAATGTTACTCTTTGATTCCAGTATCATAGATATTAGACTACTATGATGTTTAGTTAATCATATTTCATGATGATGCCATTTTGAGATGACAGTGTGTTTTATGATGTTACCTGGTTATCTAGTATTTGGACATACCTCTGATTTTGTTATGTGATGGATTTAATGCTATGGTTATTTACTTCATTCTTGCATTGTTATGTGAATGTGAGTGATGTAAATAGATTGTTTTAATATAACTAAATAAATGGTTAAAGTAGGTGATTTAACGCATTATTGCTTCGGCTATGTTATTATATGCAATTGCACTTGATCGTGTTGTTTAGTGTGCAAGATTTATATCCCTGGCAGTGGCACATGGAGTTAGTGATTCAGCCTTTCATATTTTACCAATGTCATCCTTGTATGGTCGAAGTATCCTTTATTAAAATGTTTAATTTAAACCTTTAAGTGATTATTACATCCGAACTCATTGCATTATGTGATTAGACCAGTAAGCGTGTTTGTGCATTTAGAGGTTCGCATTGTCACAAAAGTTGTTTAAGGAGATTTATGTGTTTTTGGGTTTTCAGGCTTTTGAATTGATTTATTTTAATTCCTAGCAGCTTTTCCATAGATGAATTCCTATTTATAGGAATAGCCTATTTTCATTTGGGTCAATTCGGGGTTTAACTGGATTGGCTGGTTAAATGCCCTAATCGATTATTCACCCAAAAAGTGAATAAGTATCCAAAAGGAATTTAATTCCTCACTTCTCACTTTTGAATTGGAAAGTTGGAGAGTAAAACCCAAAATCCTCTTCATGAGGATTTACTGTTTTGTTCATTGTGGGAGCTATGGGCATGGGATTGTCACGAGGTTGGGCTCATTGGATCCAGCTCGGGGAAACCTTGGATTGCCACAAGTTTCAACTACTTCTGCGAGATATTTATTTTATGGTTCAGATTCCTATTTTTCCCTTTTGGCTGTGAGGTAGGGCTTTCCTGTTTTGTTGTTTCTGCTCCATTTTTGCTTTTGTTTGTGGTAGCCATTTTTTTGGAGGCTGAGAACTAGTGTTCCCCTCCATTTCTGTATGCTAGTTCTACTCAGTTGGGCAGGTATGAACATTTCCCTATTTTTTGGGATGAGGGTTTGGAATTTTACGCCGTTATGCTTGTTGTTTTTGCATATGGTGTCTGATTTCATTTATTTTTGGATTTTTTGAGTTTTTGAACCCAAAGGCCAAATGGGTTTTAATTTTGTAGTTCTCCAAATTTTTGGGGTTTTTACCTCATTTTGCGTGCTGCCCTATTTTCTCGAGTTTTCTTGGCATAATGTGGGTTGTGGACCTTGATGATCTATTTGGATATCAGTCAAACCACTTTTGCACTTTTATGTTGCATTGGGATGCATGTTGCATCCGTACTTTCGACATTGTGTTCGATTGAGTGATTTTATACTTGTTATGGTTTCTTTTGAACCTTTGATTTTGTTTCATGAACACTAGGATTTGTGTAGAATGCATACTCTCAGATTGAGGCCGGTTGAGTGAGTTCATGATGTTTGGTCTTGTTACATGATTGGGATTCGTGTAGAATCCATACTCTCGGATTGAGGCTAGTTGAGTGATTTCATGATGTATGATTTTATTGGCTTCGAGATTCGTGTAGAATTCGTCCTTCCCATGTTGCTTTCAGTTGGGTATTTTCTTTGCATTGTGTTCTCATTCTTGTCCTTGTGTTATGATCTTCATGATGGTGGTGTGCCACACACAAGTACATGCACTTACATTTGTTGGGTGACTTGCGAGGCCTGATCTTCCGTGGATTTGCCAAAAGTTATGATCATTGGGGTTGGGATGGGAGTATGCATGCCCACGGGCACTTGTCATAGGATGAGCATGGGTAGGGTAGGGTAGCATATGGAGGGGGCTTCTATCCTGTAACCTGGTGACTACTTCCTAGTTGGTAGAGGAAGTTTTATATAAGTGATAATTAAATTATAACTTTGGGTGGTAATAAATACAAGATAATTAAAATGTGTGGGTTGTGTGCCTTCCATCGTGAAGAGTAGCTGCCCTAGGTTGTGTACCTTCTATTGAAAAGAGTAGCTGCCTATACTAGCTTGGGCTTGTCGATGCCAAGCAACTCTCCATGATGTTAGTCCCTACATAGTAGCCTATTGATTGTCTGACTAGGACCTGTACTCCTTGCATTGTCTTAGGTTCTTGGTTGTAGTCATCATACTGTCTGGCATGAGTGTTAGCCATGGATGTTTTTTTTTATGTGTGTTTGTGGCTGGATCATTATCTTCATCAGCACTGTGGGTGTGGACCTATGGGTGCCACATGGTTGGGAGGCGTAGCTACCTTCGCCACTACTAGGGATTGATGTACAAAGACGATCTTTTGTCCTAGTGTAACTGTTGCTGGATGTCTTCACTTGGTACTTTGGGTTCTAGAGTATGCTTTCTTGTGATTTATGCTTTCATTGGGATTCTTGTATATCATTTTTAGATGATGTTATTTTATTTGGTGCATTCCCTTATTATGATGTTTAGCATATGATTAGATGATGTGATTTTCTTTAGTAGTATATCTGTTGCTTATTGTTGTTTAGCATGTGATAGGTGATGTTATCTACTGTAGGATTATCTTATGCATTATCACTAGCATGTTAGATTTCCTTGTGCTTATATTGTTGCATTTTTTTAGTAGTGACGTCCCTATTACGACAGTACCGACGATTTGGTCGGTGGCTTGGGATGTTACAAGTGGGGGATGGCTAGGATCCACGATGGTCTTATGATGCTATTGATGGTTGGGAGGAACTGCACAGTTATTTGGTTGTTTAGTTCTGAAATGTTGCTTTTGATCTCTGTGATGTTTATATTCAGCGTGTTCTTTGCTGTTGTAGTTTAGATGGTTTGATGTTCTTCTTTCTCTGTTGTTCTTGCACTCGAGTGTTCATTCCTTGAGCCTTTGTGGATCAAGTACTCCCTAGTGTGGAGGTTCTTTGCTCTAATTTTGGTCTTTTTTGCTTTTGGGAGTGTTTTCGTGTTTCTATGGGCAACATTTGTTCAACATGGTGTGACACTTCAAAAAGTATCACACACCCATGCAAATTATGTCGTACGACACTATAAAGTATCGCACGCTTTCTTGAGAAATGATGTACAACACTTGAAGAGTGTCGCATGCCTTCTTGAGAAATGTTGTATGATGCTGAAAAGTGTCGCATGCCTTCTTGAGAAATGTCGTACGACACTGGAAGAGTGTCGCACGCCTTAAGGAGAAGTATCGCCCTCCATTAGTAAAAAGTGTGGCACGATTTTTGTGAAAAACCTACGCGTGCCATCAGCAGGAACTTTTCTTTGTGATTCGATCTTTTTAAGAGTGGTTTTGGATACCCTTTTGGGCATTCTTCGACCCTATGCTGTTGCATTTTGAATTATGTTGGTTTCACTTGAAATCGAGTTTTCATGTTTCTATTTTAGTCTCTTGGGGTTTAAAATATATCATTTAAGTATAATTTCTTATACTTAAGATATATTTTAATATATGCGACAAATCATTTGAGATAGGTTTTAGACCTCTCAGAGATAAGTTATGGAATCTAGGAAATTTCAAGGCTTCAGAAATCCAGACTTAGCCAATTTTTAGGGCTTCAGGATTTCAGGATTCTGCATTTTACCCGAGCTTGGTGTTTTGTTGATGAGTGGTCTTTTCTTGTGCCCTCATCTTGTTGTGGTGGTTGTTGGCTTTTGTTTGGGTGTTTCAGTTGGGTAGTGGCATTCGAAGATTCATTGGTTGTTGAGATTGTGTTGAAGTCTTCCGTTGCGATCTTGGTGATCCCTGTATGATGCTGTCTTGTGCATTCATACTTGTAAAAAATAAAAATATCTTGGCTTGATTTGAATCCTTGTTTCCAAGGATCTTTAGGTGGGGCATTACACCCTTACTTGACTCTAGTGAAATGTCCCCAAATACAAACTCTACTCCTTGCTTGTTAAAATTACTCACTGCTAGACATGACATTCAACTCCATGATACTTTCACTTTGATACTTAAAACTTGTCTTAATCTACATATGCTTAGCTAGCACTTAATAATACAAGTTAGTTTGGTCATCCCATGAATATTGGGTCCTAAATTATTCATGGAATGACTCCCATTCCTTAAATTCTTACTACAACAATAGTAATAGACAATGAAAACTTAATTTCCTACAAACTAGTCAACAACAATTTTAATGAAAAGATAAACACATTCAAAATAGTGATGCTAAGTGAATAATTTTATTGATGATTTAAAAAAATGACAACTCCAACTTCCCTCTAAATCATAAACTAGCCATTGGATTTTGAAAATTCAAAATTCCAACATACAATTTATTGAATTCTTTTAAACAAAAAGACCACTAACTTACTCATTTTGATTTGTTATGATCATTAAACTTTCCAATTTAACCCAAGGACTCTATTGGTCCCCCTTAGAAAGCAAATTCGGTCACTTTAGGACTTTTAACAATTTCTATGATTTGTAGAATGAAAAATCCATTATAGGCTTTAGTATTTCCCAATTAATTTTCCTTATTCTTTGATTGTTTTGTTGACCCTGATTGTGTATTCCATCCTTTGGATTTCCCTTAAGGTTCATGAAGGTCCTCATGGTCTTTATCTTTGACTTGAATGTCTAAGTTGCTCTTGTTCCACAAAATTATTGATTTTTTGAGTTTTAAGGTGTTTTTGACATTGTTTTGTAGATTTTACTAGTTTCCCTGGTAGATTGGGTTTTTTAGAACAATTTTGTTTTAGGAAGTTTGGTTTGATTGTCTTTCTTTTCATAGTTGCTCAAAAAGTTTCTTGACATCTTTTGAGCACCTTCTTAAAAAGTTGTTAAACTTTCAAAAACTCTTCTCCAATGGTCTGGTTGATTCAAACCAACCTTATAACCATTGGGGACAACCTATATTATCCCTTACAAGTAGGTGATAGGTATGATGTACTTATTTTGGCAATAAATCAATAAAATAACCTATTTTTCCTACAAAATTATGTGTTTTAGAGCATTGTATGGAATGGTACAGATGTTGGAACATGTGCTAGTGACACCAAAAGTTAGAGGGGTGAGTTACCCTTCATTTTCACTTGGTTTCATTTTTTGATCCTTTGTACTTTGCAAGTTATTCAAGTTTTGCTGAAGGTGCCTAGAAATTAGCATTAAACCAAGGGTTTCACCTAGGGCCTTGTTGTTTTGGCACTTTCCACCATGGGAATTTGATGTCCCTTAGTGGAATGCAAGATCTATTAGTTTACTTCATGATTTTGTGGATTTTATAGATGGCCAAGCAAGGAATTAATTTTTCCACCATACCCTAGTTGTATGGCTCCATACATGCACCATTTAACATTTCACCATGCAGACACTATAACTTTTTCTCTAGAGTGAGCCAAGGTCTATAACTTTGGATTTGAACTTTTTTCACATGCCCCAAGATGTTTCAAAATTTTTTTTGTAGATTGGAATGCGTGATAGGGTACCTATAGAGTAACTACAGCCTAATTAGGCCTATCAACACTTTCCAAATGTTGTTATAGTAGTGGCTTCTAGTCTCTTTTGGTGTGTGAGGTTTACATATGTTTTGAATGTACTAAAAGGGTGTTTGAATTTCACTTTAAAATATGTCTTCATGTGTGGTATTTCCATATTATCTTTAATTTACAGTTTGAAGGGCCGCTAATTTTTTCAATGGAATATTGTTATAACTGTATAGCGATGTTGTTTGGACACAAAAAAATCACTTTATCTTCTATATATAGACCTTATTAGGTCTAAGGTGTGTTTTTATTCCATTCCATAGTCAGTTTTCTATTTTCATTCATGTTTTGGGGTATGTTCCCATATTAGGCTTTTGGAGAATCCTTATGTTTTGGTGGTTTTAAACTTAGGAAAACATAGTGATTAGGTTCTTGCCTTGTTTGGGTTGTGATAAATTGTGATAAGTTCATTATTGATGCTTGTGATAGGTTTCCTAGTACTAAACCCTCTTTTCAATAAATTTGAAGGATTCCAACCTTGTCTAATTTCCTAGTGGCTTGTGTTTTAGAAGTTTCCACTATGCATTGCTGCATGACAACTTATCGAACATGAACTATATAGGATCCTTACCTATGCCTTCTTTGATGAGTCTAGAATGGGTTCTCCTATACTAGTCATCTACTTGATTGGGACATGTTTAAGAACTAACAATCTTCATTTAAACTAAAGTCTCCATTTAAAGGTGGTAATGAGATTATTTTTGTTCTGTTAAGATCATTAATATATTTCAATGAGAACTTTGAGGGATCATACCTAGTTTGAGTATCATGGCTTCCCAAGTCCTATAAATGCAAGGCCATTAATGAATAGAAATTTCTAAATGAAACATCTATGGTACTAGAATGAAGTGCATGACTGGATTCTTTGCCTACTAATGAGCCAATTTGAGGCTTCACTTCACATTGCTCCATGGGTAATTCTATACCACTTATTACTTCTCTATCTAAAATTTTTGTATTTGTGTACATGTGCACTTTTTACCAATAACTGTAGGTTTTTTCTCTTTATCCTGAGTAATTGGCATACCCTAGATGGCACTAAGAGAACAATTTTCTTCTTTAATGTCCTTTTCTCTTAGATTAATCTCTCTATTAAGTAGGTTTTCTATATCTTCCTTTGTATATTTAATAGATGTAGCTACACTTCCTCTGTATATATTCCTCTATATATTATGCTTTGCTTTGTATGAATGAGAAGGCATGGGGAGTGAGGCCAACTATTGGTCACTGTATTAAAAAGGTAGTTCTTGGCCATGCCACTAATGGGAACCATTTCATTCTTAATTTTAGAATCAATAACTCATTTTTCTTGAAAGAATAATATATATTATTGTCAATATCTTTGAAATATCTATAGATGGTATCCAATTTCTTATTCATTTTCTTTCAATATTCATAGGAAACTAAATTATTTTGTTATCTAATAGGTCCTAGGAATCTTAACTAGGGTCCTAGAATAGTCCTAGATGAACCCATTTGACCTAATTATGTAAAGAGAAAAAATTGCTCAAAAGTTGCAATGTTGCTCAAAATGTTGCTTGAGCAACTTTTGCAAAAAAGTTGCAAATAGAAGTTTAGGAAGTTGTAACTATCCATGCTTGGGTATATGAGCATGGGAATTTTTTTTTTGAAGGTTAGAAGGTTTCTAGTTAGATTTGCATTTTTAAGAAACTTTTACAACTTTTGTAATTTTGCACAAAAAGTACAACTAATGCAAAGTTCACTAGATTTCACTTCTAGGACTTGGAAAAGGTTCCAAACTATTAAAAAACAACTAAAAACACCTAATCCTAGGCTATCTTGAGGAAAAACTCAAAAATACCCTATTTGACCTAATTAGGAACTCTTACTCATATCTTGCGTAAAGTACCCTAGGCATACATATCTTGCTCATATCTCTCTCACTATTCATTGTGGGATCAAATTATCTATTCTATTAGCTCCAGTTGGTTGACTAAACCCTAGGCCCAAGATCTTCTTGTCTTGTTGAGTGCTTGAACATTCTTGTGCATGCCAAACCAAAATATCCCTAAGAGTCACTAAATGCCATAGGGCAATGATCTTTGAAGGGGCATATCTCAGAGCTCATGTGAGGTATGGATGTGATTCTAAGTTCTATAGGACCATATTATATAGACCCAAAATAACCTCTCTCATGTTTTGGAGATGTTAATTTACTTTGATTTTGCGATGCCATCTTAGGTGATGCCAAAACTTGTAGTTTTGGCCAGTACAAACTTGCCAACTGCTAAATTTCCCTCACTATTCATCGTGGGATTGAACTATCTATTCCATTAGGTCTAGGTGATTAGGTAAACCCTAGCCCCAAGAACATCCCATCCCTTTGAGTGCTCAAACATTCTTGAGCATTCTGAATCAAAACATCCCTAAGAGTCACTAAATTCCATAGGGAAGTGATATTTGATGGGGCATATCTTAGAGCTTGTGCAAGGTATGGATGGGATTCTAAGTACTATAGGATAATGTTGCAGAAGCCTAGAATATGCTCTCCCTCTTTTTTGAGATCTTACTCTATTTTGGTTTTGCGACACCATCTTGGGTGATGCTAAAACTTGTAGTGTTGGCTAGTACAAAGTTGCCAACTACCAAATCTCCCTCACCGTTCATCGTGGGATTGAACTATTTGTTTTGTTAGCTTTGGGTAGCTAGGTAAACACTAGCCTCAAGCTTGTCCTATTTTTTTGATCACTAAAACATTCTTGGGCATGCTGAATTGAAACATCCCTAAGAGTCAATAAATGCATAGGGCAATGATATTTGATGAGGCATATCTTATAGCTCATGTGAGGTATGGATGTGATTCCATGTGCTATAGGACTATGTTTTAAAGACCTACAATAAACTCTCTTTCTTTTTGGAGATCTTACTCCATTTTTATTATGCAATGCCATTTGGGGTGATATTGAAACTTGTAGATGTTGGCCAACACCAAGTTTCCAACTACCAAATCTCCCTCATCATTCATTGTGGGATAACACTATCTATTCCATTAGCTCTAGGTGGCCATGTAAACCCTAGCCTAAAACTCATACCATCCCACTAAGCACTCAAACATTATCGAGCATGCCAAACCAAAATGTCCCTAAGAATCACTAAATGCATAGGAGAAGGATCTTTGACAGGGCATATCTCAGAGCTCATGCAAGGTATAAATGCAATTCTAGGTGGTATATAACCATGTTGCAAAGACCTACAATAACCTCTCTCACCTTTTAGAGATATTACTCCATTTTGATTTTGTGACACCATCTCGAGTGATGCTAAAACCTATAGTGTTGGACAATACAAAGTTGCCAATGGTTGAGTAAACCCTATCCCCAAGCTTGTCCTATCCTATGCTAAAACTATGTATTTTGTTAGCTCTAATGGTTGAGTAAACCCTATCCCCAAGCTTGTCCTATCCTATGCTAAAACTATGTATTTTGTTATCTCTAATGGTTGAGTAAACCCTATCCCCAAGCTTGTCCTATCCTATTGAGCACTCAAATGTTCTCAGGCATGCCAAACTAAAATGTCCTTAAGAGTCACTAAATGCCATAGGATAGTGATCTTTGATAGGGCATATCTCAAAGCTTATGCAAGGTATGAATATGATTTTTAGTGGTATAAGACCATTTTGTAGAGACCTACAATAACCTCTCTCACTTTCTCAAGATCTTACTCCATTTTGATTTTTTGACACCATCTTGGGTGATGTTGAAACTTGTAGTCTTGGCTAGTACAAAGTTGCTAATTGCCAAATCTCTCTCACTGTTCATCATGGGATCAAACTGTCTATTTTGTTAGCACTAGGTGGCTAGGTAAACCCTAGCCCCAAGCTTGTCCTATCTTTTTGAGCACTCAAATATTCTTGGGCATGCCAAACTAAAACATCCATAAGAGTCATTGAATGCCATAGGGAAATGATCTTTGATGGGGCATATCTCGGAGCTTGTGCAAGGTATGGATATGATTTTTGGTGCTATAGGACCATTTTGTAGAGACCTCCAATAAATTCTCTCACTTTTTGGAGATCTTACTTTATTTTGATTTTTTGATGCCATCTCGAGTGATGCTAAAACTTGTAGTGTTGGCCAATACAAAGTTGCCAACTGCCAAATTTCTCTAACCATTCATTGTGGGATCAAACTATCTATTATGTTATCTCTAAATAGTTGGGTAGACCTTAGGCCCAATCTCATCCCATCCTGTTGAGCACTCAAACATTCGTAGGCATGACAAGCTGACATGTCCCTAAGTCACTGAATGCCATAGGGCAGTGATCTTTTTAAGTGCATATCTTGAAGCTCGTGTGAGGTATGGATGAAATTTTTGGTGCTATAGGATTGTGCTATAAATTTATATAATAACCTCTCTCAATTTTTCAATATCTTAATCCATTTTGATTTTGCAATGCCATTTTAGGTGATCTTGAAACTTGTAGTGTTGGCCAGTACAAAGTTGCCAACTACCAAATCTCCCTCACCATTCATCATGGAAATGAACTATCTATTCTGTTAACTTCAAGTGGCTAGGTAAACACTATTCCTAAGCTCCTCCCCTCTCATTGAGTACTCAAATGTTCTCACACATACCGAACCAAATCATCCCTAAGAGTCACTACATGCCATAGGGTAGTGATATTTGATGGGGCATATCTCAGAGCTCATGTGAGATATGGATATGATTCCAAGTGCTATAGGACCATGTTATGGAGACCTACAATAATCGTGCTCTTTCATTTTGGTGATCTTACTCCATTTTGATTTTACGATGCCATCTCTGGTGATGTTGAAACTTGTAGTATTGGCTAGTACAAAATTACCAATCGTAGACACCTAAAATCCTTTAGAAAATAAAGTATTTTTATTTTCTGAAAAAGTCTCTAATGACATCATCATTAATTAATTAATTAATTTACTTTTATGCTATTAAATCCCTTTCTCTTAATTAAAAATATTTAATTTTGGAATTTCTCCAAAAAATGTTTAAATCTTATTTAAACATTATTTCCTTATTTATTAATTATTTAATTAATAAATTGACCAAAAATCCTAAAATAAATTATTTATTTATTTTTTGCCCAAAACTTGACCAATTTTCTTAAGATCACTAACCTCTTCCAAAATTTTCTAATCCTTCTTTAATTTTGATTAAAGGCTAATCCCATCATTTCCTACCCCTAATCCCAACTCAAAATATTTAATTAAGATTAAATATTAATCCTCATGTTTATTAAAAATATTTTAATAAATATCTCCTCAACCCAAACCTTTGAAATAAACAAACTTTATTTATCCTCATCCTAGGAAGTTCTAGACTCTTCTAGAAAGTCTTCATCCTCATCCTAAGCCTATCTCTAATCCCCCATTTAGCCTAATCCACCCCATCCACCCATACTAACCAAGCTTAGCTACTAACTCACCCACCCTCATAAATGCCATCCACTTGCCCATCTCTAGCATCCCTAATCTAATCCTAAATCCATCCCTAATCCAACCCTTAATCATTTGCAAAATCCTAAACAAGCTTAAGACTTTCCTAAGCCAAGTCAAAGTCTTCCTTCAAAATATCCCAACCACCGAACCATGAATGCTCTTACAAAGCCATAAAAGACTCTTACAAACCCATTCATTACTCTTACAAGCCATTATGAGGGTCTTTAAGGCCTTGAGCCTCTTTTGTTGACTCATCCTTGCCCTTTTCTCCACTCACTCACCCTGTGACATGTGTCACTCCTTGATTGACTATAAGGAAGCACAATCCATGTGCTCTCTTCTCATGCAATTTGAGCCCTCCATGAGCTTTTCCCCATCCTTGCATCTTAGCCCTCAAACCCTCAAGCCGTTAGCCTATAAATAGAATCCCCTCCCAAGTCATTTCAACACAATCCATTTAGCAAAGTTATCATGCTAGTTTGAGAAACAAAGCCATCAACCATACCCTCATAATGCCAAATTGAGAGCTCACAAGGCTACCAATTTTTCATTATCCATCTCCATTGAAGCAATTGAGCAAGCAATGAGCATACATCCTGAATTTATCAAATAGACTCATCCCTAAAACAAGAAAGGCCTCATTGAGAGAACCTCTTAATGGTTCATATTCTTAATTGAGGGTTTGTCTTTGTCTAGCATATATGTTATGCTTTTTAAGTTTGTAAATGCTTTTGATTCCTTAATTTAGTATTTCTTGCATGTTTATTTCTCATATACACCAACTACCAAATCTCTCTCGCCTTTCATCATGGGATTGAACTAGGTAAGTGCACCAATTGTGGTTCCAAAAGGGGGGTATAAGTGGATACCTCTTTTCTAAAATTAGCAATTTCTAAAATTCAACGAGAATTTGAAGATAGTTTCGCTTGAAATTTTAAGATATAACAAAAACAAAAGTAGTAGTCCTTTGAATCTAGTTTCTAAACTACTAATTTTTTTTTCGAAATGGTTTAGTTTTAGGTCCTCAAAAGAGGAGGCCATAGAAAGTGATACAATTTATTCCTAAAAAACATAACATAGTAAAAAGTATGGCCCCACTAAAATTTTAACTTTTTTTTTGAAATTTTTTAATCACTTTGGTCAAAAGTTACTTAACACTATGTAGTTTATCTTAGATTTTTTGGGTAATTTTATAATGTGTAATTTTTTTAATGCATTTTTTAAACAAACACATCCAAAAAATGTGAAATATTTATGTGCTCCCCTTAGAAATGATTAAAAAATAATCTAAAATCAAAACTTGTATTATTAAAAGTGTGTAGAATGGATTCTAGTTTCTCAAAAACTAAGTTGTTTCAAAATTTGATGAACAAGCTAAAATCTACAGCCCAATTAGTACATGTTGGTTTTTGACAAAAAATAGACATAAATTTAAAATAAATTATAGATAAAAGGTTTGAAATAGTTCAAATAAAAATAAATTATATGGTTATATAGCTAACACAGAGACCTACAATGTCATGTAACCTTATCTTATCGATGCTCAATTATGAGGAATCTTGAAGGAGAGTACACAAGAAAAATCAATCATTTTTTGTTTGTTTGCAAAAAAACACGTCTCAAACTAGTTTATAGACTCCAAACCTTTGGGTTGGATCCCTAAGGAAAAAAAAAGCCTTAGGCTTGGTAGAATGCAAAATTTTGAATAGCAGGTGTGCGCTATAGCGAACACACTATTTAAAGCTTTTAAAATTTGGGTCTCAATAGCACATGCACACAATAGTGCACATGCACTATTGAGACCTAAATAATGCATAGAGAGGGAAGAAGAGAGGAAAATTAAGAGCAAGAGAGAGATGGGGGGATGTGTGTGTGTGTGTGTGTGTGAGAGAGAGAGAGACTAGGGGATGGGAGAGAGAGAGGAAGTGAGAGAGAGTAGGGGTGGTAGAGAGAGTATGAGATGGGAGAGAGAGGAAGTGTGAGAGAGAGTAGGGGTTGGGAGAGAGAGATTGAGAGTAGGGGATGGGAGAGAGAAGAAGTGTGAGAGAGTGAGTAGGGGTGGCAGAGAGAGTACAAGATGGGAGAGAGTTGAGAGTAGGGGATGGCAGAGGGAGAGTAGGAAATGGGAGAGGGAGTGAGAGAGGGAGAGATGGAGAGGAGGATGAGAGAGAGAGAGAGAGATAGAGAGAGTAGGGTATGGGAGAGAGTGTGAGAGTGTGAGAGTGTGAGAGAGAGTAGGGGTGGCAGAGAGAGAAAGTAGGAGATGGGAGAGGGGAGAGAGAGAGTAGGGGATGGGGAAGAAAGAGTAGAGAGGAAGAGTGAGAGAGAGAGAGATAGTAGGCAATGGGAGAGGGAGTGGGAGAGAGAGAGAGGGGGGATGGGAGTGTGTGTGAGAGATCTAGAGAGTAGGGGATGAGAGAGGAGAGAGAGGGGTGATGGGAGTGTGTTGGTGTGTGAAAGAGAGAGTATGGGATGGGAGAGTGGAGAGAGGGAGTAGAGGATGGGAGAGAGAGAGAGTAGACAATGCAAGAGGGAGTGGGAGAGGTAGAGAGAGTGGGGGAATGGGAATGTGTGTGTGTGTGTGTGAGAGAGAGAGAGAGAGAGAGTAGGGGATGGGAGGGAGAGGAAGTGAGAGAGACTACGGGTGGTCGAGAGAGAGTACAAGATGGGAGAAAGAGATTAAGAGTAGGGGATGGGGAAGGGAGAGAGAGTACATGATGAGAGAGAGATTGAGTTTAGGGGATGGGGGAGAGAGAGAGAGAGTAGGTACTAGGAGATAGAGTGGGATAGGGAGAGCAAGAGAGAGAGGAGGATGAGAGTGCATCTATGTGAAAGAGAGAGAGTAGGGAATGGGAGATGGACAAGAAATATTAGAGAGAGAGAGAGAGAGAGAGAGAGAGAGAGAGAGAGAGAGAGAGAGAGTAGGGGATAAGAGAGAGAGTGGAAGTGAGAGAGGGAAAGAGTGTGAAAATGTAAGAGAGAGTAGGGAGTGGTAGAGAGAGAGTAGAGAGGGAGAGTGAGATTGAGAGAGACAGTGAGAGTGAGAGTGAGAGTGAGAGAGAGAGTAGGTAGTAGGAGAGGGAGTGGGAGAGGGAGAGCATGTGAGAGATAGAGTAGGGTATGGGAGAGGGGAGAGGGAATGAAAGGGATGGAAGAGAGTGTGGGAGAGAGTAGGGGATGGGAGAGAGAGTGAGAATAGGGTATGGGAGAGAGAGAATGAGAGAGAGATAGTAGGTAGTGGGAAAGGGAGTGAGAGAGGGAGAAAGAGAGGGGGGATGGTAGTGTATGTCTATGAAAGAGGGAGAGAGTAGGGGATGGGAGAGGAGAGAGAGAGATAGAGAGAGAGAGAGAGAGAGAGAGAGAGAGAGAGTAGGGTATGGGGGAGAGAGAGTAGGTGATGGGAGAGGGAGTGGGAGAGGGGGAGAGAGAGGGAATGGGAATGTGTGTGTGTGTGTGTGAGAGAGTAAGGGATAGGAGGGAGTGTGAGAGTGAGAGAGAGAGTAGGGTGTGGAAAAGAGAGTATAGGATGGGAGAGAGAGAGAGATTAGGGGATTGGAGAGAGTGTGTGAGAGATTAGGGGATGGGAGAGAAAGAGAGTGAGAGTAGGGGATGGGATAGAGAGAGAGTAGAGAAGGGGAGAGAGTGAGAGAGAGATAGTAGGCGGTGGGAAAGGGAGTGGGAGAGGGGGAGAGAGAGAGGGGGGATGGGAGCTTGCGTGAGAGATCTAGAGAGTATGGGATGGGAAAGGAGAGAGGGAGGGAGGATGGGAGTGTGTGTCTATGAAAGAGAGAGAGTACAGGATGGGAGAGGGGAGAGAGAGTAGCCCAAGAGAGAGAGAGAGTAGGTGGTGGGATAGGGAGTGGGAGAGGGAGAGAGAGTAGGTGGTGGGAGAGGGAGTGGGAGAGGGAGAGAGAGGGGGGATGGGAGTGTGTGTAAGAGAGAGAATAGGGGATGGGAGAGAGTGAGGGAGAGTGGGGTTGGTAGAGAGAACATGATGGGAGAGGGAGAGAGAGTGAGAGTAGGGGATGGGAGAGAGTGTGAGAGAGAGTAGGGGGATGGGAGAGAGAGTGAGAGTAGGGGGTGGGAGAGAGAGATTAGGAAGGGAGAGGGAGAGAGTGAGAGAGAGATAGTAGGTGGTGGGAGAGGGAGTGGGAGAGGGAGAGAGAAAGGGGGGATGGGAGTGTGTGTGAGAGATTTAGAGAGTAGGGGATGGGAGAGGAGAGAGAGTGAGAGAGAGTATGTGAGGGGAGACTTGAGAAAGTGAGAGAGTGTAGGGGATGTGAGAGAGAGAGTGAGAGAGAGAGTAGGTAGTAGGAGAGGGAGTAGGAAAGGGAAATCAAGAGAGAGTAGGGGATTGGAGAGAGGTAGTAGGGGATGGGAGAGAGAGAGAGAGAGAGAGAGAGAGAGAGAGAGAGAGAGAGAGTAGGCTATGGGAGAGGGAGAGAGAGGGGGGATGGGATTGTGAGAAAGAAAGAGTAGGGGATGGGAGAGGAGAGAGGGTGAGAGAGAGTAGGGGATGGGAGAGAGAGTAGGTGGTGGGAGATGGAGAGTGAGAGAGAGAGTAGGGGATAGGAGTGTGGAGAGAGTAGGGAGAGAGAGAGTAGGGCATGGGAGAGAGGAGAGAGAGAGTAGCCTAAGAGAGAGAGGGTGGATGTGAGTGCGTGAGACAAAGAGAGTAGGGGATCAAAGAGGAGAGAGGGTGAGAGAGAGTAGGTAGTGGGAGAGAGAGAGAAAGAGAGAGTAGCAGATGAAAGAGGAGAGAGAGTGAGAGAGAGTATGGGATGGGAGAGGAGATAGAGAGTGAGAGAGAGTAGGGGATGGAAGAGGATAGAGAGTGAGAGATTAGTTGATGGGAGAGAGGGTAGGGGATGGGGCATGGTGGGATAGGGAGAGATGTGTTTTTACATACACACTATAGTGCATATGTGCTTTATAGGGTGTACATGCTATAGTGTGTATGCACTTTCTAAAATCACCAACAAACTATCGCAAAGTAGGTTTGGGTCCCTTTTGATCCATATTCTACTTTTTGTCTATTATGAATTCTATTGTTCTAATAGAAAACACCAGTTTGAATCTATTGGAAATTAGCAAACACTATTTGAGGACTTTGTGAAGCTAGAAAATGCCAAATTCAATCATTGGATCAGCTTTTTGAATATTCCTTCTATAGAAAAGATTAGTTTAGTCCTTTTTAAATATTTTTTGTTGATATGTAGAGAAAAATTTGATTACAATTTTCCATGTTGTTTAATATATAGTGAATTCATTGAAATTTTGTATGTTTGAATGAATTTTTATTTGGAAATGGTTAGAAATTTGGCAAGTTGTTTGATATATATTGTGTACTGATTGAAATAATTGTAATTTTTATATGTATTTGAATGATTTGTAATTTACAAATTGTAAGTAATTCAAATGTTTGAATAATTTGACATGTAGAAATCATCACCATGCCAAAGAAAAAACCAAAAACTCAAAAAAATGAAGATAGGGAGAGAGATTTAGCAAGTAAAAGAGATAGAATGAAACTACTACGTCAACAAAGAAAACTGCAAAGTAATAATGAAGAATTGACTTTCAAAGAGGATCAAGAACCACTAATACAAAAAACAAAGAAGAAGAATTGGAATGACAAAGAGAACAAATGCAACTATTATTCTCAAGAAGGCAATTGAATTATTAAACTACACCATCTTCCAATGTTGGAGTCCTATCATCCTTTCATTATGAAGAAAAACTAATTTTTAGATCTGACGATGTACACACTTCATCATGTCATGTTGAAGGCACAACATCAACATATCAAGTAGGTGATATTCCATCTTTTGCATCTTATTGCCAAGGCACATCATCTTTGGTTCAAGGTACACAAAACACTCAACCTTATGTTGATGTTCAATATGTTAAGAGAATGGAAAGATTATAAAACCTTCTAGAATTCATTTTATAAGACTAAAATATTTGATTGATATTGATACTAACATTTTGAAATCAATGCCTAACAAGATTAGCAAGCGCACTTGTCAAAAAAAAGTTAATCATATGTGGAAATTATTCTTTGAAGAATTAAATATTATAGGTCAATGCCAATTATTTGTTGAAATGATGAAGAATTTGAAATTTAGGCCTATCATGAAGATTTTTGGGCTACGAGTAATGGACAATTCAAACGAAAAGAGCATTGTAAAGAATCTAGAGAGTGCTTATGACAAAGAGGATTGTAAATCATGCACCAAAGATAGTAATATCACAAGATGAGTACTTACATCAAAAATAGTAAGTACCCAAATGAAGAAAGCTCAACTCATGAGAAAGATAAGAAAAACATTGAAAATTGGTAGAGGTACTCTAAGGAGAGCCATGCTAAGGAATGAGAGATTGGAAGATCTAACAAAAAAGAGTTATAGATGTTTAGCGGTAGACTACCATGAAAGGATAGAGAAATTAGTGAAGCTTTGAAATTATTGATCAAAGATTTTTGGAAAAATAACACACATGTTTCCCCTAATCAAAGAGATATTCTAAGGAGGATTGGTAGCCAAAATTGTGACCCACATGTGAAACATTTTTTGAACTCAACTCACACACAATTTTTTGCAAAATTTATTGGTATGTATCCTAAAATTTGAATAAGCCAAAGTTTTTTTGATATGGGTAAACATTTTTATGTGAAGATAAATCACACATGCACAACTTGTTGTTGTAGGATACATGTTGAATTTTGTAACCATTTTTATGTTTTAAGGCATATATGTGTGTTTTTGCATTCTAAATTTGTTTTGTAGGATTTTGACATGAATGAGCCACCAAGATCTTCAAGGGAATTCATATCCAACATTTTATGTGGAATAGGGGACGACCACCAATTTTACAAGACATCATGCTTGGATAGCACATGCTTATTTTGTTGTTCTTTGCAACTTTTATCAACTTTTGAACATATTGATTGTACACATGAAATTGCAAATGAAATAGTAGATTAAAAAAAATTTAAGATAGTGAAATATGCTCCAAAAGATGGGTAACAGGGTAAAAGATGTGATTTAGTCATTGAAAAAATTCCAATAAATGAGTTCATGAAGATTTTTCATGAAAAAATTATTTACAAGTATGCAAAGCATACACATAGAGCTCGATGGCTAGATTTGCAATTCAAGTTGTGTAAGGATATATTTCCATTGGATACCATTGTTTCAATTGTAGAATTCATAGAGAACTACACACTACAACCACAAAATGAGGTGCAAGAAAAGTATTATACTTCTCAACAGGTTTCCATATTTGTTCACATAACATTCATGCATTCACCTACAAGTAGAATGAATGATAGGAGGATTTTGAGGGAGTACCATATTTACATAAAAAATGATTGATCACATTCTATGGAGTTTGTATATGGTTGTTTTCAACTATTTTATGGAGATTTGGCTAAAAGGGGCATAACATATCATTACCACATTATTTGGTTAGACAATTATGCATCTCAATTCAAGAATACACAGATGTTCTATTGGTTGAGTAGGATGCAGAGGTTGTGTAGAAATCAATATATGTAGAATTTCATAGAGGCTATTCATCGAAAGGGAGAGCACAATAGTGCAGAAGCATGCATCAAAAGAGCCTTAGATCATGCAAAACTAAAGTACAAAGATGAAGCAATCTTGATAGATTCAAAATCTATCATCTAGTGGTGTAATGCTACAATGGGTCCAGGTAAGGAAGGTGAGTCTATGGTTCATAGATTTTTTTGATTAATAGATAATAATAACATTGCACCATATGAGGATTATTGCACAGTAAAAATATCCAATGAGCTGCACTCTTTTAGAAGCTTTGATGCGAGTTTATGGAGTCTCCACACATGAAAAATGGTATGATATTTTTGATCATGTGCAAAGGAAAATTGAGATGACTGTAAGTCAACTAAATGGGTGGACAAATGGGATATATAGATTTTAGACCCAATTGACACCTATCATCCCCCACAAGCACTGGAAATGGTAGAGATGGATTTGTCTATTGATTTTGACTACTTGTCTGATCTAGTGTAGCCTGGTAATATATATAGTTATATATCATTGTAATTTCAATATGTAACTTTATAACTTTTACCTAAGTATTTTTTGAATTAATGACCATATTTTGTACATTTGTCACTACAAGCCATGTATTCATTCTTATTGCACTTGAACACAATGAAGAAGGGACAAATTATTATTTGTTTCATTGTGTCCAAGAAAAACAAAAATGAGATGACTTGGTTATAGATGGTGAAGGTTTAGAGGACCATATCAGTGTGGTGGTTGTAACTGGCACATGGCTTAGACAATATTCTATGAAGAACCCTAACTTGTGGTTATTTGAGGATTGGCAAACAGAGAGGAATTTTCTTCATTATTTAAACCTTATTGTCACATCAAATTTCCACTTGATAAAATATGGTGAAAAACCACATAATAAGATTCTTTAGTAAGTTTTTGAGTCAGACCACGAGGAAATACTTGAGACATTAAAATGTAGAGGAGATCCAGTTGGTTCATTAGATTGAATAGGCATAGAGGGAGAGAGAGAGAAAGAATGATCAATTGGACCCAAATACAATGTTGCAATTTCTCCCCCAAGACTATCCATATGACAAGGTGGGTATTTTTATTATGTGTAGGTGATGAGATAAGTTTAAATCACAAATTTTATGTTTTGATTTTTTCAGAATCTAGATACATTATTTGAATTTATATTAGATTCTTTAATAGGACCCATTTTTAGATTAGTCATTTGAATAAGTGAAAGTTTAGAATTTGTTATTTGGATAAAAATGTAGTGAAAGAACATGAAAATTGTTAGAATGTTAATGCTTTGTGATGTAAAGTCATGATTGTGTGCATGTAACCAGAAACCTGAAATTGGCAAAAGCAAGGATATAATGGGAGAAGTTTCCAAGACTCATCAACCCATTTAGTAAGCTACTTGATCATTGCTAGAATTTCAAACAAATAATTCTTTGCATTAGGAACATTGTTACCAATAATGATATTATGATTAACATGATTTTATTTTTATTTGTTTTGTCATCTATAATTATTTTAGATAAACTCCAAAATAAATTTATTCTCAAACCATTAACATATAATTTAACCCATCTTATAATTTTTTTAGATGTTGTCTATTTGGAACTTTAAGACCAAAGTGTATGATCTTTGATTCACTCCTAGTCACAAGATTCAAGTTTTTAGCATATGTATGGGTTCAGGGGTCAAATCCTTTAAGGATGACCATAGGTTGTTACGTTTGTTCACTCTTAGTCTCAAGATTGTAAGGTTGTGATTGTGTGGAAGAATCCAAACCCTTAAGGATAATCATAGGTGGTTCATCAATGTTTGATTTGTAGTCTTCCTTTTCCCCTTTAGACCTAATCATGTTTATAGTCTCACAAGTTGGCTCAATCATATGTAGTTAATCTTTGCATCCTATTTTTATTCCTAGAACTTTCTTCTTGTTCATGCTTGGGTACCTAGGTTCATTAAAAACCATATGATCAGTATTAGTCATGAGTCCATCCACCCCAACTTTCTTTATCATCAATGAGATCTTGAATGAGGTATTGAAGTATGATGTAATTTGATGCACAGTGCAAAAATGGAAGCACAACCTTAAGAACCAACCCCAAAACCAACACTCAAGATGTTCAAAGGATTGAACAATTGGTTTGTTTCACTTCAAAAAGTGTATACCTCTGGAAGGAGCCACTATGACGATTTTAAGACTCACCATACACAAGTATTACATAAAGCAATTTGACCCAAATCAATCCTTTAAAGACAATTTCCCTTAATTTGAGTAAAATGGAGATTTTATTGTCCTACACCTCACAACTTCCAAAAAATTCTAGAAACTACTGAGTCACAACCCAACTAAGAAAAATCCACCACTAGTTCCGCTCCCAACAACCCACAACACAAATTGCAAGGAAGGACCTAGAATCCTATTAGGTCTCCAATCCATTATTTGTGCCACTAACTTAAAAACTTCCCAAAATAATTAAGGAAAAAATTAAACTTTTAGATACCCTTTTCTAAGTTCTCTCAAACCCCAAAGTTGCAGAGATGGACTCCACACTATCATATCATAACCCTAACTAAGTCCACAGGCCTAATTAGCTAGGTTAGGCTTGGGTTTCAAAGTAAGAGGTTAGGCATGTGTGCATATAACCAAAAATCCACTTATAGTATGTTCTACTAACTTAGAAAAGGACAATTTTTTTGATCAACAAGTCCCCAAAAGTCTCTCGATCTCTTTATCTAATCTAGTCTCCTTAAAACTGGTTAAATACATGGTGATATTTGACCTAGGGCTTGTTCCTAAAATTAAATTCATGTTCCAAAACTGAAAAAATATTATATTACACATCCCTAACTTTCTCCATACAAGTGGAGAAGAAATTCCACTAGTGGATCAGCAAGTTAGGGCCATTTGAATGCCAAAACCCTTAAATTGAGGGTTTCTTAGACAAGCAAGCTTATAAATTCAATTACTTTTGAAAGAAAAAGGATAAAAAATTCAAACCACTACCAAAAGCCTTCAAAAAAATAGTATCAACGTTGAGTTTAGAAAGGTCATCATCAACCCCTTATTCTTCTTTACTATACTTGCAAAATGTCAAGAAAGTGCACTGAAACAGGTATATTTTATTGATTTGAAAGAAATTTTTCAATTGGATCTTCCCTCTTGATCTATTTTTGAATTTATAAAGTCAAAATAGGTTGTTTCCAACCATTCCACTCAACCATAAAATGGTTTGAGCTGTTGGGACTCCTAAACCAAAAAGTTGCTTAGCAAATTGTAAAAGTTGCTGACAACTTTTAAGCAACTTTTGCCACTATAGCAAGAAATATTGTATTTAAACTTGATTAACACTTAGAAACCTTATTAGGCATCCAAACCCATAAGAAACACCTAGAAAAATATGAAATGACTAATATATCATCCATTAGGACCAAATGATGCCCAAGGTTTATAAACACATCAAGGGGTCTTTTGTCCTTAACAAAATAGATGGGTCATAGGGAGATCATGAGATATATCTTCTGACCTTATTACAAACATATTTATCAATGAAAGTTAGGTTCTCTACAGCATAATTTTTAGTCTTATGACCCTTATTCCTATTATAGATGCAATAGTGATTGTTGGGTTCATAAGGTTTATAGTTATATGGTAGTTTAATGATCTTATTCAATATCAAAGTATTCAACACTAGTTCAAGTGAGTCTCCTAGACATGTATAGGTGTGCTTAGATTTGGAAAGCCATGATGGTTTACCTCTACTAGAGTCATTAGATTGTTTGAGACAATATACTTGGAGAAACATATTGTTTTTTAGTTTGAATTTCATTGTTCAAGTTGATCACATTAGGCTCCTTAGGAGTTGGAAGATAGTTGTAAGGAATTGGAAAATAGTTGTTTCTTAAGCTCATGCTGCAATTATTGCACAAAGGTGTTGATAAACATATCAATCTTTTTAGCTTCAGGGATTTTCCTTGGATATCATTAATAAAGCTTCCTCCATCACTAAAGAAAGGAAATAGAATATTTTTCTTGGTGTTGTTTGATGTTTCATAAGTCTAGCTTAGTGATTGCATGTTGAATAATATAGGAATAATGTTAGAAATACATTTTTCCATTTGATCAAATGTCATAAGTGGAGGGCAAATTTTTTTGAACCATTCCATAGCTTGGCCAGTAAGACTACTAGAAGAAAAGGCTTATGAGATGAGTGAGTTTATGTAAGAATTTAATTCTTAGTGCACAAAAATCCCTAACGTGATCATGAGGATCTCCACTACCATCATATTTTTCATAGTTAAAAAATTCAACCTTACAAGTAAAAGGATACATTTATAAGTATTTTTCAAAAGGAAATAGACATATAGACTCAAGTGAAAAAGACGGCATAGGTTTCTCTTGCTCATTTTTTATGTGTAATATATCCTTCCTCATTTCTTCCATTTTTTTTACAATAACTTATAAAAGTGAAGGTTCCTCCTTTTGAGTTAAGTTGTCAACATTGAGGTTGTGTGAAAATTTTACTCCTTGAGGGAATAAGTGCATGAAGCATTTATCTTTTTCTTGATCCAAGTTCAATTTCATGAGCTTTTGTTAATATTTATCTTGATAAAGTTGTAAGATCTCTTCCTTAGTGATTTCTATATCTAGATCATTATTTTGTGGACCATGTCTAGTATGTTTTGACCTTTGGGGTAAAAGTGAACAATGTCTAGAAATTCAAATTGTAAATCCTTGAGAAAATTGTCATGCTTCTTCTATATAGGCTTGTTTTCCTCATTATGTATGCTGTAACCATCTCTCTACCATCCTAGATAGGAGTTTTTCAATCCTCTTTTCATGCTCCTCCCTAAATAATGTCAATGAGACACTATTTTCAAATCTAGGTAAAGAGAGTGTATAATCAATAAAGCTAGTAGAAAATGGATTAAAACCAAAAAAATTATAACTCTCTTCTAGGTGATATATCAAAGGTAGCCTTAGGTCACTTTCCTTGGTGAATCTTATATGTAGTTGTAACTGACATGAAAGAAGATACAGTAATTAAATAGGATAACTAGAATAGACTTGATTTTCAAACTAGTTTAGTAATATTCTTGATTTTCCAAATTGATGATGTAAAAAGAGAAAAAATAATTTGTCCAAAGGTGTTTAAGTCATGGGAAAATGCCTTATGTACAAAATTTGTGAAGCAAGCAAAAATAAGATAAAAAGAGCAATAAAAGTTATGCTAAGAAAGATGGACAAGTGAACACCCCACCAAGTTAGTAGTATAGACCAAAAATTAGAAACACCAAGTATAGGTTGCCCTAAACAATGAGGAACAAGTTTGAAGTTTTAGAGGTTTGAAGCAATTGTTATTCAATGAAAGCTACACTATGGGCCATGTTTTAGGCATAAAATGTTGTCCTCTTGCATTTTTCTCCATATTTTTCTATAACATAAAGAAAATAAATTGAAGATTAGGATATAAATTTGGCTTCTCTATAACATATCAAAAATTAGGTATTATTTTTTTGGACCAAGTCTCTATTGTTACACTATGGACCACTTTTTAGGCATAAAAATTGCTCCATTTACAAAGGAACTATATGGAATAATTATCCTCCAACCATAAAAATTGGTAAAGTATCTTAATATGATACTAAAGTGAGTATTATTCAATTTTATTAAACCCATCAATTCTCTATATGTGTTTTTTATGAAACCCTCAACAAACAAGGCCAAAAACTAGGGCCTCTTCAAATCTGACCAAAAAATCACTTCTAGAACCTTTTAGTTGATCCTAAACCATGTTTATGATTATTAATTTGACTATTTTTCATAAAAACATGGCATCCTTTAGGTGGATCTCCTGCTGCTAGACCTATGGCATCAAATTTAATGCATTTCATGCACCCAAGCACTCCAAACTTATCTAGTTGGATGATCATTGGTGCACGGCACCAAGGAAAATAGATAGGTGTCATCCCAATTTTGAATTAGGAAAAAGGTTGCAAAATGATGTAATAAGAGCCAAGATGTAAGTTCAATTAGACTTTAGGTGCCATTACAAGCTAGAGTGTCAAATTGAACAAAGGGGTCAAAAATGAGAAATATAGGTAATTTTTTAAGGGAAAATATTTTTTTTTATGTTTCTTAGAAGGTTATAAAGGTCCTTACAGTCATTGGGTTAAGTTTTAGATGTCTAGGAGTTAAGATGTCAAAAATTACAAAAAACTGCAAAAGTTGTCAAAAAAAAATTACAAAAATGCTAACAACTTTACAATTTTGTTGAAAAATCATGTGTACATTACAACCACCATTTGAAATATGGTTATAACCATTTTAATAGAAGAATATATGTATGAGATGACTGTACAAGCCTCAGTGGGTGATGGTTTTATGGATTTGATGTCTTTTGAAGCAATAAAAACCTAATTTTCTGCCATTTTTCCTGTGTTTTGCTATTGTATAGATGTGTATGGATGAGCACATGTGAAAATTTGATATGGTTGCATATTTATTTGAATTATCTTTCATTTTCATTTGGTTTGAGGTTTTGATCTATTCACTTGTGTACAATATTGCCATTTTACTAAGGGTTGCCTAGGCAAACTTATAAATTGACTAGATTACACTTATGGCCCTCTAACTTGCAATCCAATAGTGGGATCTTGATACCATTTGGTGGAAAGAAATTTAGGGGTGTATTATTACATATTTTAAAAATTTAGGGGCAAAAAATTTGGTTTAGTATTTTTTCTTGTAGGCCCTAGGCTTAACATCGTCATGTGTTCAGCCCCATTTTAAAGAGAAATTGGTGTAAAAATCTAAAACTTGTTGTAATGAAAAAGGTGAAGGGTGGAATGGATTTTTGGAATGGTGAGGAAGAGTTTCAAATGGTTGTGCTGATTTTGGAGGGCATTAATATATAGATTGAAAGAAGTTGCAAAGAAAGCAATTCAATTTTTGAGTCATATTGACTGTTGTTTAAATTCTACACAAAATGTATGAACATTTAGACTAGATGTGATATATTTTTGAGATAGAGATTTGACTTATATTTCTTTTTCATCTGGTCTCATTGTTCTACATTTCATCTAACTTAGGTTATTGTATTTTTAGTGAAACTAGGTTTTTAGAACATCATTTTGGTGCACACAGCAAAAATGGGCCTCTAATTGTAATTTCCTTGGTTGAAATTTTATGCACACTTGGGAAATGATAGTTAGTAGGGTCCATTTTAATATTCTAGGGTCTCAAGACTAGAGGATGTGCTTTGTGATTTTTCTAATCAAGTCGTAGGTCAAGTACCATGAAGGATTTGACCTCTTGTAGTGTGTTGATTTGTCAATGGTAGGAGTTTGGGAATTGGTGAAGAGCTGAGTATTTTGAAATAAGTTATATTATTTTTTTTGAACCTTTTCCAAATTTTAGAAGTGGGATCAAGTGAAAAATGTAAAAAATGCACTTTTTGTGCAAAGTTGCATTGTTGAAAGTTGTAAAAGTTTCTCAAATTTGCAACTTAGTAGAAAAAGGTTCATGGGATCGAACTATCTATTCCATTAGCTTTGGGTGGCTAGGTAAACCCTAGCCCCAAGATCATCCTATTCAATTGAGCACTCAAACATTTCTATGCATGCAAAACTGAAATATCCCTAAGGGTCACTAAATGTGATAGGGTAGTGATTTTTGATAGGGCAAATCTTGAAGCTCATGCAAGATGTGGATGTGATTCTAGGTCCCATATGACCATGCTACAAAGACCTAAAATAAAATCTCTTTCTTTTTGGAGATCTTACTCTATTTTGATTTTTTGATGCCATCTTGGGTGATGCTAAAACTTGTAGTGTTGCCCAGTACAAAGTTTCCAACTGCCAAATCTCCCTCATCACTCATTGTGGGATTGAATTGTCTATTTTGTTAGCTCTAGGTGGCCTAGTAAACTCAAGCCCCAATCTTTTCCCATCTAATTGATGGCTCAAATATTCTAAGGCATGCATAACCAAAACATCCCTAAGGGTTACTAAATGCCATACGACAGTGATGTTTGATAGGGCATATCTCAAAGCTTTTGCAAGATATGGATGTGATTCTAGGTCCTATAGGACCATGTTGTAGAGACCTACAAAAACCTCTCTATCTTTTTGGGGATCTTACTATGTTTTGATTTTTCAATGCCATCTCAAGTGATGATGAAACTTGTAGTGTTGGCTAGTACAAAGTTACCAATTGCCAAATCTCCCTCATTGTTCATCATGGGACCAAACTATCTATTCTATTAGCTTCGGGTGGCTAGGTAAAGCATAGCCCAAAGCTCATCTCATCCTATTGACCACTTGAATGTTCTTGGGCATGCCGAACTAAAACATCCCTATGGGTAACTAAATGCCATAGGGTAGTGATCTCTGATGGGGCATATCTCAGAGCTCATGTGAGGTATGGATGTGATTCTAGGTCCTATAGGACTATGTTTTGGAGACCTACAATAAATCCTCTTTCTTTTTGAAGATCTTACTCTATTTTGATTTTGTGATGCCATCTCGGGTGATGTTGAAACTTGTAGTGTTGGCTCATCCAAAGTTGCCAACTACCAAATCTCTCTCACCTTTTTGTCATGGGATCAAACTATCTATTCCTTTAGCTCTGGGTGGCCAAGTAAACCCTATCCCCAAGATCATCCTATCCTATTGAGTGATTGAACATTCTCAAGCATGCCAAATTGAAATGTCCCTAAGGGTTACTATATGCCATAGGGTAGTGATCTTTTATGGGGAATATCTTAGAGCTTGTGCAAGGTATGAATGTGATTCTAGGTCCTATAGGACTGTGTTGTGAAGAACTACAATAACCTCTCTCATTTTTTTGAGATCTTACACCATTTTAATTTTGTGATGCCATCTTGAGTGATGCTGAAACTTGTAGTGTTGGCCAATACAAAGTTTCCAACTGCCAAATCTCTCTCACCTTTCATTATAAGATCAAATTTTCTATTCCATTATTTTTGAGTGGCCAAGTAAACCCTATCCCCAATCTTTTCCTATCCTATTGAGTGCTCAAACATTCTCAACCATGCTGAATTGAAATGTCCCTTAGGGTCACTAAATGTCATAGGGTAGCAATCTTTGATGGGGCCTATCTTGGAGCTCATGTGAGGTATATATGTGATTATAGGTCCTATAGAACCATGTTGTAGAGACCTACAATAACCACTCTCACATTTTTCATATCTTACTCTTTTTTGATTTTGTGATGCCATCTCGGGTGATGCTAAAACTTGTAGTGTTGGCCATTAAAAAGTTGCCAACTACCAAATCTCTCTCACCTTTCATTCTGGGATCAAACTATCTATTTTTTTAGCTCTAAGTTTCTAGGTAAACCCAATCCCAAAGCTTGTCCTATCCTATTGAGCATTTGAATGTTCTCAGGCATGCCAAATTGAAATGTCCCTAAGGGTCATTAAATGCCATGAGGTAGGGATCTTTGACAAGGCATATCTTAGAGCTCATGCAAGGTATGGATGTTGTGAAGAATTACACTAAACTATTTCACTTTTTGGAGATCATACTCTATTTTGATTTTGCAATGGCATCTCAGGTGATGTCAAAACTTATAGTGTTGGCCAGTACAAAGTTTCCAACTACCAAATCTCTCTCACCTTTCATCATGGGATCAAACTGTTTATTCTATTAGCTTTGGGTGGCTAGGTAAACTCTATCCCCAAGCTTGTCCCATCCTTTTGAGTGCTCAAACATTCTCAAGCATGTTGAACCAAAACATCCTAAAGGGTCACTGCACTAATAGAATTTTGGCAAATAAATGAGTATGTGACTAAAACTTTTAGTCACAAGACTAAAATTTTTAGTCATGTGACTAAAAGTGATGAAATTATAGTAATTGTTTAAAATTTATAACTATAAGTGACTAAATAAATGATTAATTTGGTTAGTGGGAAAAATCAAAAGGCTAGACAAAGATATGTGACTAAATAAATGATCAAATAAATGGTTATTCATACTTAGTCACCAAAACAAAGGACTAAATGAATGATCAATAATTTTTTAATCCTATTAATACATTCATTTAACTTTTTTATAACTTTTATTACTCACTGATGAAGTTTTTGTCCTATCAATATATCATTATCAATCTTCCTCAAATGTCATTTCAATTGATATTAAACTAGAAATAAACTCAAAATCACCTCAATATGCACTCTACCTCCTCAAAATTTATCTATATATTCATGAAGAAAATAAAGACCCTCCATGAACTCAAAGGAAAACTTCAAGTCTACTATGCAAAACAAAAAGATTAATAATCAATTAGGTATTTTACAATCTCAAGATATAATTTCTATTAATCACATTAACATCATGTAATAACCATCTTTACAAAATATAACATGATTTTAGAATTATTACATTTAAATATTTTAGTATTCAATAAATAGTGAGAACCATAGTTAATACATATTAAACCATGAAATAAAATTATTTAATAAAAATAAATTATGATATAAATCATATTTATTATTAATAATCAAGCCAATAGATTTTTAATTGTGGGAACCACAATTGTCAAAAAAAGTGTTGGATGTGAAAAAAGTGTTGGATATGAGAAAAAAGTTGTACTTTTTTGTGAGTACTCTTTTATGAACAATTAAGAGAACATAAATGAATCATGGAACATTAAAATACATGAAGCTGACCCTTAAAAGTAGTTAGTTATAGATGACCCATCAATCATTGACAAAAAAACTATCTAGTAAAATGTTTAATACTAGAAAAATGTCCATGTAGATTTTTCCATTAAAATTTTTGTTAGCTTAACAAAAAACTCTCTGCTAACCCCTAGTTTTAAATATTATTTTTGTAGTCCTTTATAGTCTTCTCTCAATGGAAGAATTGTTGATGCAATTCAAAATATTGAGTTAAAAAGATCTAACATGATCTGTCCAAAAACCCTTTTTTTCAAATAAAACATATGTCAATAGTAGAAATTATTTTGAATGATGGATGGGACTTAGAGTTTCCATTTTTTTTAAAAATTGTTTAATTATGTTGATTTTTTTCCTTACTTTTGGTATTAGTATTGCTCCATGGGGGTAAATCCAAGGCCCCACTAACACCTTATATAGATGAAACAAGGTTATTTGACACATTTTCAATGCACATCTTGTGTTCTAAGTATTTTTTTCAATTTGGAGACTTCTACACCAACATCAAAAATTCATAAATAAGTGCACTAAATAAACAACATCACTCCTTTATTCTTATAACATTTGATAATTAAACTCATTAATTAATTAAAATATTTAGCTCTTTTATGCTTATAACATTTGATAATTAAACTTAGTAATTAAAAACAATATTTCAAATAGAGAGATTGATCCATATAGAAAATTTTCCCTATAGGTATGACAAAAACATTGCATCTTTAATCTATGTTACTTTTAAGTTTTTCTCTATATAGAATTTTGTTTTTCTTTCCTTCTTAAATTTTGTTTGCTTCTTGGTAGAAGACAAAGTAAGAGGACAATTTCAAAGCTTGGAAAGAGATTTTCATAAATAAATTTGAGACCTAATGAAGAGGTAAATCATTTCACAAAACCCTTGTCCACTTCACCATCATCTTCCTAGCTTTGTACATAGTGTGGTTGTAGCTCAATTGGTAATCTTGTTCAACTAACAAATATTGTATTGCATGATTTATTGCATGGTTTTTTCTCCATTGATTTGCAAAACTTTTGTGCCCATGAAAAATTTAAGCTTCAATTAGCCCCTATGAAAAATTCTATGTTCTTCAACCTTTTTTTGATATTTTAATTTAATTTATATATAATAAAATGACCTGTTGTTTTATATTTATAATATACATTTTCTTAATATGTATTTTTATTCTTATTTTTAAAAATTATTCATGTCATTGATATTTAAACAACACCTTATATATAACTCATTTTATATAAATAAAAATATAGAATTTTCTTCAAATAAATTAATATTAAAGGAATAAAAATAGAAATGACAAATATGTCTGTAGAATTTAAAACAAAGCTATTTCCAATCTTAATTTGGAAAGCCTAAATCTTTATCAACTATAAAGTTTTTTAATGGTTTGTGCAAAATAAAATTTGAAATCAAAATTCCCATCAACGTTGTTGCATACTATCTATGAGGAGGAATTGGGATTGCATGGCACTAATCGTAAATGTAGGAACAATAACAAAATTTGTAAAGTACCTATAATCTTTAGCCGGTAGGATTTTTTCACTAGGGCCACGGGCTACCAATTTCATCTCACATTGCCAGCTAATATCTCATTTCATGGCCTTAGTCTTCATACCTCTAGCCACATTTGACCTAATCATATTGGCAGGTGCATTTGCAGCCTCAATAGAATGAAAGCATTCTTAGGAGTGCATTGGTGCTGCCAAAGAAGTGCTCCCCACTATTGGGCCATTGATTGTAGGATCTAGTTACCTCCCCCCTGCAAGCCATGGTCTTTAGAGGAGCTTTCCATGGTGTTCACATGGACATACCCATTTGTATTTGATGATCTTCACCGGTGCTTAAGAAGTGCTTACACAGGTTTGTTCCTCATTTCTTCTATACTGACTTTGTATCTATTTTCCCTTCTCTCTTTGTGGCTTTTTTTAGAGATCTCTCTCATAAAGCCCTATCTATATAAGGGATATTTCTAATCCCTATTTGTTGATGGGTATGGTTATGGAAATTGAGATTGATAGAAGGACAATTCCTGCATATAATGGGGCATACACACATTTGTTATGCACCATTTCTTAGAGAAAGAGTCCCAAAGGGGATGGTATGGATGAGATTCTTAATTCCTCTATATCAATTATTCTTTCCATTACACTCTTCTTACCTCAGTAAGGGCTTTTTAGTTCCAAATGTGTTGTCCATCTTCCCTTTTTTGATTTTCTACAAGCTTTACATAAGCAAGAATGGTACTATAAGTGTTAACATTACATAATATGAACTATTTAATAACACTTGTGAATAAAAACTTGTCCTCACATAAACTGTCAAGATTGTAAGATAGTAATCATTTTCATCAAAACAATAAACATTAGCATATGACTAGTTTCACTTGAGAAATTGTTAATCAAATGTGATTGGCATGTGTAAAGCCAAATTCCCCAAAATTTTCAGCATCCTCCCTGACTGTGCCAAATTAAGAGCTCTAGAATAGAGATGGACATCCATAAGAGCTACAAAATAGAGTGTGGACATTGACTAGAGCATAAGGGAAGGGGGATTTTTAACAAACATTACAATTGTAACTATCTTGGTAGATATGAATTCTAAATGTGGAAGCATAGATGCACTATGTAAACTGTTTGACATAATGCATTGAAGAGAATTCTCAAAATAAATTTGTTGATAAAACTTTAGAAACTTTTAACCAGGTGTAATAGGCAGGTGTAATAGGCAAGAATAAAACCAAACTCTAAGGTAAGACACTACAACTAAAATATGATGATTAGTAAGCCACTATCAAGGAGTTTCCTTATCTATTCTCTTTCTTGACCAAAGTTATAGTGGGGCCAAAAAAGTTACTATGACATTAGTTTTGACCAAGATGATAATGGCAAAGCTCAGTCTTGCATGGCATTGGAAATATGCATATTCATGTAGCCCTTCCTTCTTCTACTACTCCTTTAGCTTCTCACTATACTCGCCCTACAAATTATGTAGCTCATCAAAAAAATGGGTATTCTATGGCTTCTTTAGGTCATGTTACACTATCATCATCTTTTACAAATGTGCACCCTACTATAGCTCTTCATTAGCCAACAATGATGAGCAATGACTATACTCCATTACCATTGAATGGATCCCTATCCAACTTGCCAGATTCTTCTCTCAATTCTACTCTCGTACCATTGCCTGCTCCAGCTAATAGTCATGGTCATGGATACTACATGGACTCATGTTCTTCATGAGAAGTAGCTATTTTTAAGTTTAGAGTTTGAGAAAAGATAGAGTTTGATTACTAGAGCTTTGGAAATTCAAGTATTGTACATGCTTTTTTGGTTTCTTGATTATTTTTCAAGAGATGCAAAATTTTTCCCTCTTTTTGTGTCTGGTTATCATCATTAGAAATATCATGTATCTATATTGGCTAGTTTTTCCACTCCAGCAAGAGCAGATCTATGGAGAGTTTGATTACAAAGACATCTTTTTTTTTTAAGACAGTTTGACTGCAAGTATTCAAGTAAGCATTACTTTTGTTTTTCCCTTAATTCAAGGTTTCCATTCCCTCTTGTATACTTGGTTTTATATCAAATTTTAGTCTTTTCCTATCATGAAAAACCATTGGATGTCATCAAACACTTGTTTGAGAATCCTCTAGATAGTTTCAAAAGCACCAGAGGTTTCACCTTTTCTATAGTAGTTTTGTTCATCTTGTAGACAAACTTGAGATTTCTTTGTAGTTGGCCACTGCTAGGATATTTCAAACTAATCATTCTCTTTTTTTTTGGCAAAATCAAAGGAATTATTTTTCTCAAAATATCAAATAAGAAAATATTGCTCCTAACAAGAGATTAAATACCCATCTGCAAATTCTAGATGGAAAACTCAAGTGAACTTGGACTAGCTCCTAGTGTCCAGGAAATTTTAATTACTCTAACAAAATGATTTTATTATAAGGAACTAGAAAAGTGGTTCAAACTACCAAAAAAAAATATCTAAATATGTTGTCAGCACCATCATAATATTAGCCTTCATCTCAGCCATACTTCTTTACAAGAAGAATTAACTAAAGATGGTCATATCCAACCAAGACTCTAGCACCAACAACAACTTGTAGGATGTTTACACCAGCACACTTGAATAGAGACTTGACACCTTTCTTCTTCAAAATCTATTAAAAAGCATCCAAAGGACTTGTATTTCACAAGCTTGCTAGATGTCATCATCATTCTTCTATGCTTAGTGTTAATAGGATATGAAGCAAGAGCAACACCAATTCTAATACCCCAACCAAGAAGAAAACTTCTAAGGAAGTTATTCTGAGGAGCCCCAACCAGAACAAATGGCTTTAGGGAATCATACATTTCAAAGTATAGACCATAGTACACAATAATATTTGCATAGGAGATGTTGAATCCATGGTATATGTCAACAAGTCCATTGAATTGTCTCTCTCCACCTTTCTTTGCAGTCATTAGCCAGCCTTGTTTGAGCATAGTCCAAAGAATAAACAAAAAGAAGAGATGATGCACTAGTTACACCACTAGAAGAAAGATTTCAAGAAAATTATTTCCAGTAGCCATCCTTATCTTTCTTAAAATCTAACAAGTTCTTAAAGTAATCCTTCAAGGAAAATTTGAGCACTAAGTGGGGAAATAGTGAATGACATTGGCAATATTTTGTCTCCATAAAGGAATGATACCTTCATCCTTGAATATTGTTTGACCAAAATAATTTCCAATGCCTTTTTATAGCTCAAAGCGATGACCATACTTCCACATTTAATCCTAATTCTTAATCAATAGCTTGACTCATTCAATGGGGGCAACTTCCATTTTGGATGCAACAGTAGAGACACTCATCAAAAAAATCAGTCATGAAACCTTTCACACCTTTCTTTTAAGGTGTTAAAACATAAATGGGTGAAAGCTTTGGAGTTGCCACAATCAGATTTCTCCATTTAGATGCATGGAAAAGTGCACTATGTGAACAACCATAACCCTACAAAGGGGTTGATAGCTGTCCCTTAGGAAAAAGTAAGGAATTTTGGCTAACCTACCAATTTGGTGAAGGTCTTGAATTGAGGAATGTTTGACTAGATAACTTTTGCATAAGTGATAAAAATTGGTATGCTCTAACTTTGTGACCTAAAAAACATAAAAAATTGATTTACAATTTTTTAATTAATTGCAGTATGGTTTTAACAGAAGTAAGATGTTAGGTACAAAATAGATGAGTGAAAATTTTGAAAAATGTACAAGATTGTAATAACTTTTATAAGTCTCAGTACTCACACAAACAATTTCCTAACCGATTAAAGAGTTTGAAAGATTATGATGTCTTCAAACATTGATGCATGTTCAAATATACTATTTACACAAGAATAGTGGAAATTTTGAAAAATATAGGAGGATTGCAATCATGTTTACAAGTCTCTTAGCACTTAGTCTAAAATTTCTAGACCTATTAAGAGTTTGACAGGTTATAATACCACAAACTTTGATTCATGTTCAAATATACTGTTTGCAAAATAGATAGATTCATTTGATAGCCAGGACAGTCATATCATCAAACAATGTACATGCACAAACAATGTACATGCAAAAATAGTTGGAGAAAAGAGAATGATTATGGTTGCATGCAGAAGATAGCTAAACACTTGAAGTGGACTCTAAGGTATCTTCTTGTACAATGTTGTAGTGATTTTTAGTTGGAGCATATTTTTCCATATGATTTTTCTAGAATTGCTAAGGCTTGCTTGTATGCAAAGTGGTATTTTTGGCCATGATTGGGTGCATTTTAGATTGGTCTTGTCTTACAAAGTTTGTGTCCTTTTTGGTCTCCCTTGACTAGATAAAAGTAACTCCCTAAAACTAAGTTTCCTTCAATGGATTCAGATCTATCCTATTGGGTATTATCCTCATCATATTTTCAAGCTCCTTATGAAGATAATGATTTATCTAGAGCCTAGTTTAAGATAGAGCATAGACAAGGTTATAGAGAATATGCTTAATGTACATAGAGATTGGACATTTATGCAATGATAACCTTGTGCCACTACCCTTTTTTATGATCCAAATCTTTTGAATCACTTTAAAAAAAATTAAAATTGCAATTTGTTTGGACTGGAATATTTTTTTTTTTTTGTATTATGTTTCAATTTTCCTACATAGTTTGACAGTTCATCATGCCTCTAAGCTTTAAATGTGCCTTCCCAAGCAAGAAAATTTTTATTTCTATCTCAAAGATGGTCTTGTGATTGGATTGGGAAGAACTGATTAATGCATCAAATGGTGAAGAGAATGATCTATCCAATCATTCACAAGCACTGATGGAAAGGCTCTTAAATGGGCTGATCTTTAAAAACTCCCTACTTATGATAGTCTCAGGAAGAGCTTTCTCAGTGAAGTTTCTACAACTAAAATTTCAAATACAAGAATGTTGAAGTCACAAAACTTTTCATTTAAATGTAGAGGACATTCATTCATAGAGTGTTGTAGGTCACTAAAGTCGATAGTAAGCACTTTATTTACAATTTTAGAGAAAGAGTAGAGAGGTAAAATTGAAACTCAAATCATTTTGCAATTAATGACTTTCAAAATAGAGAAGGGTAATAAAAATAAAAATGGGGATTGAGTTGCCAAGTATAGAGGTTTAGTTAAATCACTAAACTATTCTCTTCTTGGTCCACCTAGATCTAGGAAAACTACACTACTAACACCTTTGGCTAGAAGACCTAATCGCTGTCTCAAGGTAGCTTGAAGCTCTACTTGTTTTATAGTGCATTGAGACTCTATTTGTTTTTTAGGTAAGCCCTACTCATTTAGACCTATTCAAATTTTTGCATACATTTTTTCTCTTCATTTGGTCCCATATTAACACTAAGCTGATGTTGGTGATGCCAAAAACTTGTATCTTTTTATTTGTTTCTCATAGAGAAAGAAATCATATGCTTTTCTATAGATGCCAGAACTATGACATGCAAGGGACACTTCTTAATAGAGTCTACACCTTAAAGAATTTCTACTTACATTAGCTTGGGAGATCTACACAATGTGGAAATGATTGCAAGGGAAATAGTAGATTTCTCTAGACAATGTCAAGGATTCAAGTTAGGATACAATGGGTTTTTGTGCATGCATTGTGTTTCTCTCAATCTTGTAAGAATATTCCATACTAATATATTTGTTTTGTGCATACCTACTAAAAGAAATTTTGAGACATCAGAAGGAAGTAAGCATCAAACTAGATCCATCTATAGACGTCTTTATGAAGGCAAGTACTTCTCCCAGAGCATGGGATTTATTAAATGTTTCTCAGTGAATTGTTTGCTTTATGGTTTCAGCCATTTATTGCACATTCAAAGTTGAACAATGTCTACATGAAAAAGAAATTGAAGGCTAGAAGACTAGCTTTGTCACAGACTATCTATTGAGGGTTTTTCTTAAAAAATTCTATATCAAGAGGTACAAATTCTTCCAATGTTTTGGATTTTAGATTATTCATCTAGTTAACTAGACCCTTATGTGTTGTAGCTTCTGGGACTAGATATATGTGCTAACACAATGATATGAAATCAAAAAAATTTCTTTGATTTTTATGGAATTTGGAAAGAAATCTTTTTAAAAGAAATTGATTTTGGATGATATTGTGAGAACTTCCAAATGATTCATTATGCTGAAATCAACTTTGTTCCCCAAATTTACTTTCTAAAATTCATTCTAATGTGGAAAAGATGAGTTAGCACAAAGGCTTGCAAATCATAAAACAATCATACATCAGGCATAAGTACAATAGCTTATTTCATTCAGTTTCATGAAACTAATTGTAAACAGTATAAATTATTGTCTCTTCACACTAGTTTGATCAATGGTTATTCACAAGCCTACATATTGCTGAAATTATTGTGCTATGATACATTATATCACCTCTACCAAATTTTGCAGAATTTATACTAACTAATTTCTCGAAGTTGGATATCATGGCTTTATACCAAGTACTTTCTTTGCTTTATCAAAGCCATCAATTTTTTTATATATTAGCCTATTCAATTTGAATACTTACTTTTTTTGAAGCGAGGGACTTCTATTTGAAATCAAACTATAGATGTTTAAACAATGCAAGAAGCAAACATTATAAAGCATTTACTATTTTCAATCCAAAAACATAAAATCTTTTGCCTAGTGATTTGAGATATCCAAATCAAAAATCTAGTTTTTGATTTCATATGTGATTTAGTATTAGAAGTTTAGATGTTCTGTAATTAAAAGATTTTAATGTAATTTTAGTGTTTTTTAAGAATTTTTAATTGAGTTACAATTGAAACATTCTAAATACAATTCTATTTGAAAATTAGAAACTATAGATTAGAAAATATTAATTTAGGATGAAATAACCAGAAAAGGTTAAGTAGTTTTATAGTTGAGTTTTTAATTATATAATGAAAACATCTTTGTAAACATAAAAACTATAAAAAAAATATAATAAAAATATAAGTTTTAGTTTTTTGAATATCACATTTTTACATAATAATTTAGTTATTTAGCAACTAATTTTGAACCTTAATAGGAAGAACAACACCACTTAATATATAATTTTAAAAAGCTATATTAGATACTTGTCCTGATAATTAAAAATAAATGAATAAAAAATATAATAAAAGAAGAAGTTTACCTATGTAAACAACATATTGAAAATATTTAATTAGAAAGAGTGGTTTTTCATTTTTTTTAGTACATAAATAATCATTTAGAATATCTATTGTATGATTTAGATAGAATTATAAAATATTATATGATAGTAGATCTAATTTTGGGATGAAAACTTTTTTACTTTTTTGCATTATTCTTTAAATGGTACTAGCTCAATGGAAGAGTACCTACTTTATAAGTAGGAGGAAGGTGGTTCAATTCCATCATGCCCTAATATGACTAAATTAATGATTAGATAAACTACCAAATATATTACCAAATACTACCAAATATACAACCTTATATACCCCCCAAAAAACTACCAAATCAACTACTAAATATACTACCAAATGAACTACCAAATATACTACCATATATAGTACCCAAAAACTATCAAATATACTACCAAATAAACTATCAAATAAACTACCAAAATTAACAAATAAACTACCATATAAACTACCAAGTAAAAATAAAAAATGACTAAATCAAGACATAATCAATGATTAAAATAGTTTAGTCATAAATTTGGTTGGGAGATAAATGTTTGGCAATAAACTACCATTGGTCATGTGATCAAAATAACTCACATATATACAATTTTTAGTAGTTTATTTAGTAATATATTGTTGTTTTTGTACTAGTGCTAAATGCTATAGGGCAACAATATTTGATGAGGCATATCTTAGAGCTTGTGTAAGGTATGGATGTGATTCTAGGTCCTATAGGACCATGTTGTAGAGACTTACAATAACTTCTCTCACTTTTTAGAAATTTTACTCCCTTTTGATTTTGTGATGCCATTTAGAGTGATGCTAAAACTTGTAGTGTTGGCTAGTACAAAGTTTCCAACTATCAAATCTCTCTCACCTTTGCTGATGGGATCAAATTGTCTAGTCTATTAGCTCTAGGTGGCTGGGTAAACACTATCCCCAATCTTGTCCCATCCTGTTGAGCACTTGAACATTCTCAAGCATGTTGAACCAAAACATCCCTAAGGGTCACTAAATACCATAGGAAAGAAATATTTGATGGGGCATGTCTTAGAGCTCATGTGAGGTATGGATGCATTTCTAGGTCCTATAGGACTGGATGTTATGAAGACCTACAATAACCTCTCTGGTTTTATGGAGATCTTACTCTATTTTTATTTTGCGACGCCATCACGAGTGATACTGAAACTTTTAGTGTTGGCTAGTAAAATGTTGCCAATTGTCAAATCTCTCTCACCTTTCATCATGGGATCAAACTATCTATTGCATTAGCTCTGGGTGGTCAAGTAAACACTATCCCCAAGCTCATTACTTCTTATTGAGTTCTTAAAATTTTGTTTCCACACTAAACCAAAACATTGCTAAGGGTCACTAAATGCCATAGGACAACAATCTTTGATAGGGCATATCTTAGAGCTCGTGTGAGGTATGGACACAAATCTAGGTCCTATAGAACTATGTTTTGAAGACCTATAATAACCTCTCTCTCTTTTTAGATATCTTACTCTATTTATGAATAGTGCATGCACAATTGTTTGTGTTTGCATTTATCTTTGATTTTGAAATCTGATGGAGCCTCATTTTTCAAGGTCATGGTTAGGAAACTTGTCCACTCAATTGGTAATTAGAAATCTTGTATGAATGGCTTCCTTATTTACACTTGTAAATGAATTATTTTGTAAACACTATATAAAAAATCTTCTAGGTCTTCAAATATTGTAGATACAAAAATTGCAAATAGAAAACGTCTTAAATTCTAGTTGCTTTTTGTTTGTAAGATTTAGTTTTCTTCATCTTTCCATTACTGTTGTCAGGATTTGAAAATGCTCTACTTCTCTTGTGCCTAAATATTTTTTACTGCATATGCTCTATTTCTAGAGTTTACAATTTGAATGCATCTCATTACAATTATTCACTTATTTTAAAAGAAATTTAAAAAAGGAAAATATTTGCAAAATTAATGATTTTTTTTTATTTCATAAAGAAAATTTATTTTGTGTCATTATATTGCAACAATTAGAATTGAGATAGTGACTTTAGGGAGAAGATTTGTCCCATGTAAAGTTTAAGTTTTCCACATAGTAGGGTGGGAATTGACTGGGTTTCCTTTAAAGGAGATGAATGTCTACTTTTTTCTTTTCTCCTAGACCCTATAAGGTTTTGTGAGAAGTTAAGGTCTTGTAATTATTTAAATATAGAATCAGGGATACCTTCCCTTTTTGAGATCTATTGTATTGTTTAGAGAATACGAACTCCAATTTTCCCCAACAATGGTTCATAGACTAAGATATTTTGGATTCTTGGTTTCTAGAGGTTATTTAGTTTTGTCTTTGTCTTTGTTGTTGTATTTTTCTAAGAACATCATCTATAACTTCTTCCTCCTTGAGAACTCTACTAGCTCTAGGCTAATCTTCTTGAGTTCTCCTAGACTACCAAGAAAGAATATTTAACTGACTAAGAATATCTTCTTTCTTGTTATGAAAACCAATATTGGGTTCCAACATAGGTATAATATTTTCATGTACTTTGTAAAGAAGCTTTGAAAAGTCCTTAAAACCTATCTCTAACTTGAGTAGCAACCTATTTATGCTTTGAGGAAACCTAATCAAGGGCTAGCAACTCATTTCTTGTACGAATCCATACTATTGGAATGTATGCAGTAGACTATAACTATTTTAGCACAGATTTTACTAGTTTTTAATCTTGTTTGGAGGAAAATCACGTGGATATTATCATTTTTTTGAATGTTTTAGTTTTATTATTTATTTTTTTCCATTTTCCATGCATTAGTTATAGTTTGTGATAAATTTTTGAAAGGTTTCCTAAATTTCTCCAAAGATACCTATCTGCTGCCAATTTTGGAGTTGTTTATCATGAAAGGATTGTAAGTGTTGTCTCCATCATGTAAATTCCATGGTATCCTATATTTCAAGGCTAAAAACCATAATTTATCATATTATGCAAGAAAAGGACCTAAAAGTGAGTGTGAAGAATTCTTTGACCAAGCCCTAGGTGAGCTAGGCAATGCCTGACTAGAGACTATCAGCAAAGAAAGAGCTCTCAAGAGAAAAAATTGAAGAATGAAGACTTTCCCTTCTAAGGGATTGAAGATGGGTATGAGGAGGTTATAAATTGTGGAGGAGGAGTCTTTATGAAATGTGGAGGGTGTCTTAAAAGTGGGGACAATAGGCAACCTAGAAAACCCTATCAAACCCTCAATTTTGCTATTTTTATTTTATGGCCTGTACGCACCCTGAGACGCTAAAAATCCTTGAGCATGGCTCCTATGTATCAATTTTTATCAAGGATAGAAATTTTGAAACTCTAAAACAAATTAGCTATTGGTCCTAGAAATCTAGGTGGAGACCTAATTAGAAGCTCTCCTTGTAGACCTTTTGTGAAGAAATCTTGAAATCAAGTACAAACCCATTGTTGTTATCCATTCAAGCATAGTACAAGTGTTCTAATAAAACCTTAGGAAATCATGGAAACATTTTTTGGAATAGGGAGTGCTATGGTACCATAGTAGACCTATTAATCCTTTGGAGCAATATTGTTCATAGAAGAGTAAGGGAGTGATGCTATAAGTTTGGATTAGTTAAACTAGTGAAGAGGTTGGGCAAGGTCAAGGGATGTTCTAAGTAGTAAGAGATCCTATAGACCACATAGGTGTACAAAAAACTCCAAGATCCACATATAATATACAAGGTTGCATGGCAATAGGGGTACTTGGGGTACTTAGGGTATGGGCATGGGTACATGTATAGGTACATCTATTTTTTATAATAGGGCATGAGGGTACTTGGCTATGTCAAACTTTATTTTTAATTATATGTTTATATTTATAGAAAACCTAAATTTATGAGTCATGATAATGGTTTTTAAAATCAAGGATAGTGATAAAATTTGCAAATGTAATGTATTGTTTACACTTTTAGATTTTTAATATGTTTGTAATAATTATTTATGATAAATGTTTAGATGCATAACATAGAAGCTAGGTTTAAACATGAACAAGAAGATCATAAATCATATGACAATGACATATTACAAAATGATAAATTTATGGCTTTAACATTGATAAAGTTTATTATTTTGATTAAGTAAAAGCAAGTTTTAAGGGTCTGAAACCTTTTTACAAAAGGAAAATCTAGAAATAGATAGAGAACTTAGAAGCATAAATGAAAAAGACCTCCAAAAAGAATACAAAAGAGGTCATATACATAACTGCTGAAAAAAATAGCAAAGAGACAACACTATGATAACAAGAAGACAACAAAAAAGATAGTAAAGAACTAGCTACATGGTGTTAATCAAGTCCAGGGCCTGATTAACTAGAATCCAAATGTTTTTTGCCATAGCCTTCACCTCATCCTTCTTACCCCTATCATCAATCATCTTAGAATGGGCCCTAGTGTATTTGTTGGCACCTTGGCTATCAACCACCTGAGGAGAATCTTGGCCTTTGTCCCTATCCAATTTCTTTAGTAGATTAGACACATTATCAACCATTTGTTTTATCAGCTTCTCAAGGTTACACATCTTGGCTTCCATCATAGTGACCTTGCCCTAGTTTACATTGAAGTCTTTGTCAATAGCCCTATTCTTGGCCTCCAATTGTGGAATCTACTGCATAAGATTTTAAACATCCTTAGTACTCCTAATGACCTCAATAAGCCTATCAATATGTTGGCCGAGAGTGTGCTCACCACATGTAATTTTACTAGCATGCATGACTTCCTTCCTAAGGTCTTGCATGTCTCTACCAAGTGTTTGCATTTGGCTCTTCATGACCCCAGTTTCATTTAGTATTGCTCTTGGGTTACCACACATCCCTTTCACAAGCCTAGGGGTACCTACATACCTATCCTCCCAATCTAAATGTATCCCCTGTTCTTGGGAGTCCTCATCTCCTGACTCCCCTTTATCTCCTAAATCCTTTTCAAGGTTTCTGGACAAGTATTGTTTCTTCTCCAATCATTGAGCTAGGGTCTCATCATCATCTGAAGGGGATGAAGCCCTAATCCCCAAAATTTCCTTAACCCTCTTTCCTTTAATCTCAAATTTCTTCTTATAATCCCTTACCAAATCCTCCACAAAATCACTCTCCTTCTCAGAATCTAAGTGACTTGCAACTCTTATTTTCTTCTTAGACCTATTCCTAGATCCCTTAACCACAACCTAACCCCCTTTAGCCTCATCCTAGGTTTCAGAGTCATAACCCTTCTCCTAGGCACTCTCTTCCATTTCATAATTTACATCTTTAATATGACCCCTGCTCCTCGCAATTCTTTTATCCTTTAAAACATTCAAAATGAGCACCATGAGACCCTCATGGTAGACATGTTCACCATTTGGGTCTTTTTATAAAGCCTAAATAGAGATAGTAAGTGACTACTTCAGATAGTAAGGGAGATTAATTTTAACATTGTACCTAAAGTGGTTGGCCAACATGAAGTGGTAGCCATAACATTTGGTAAATCTCCTATCCAAAGTTAAATACTTCATGATAAAAAAATAGGATGAAATGCCATGGATGAGAGAAAAAATTTGGGTTGATTTAAGACTTACCAATTCTAACCAAATGACTTCTCAAGCTCTAAGTCAAAAAACTCTTCAGCAACTCTGTCAGACAATTTTTGCTCCCTGTGGAAATTGAGACCCTCAAGCTCCAAGCTTGTAGCCTCAGCAATGACCTCCTCTATTATCTCCATGCATTGGTTTCCCACCATGATCGAGACCTCTTTCCAATTTTTGAGAAATTGTTGCATGATGGTAGGATTGCTGCCATTGAGCCTCTCCATAAACCCAATGAAATTACCCCTTCTCAAAATTTCCCACACCTCTTCCTTCTTCATCCACTCAATGCAACTCCCTGGTTCAACTCATTTCCTCTTTCCACCCATTTTCAAACCACCTAAAATCATAGAATTATTCATCTACAACTCCCAAATAAAGAAGACCTCACAAATGACAGTGAGCATAATAGCAATATAGACCTAGAATCTATGCAAGGTTTTACGTACATCATTGGGAAAAAAAAAATAGAAAACCTGTAGTGACATAACTCTACATCATACCCCAATATTGACATATTCATAATTAAAATTCCATTTGTGATGACCTCAAATTATCATTATGGAAAAGAAGTCAAGCCTCTAGTGGTAAGGGGTCATGAGTATCCCAAATGATAATTTGATCATTTCTACATGCCACATTCACTGCCCAATCAGCCATGCCATTGGCCTCTCTAAAGTTATGAGAAATAACACATATTTCAAAATAATTAATAATTTTAATAGACTCATAAATTGTATTACTAATTGTAGAATAAGGTGTAGTATTTTTACTATGATAATTTACAATATTGAGGGAATCCCCTTCTAACTAGATCTTATTCAAGTTCAACTTTTTTTTATATAGAAGACCATGGAGAGAAGTTGAGGCTTCAACAACATGATTAGTTTGAAAACAAATTGGAATATTCAAGCTTCCCACATTATCCCTATTAGAATTCCTAATCACAATACCACACCCTACTTTTTTAGGGTTATGTTTCGAAGCTCCATCAAAGTTAATCTTGTACCAGTTTTTAGGAGGGCAATCCCATCTAGCATGTTCCCTAAAATTGAGTCTCTAATCACCCATAGTCTAACTCTTTAAATTCCAATTGAGTAGAACATTAGTTTCCTAATAATTACACAATTAATGTTCTAGTGTTATATTTTTTATGTTCTCAATCAAAAGAGTCTTTATTTTATGGAAAACCTACACCAGGTTGGATTCAACATCTCTTGAGATTCTATCATCATGCTCCTTCCAGATATCCCATCCAACATATGGTAGAATAAAATCCCACAACTTACCAATCAAAGAATTCTTTGAAGGAATCTTCCAACTAATAAAGAAGAAATAAAGATTGGAAGGGAAAACCCATTGAACCTTTAATAAGTTAAATATATAATCCCAAATCTTCACAGAAAAAGGGTAGTGTAAGGTAATATGATCAACTAAGTCCCCATCATTTTTGTAAAGTAGACATCTATTCATAATAATAATCCCATACTTTTTAAAGTTATCCAAACTAAGAACTTTATTTTGCAGTAGAATCCAAAAGAAAATGTTGACCTTGGGTGTCATACCCTTCATCCATGCCTTTTCTCAACATGGTTCATCATGGTAATCAAAAGAATCAACATAGGTAGAGGTCATAGAAAAAATACCATTAGGTTCATTTCCCCATATGAGTTCATCCTCCTTTTTCTTTAAGAAAAAAAAATTTAGGCTCTTTCTTAGTTCTACCAAATTGGGATCTAGTCTAAATAGATCCACCCATTCATTTTCTATCCAATAGTTTGCCACAAGAGAACCAAATTGGATCTTACAAAACTCCATATACCTATTCCATCTTGGGTCATCACACAGGGGGTGGTCCAAAATCCAAACATATTCCCAAAAAGAAACTCTTCTTCCATTGCATACCTTCCATTTTATCCCTTTTCTAATAATATTTTTAAGCTTCTGAGAATTTTTCCAAATCATTGACCCTCCTTGTTCCACATTACTATTAAGGAAATGGTAAAGGTCAAGGTCCTCAAAGTTGTATTTATCATTCCAAATATTCTTCCATTCCCGATTCTCTTTATGACATTGCCATAATAGTTTTTTCTATTAAAAATTCATTCATGGAAGAAACCCTTTGATAAAGTTTATTGTTGATCAATATTGTATCAAAGTTTCAAATTGATTAGGCATTGAATTAAGCTTGATAAAAAAATAATAGAGAAGGAAAACTTCAAACATGAACAAGATCATCAATCATATGATGATGACATATTGGAAATGATAAACTTATTCTTAAACAGTGATAAAGTTTATTGTTAATCAATATTCTATCAAAAATTCAAACAGATTAGGTATTTAATTAAGCTTGATAAACAACGAGGTGATACACACAAAAAAAAACCAAAAAAAATTCCAAAATTTCAATCAAGATCCTTAGCTATGATGCTCTCCATCGAGTACCTAGTACTTGGGATATGTGTACCCAATACTTGGGTACGTGGGTACGAGTACCAAGGGTGTGATTACAAATACCCATGAAACCTCATAATATATTATGATAACCAATAATTTCATACATGAACAAACATATAATATAAAATGATAACCAATAATGTCATACATTAACAAACACATAATATATTATGATAACCAATAATGTCATGCATCAAATAAATGTCATACATCAAATATAAAATGTCATATATAAATCAAATTTATATTGAATATGTCCACTGACATAAAATCCAACATATATGTCTACCGATGGCTATAGATGTATGTCTATTAGCTATATCTTCTAAACAAATGTCTAGAGGTTTTCAATCACCATATGGAGGGAGATGATGGCAATGATGGGGTCTTCCTCACACACCCACTCATCCTCTTGTTGAGGCTCTTCTCTAACTCGAGCTGATACAAACAAAGTATATATGAATCAATAATTATTATACATTGAAATCAAATATATGTACACACAAAATCAAATATTTCCTTACTGCCATTAAATATTCGCTTTACAAGTCCACCTTGAAGGCTAGTGGGTGACTTAGTGTAACAAGACCCTACAAAAATTAAATCAATATAATCACTCATACATAACATTAGAATTTTTGATACTAACTATTATAAACAACAACAAAAACCAAGAAAATTCTTTCATACCTTAGTCAATGGTTGTGAACTAGCCATAGCTGCAACCACTCTGCAATTGATGGACTACCAAAGATGAGGAGGAGTTTTAGATGTCAAGAGCTACATGTCATATAATACATGTAGCATGTAACATGAAACATGCAAAAAATATAATCAAATGAATTAAATTAACATGAAACAAATGTACCTCTATGAAGCTCAGATCACATCTAGGCTCAGAGTCTATAGTGAATGTCCATGGTCTTGTAGAGAACTAATGCACATGCATAATTTTTTTTGTCAATCCTTCATATTATTAATTAATAAATACATGTATTAATTTAAATGATTAAATCGATACATACCTTTGGAGTTGTCAACAAGACAAAAAATGGAGTTGGGGGATCACTACTAGGGCCACCAACACTCTGACCCTGAATTTTGAACAATGTGAATACATGCTAATTAATTAGTCATTCATTATTTATATGAAAAGCAATAAAATTAGTTTATTATAATTACAATTTACCTATGTGTCAATTCCCATTGTCTCATTCAGGAACTAATTAGTGACTGCCCCATCATCCACACCATCTCAAGCATGACTGCCAAATATGCATAAGGATCCGCATGATGTGCACATATGATCACAACATGAAAAAGTCTCCTCCTTAACTAATGGAATCATGTAATGAATGAGGGCTTGCATCAAAGCATTAATATTCCCTAGAGTACTAGGCTCTACATGTTCCTTCAAAACTGAAGGAATAGTCACATGCTCACCTTGTGGCTTGACCATAGGTACCCTAACTACATTAGGGTAATGATGTGCCCCTGGCCTATCAAATGATGACACCACACCTCTACCCTAAGATTCTAATATGTCAAAATATTTGGGGATCTCCCCAAGGAAAAACTCACAATACAATTTTCTTAAGAAATACACTGGGACCTCTTGATTATTCCAAGGAGGGGCATCAAAAACCATCCACCATCTATCCAAAAAATTATTTCTAATGCCATCGTGTGTGCACCAATGGATGGGGAACCATTTAGTTATCTCTCTAATAGTATTTTGTTCACCAGGCTTTCTAAGCAATGCATAAATTCTACCTTTTGGTACACACACACACACACACACACACACACACACACACACACACACACACATCTTCATATGATTATTTGTTTGCATTATATCTTTTTTGTTCATCCCTCTCAACTTTCCAACTATCTAACTAACCACTAACAGAAGCTATGTGAGTCTGAATGGATTCGAGGGAGGATGCCAATTGAGCTCTCATTGGATTGGTTTTTCCACAAGCTTTCAACCTACCAATGAGTGCTTCTAACTCATTTTTGGCTCTTTCTATTTCAGTTATTATGTTTTTTTGTGTGCCAAGAGGAGGTCTTCCAATTAGTGTAGGTTGTAAAATTTCTTTTTCTTGTTGTGGAGGGTTTTGATTCTCATCTTGTTGAGGGTTTTGGTTTGGATCTTGTTGAGGGTTTTGGTTTTGATGTTGTTGGCAATTTTCTAGTTCACTATTCACATTTCCTAATAAGAATTCAATTGCAATCTAAATAAATAAACAAATTTAAAGAAAATTTTGAAAAAACCCTACAAAACAATACAAAAAAATATAAAACAATGCAAAAAGAAGGTTAGACAACATACGGTGTGATCATGATCTCAAACTTTGACGACAAGGAGGCATATTGACAAGGTGGGCGAAAAAAATCTTCAATTTTCTCAATTCACATACATAATATGAGGAGAAGAAGTTGGAATATGAGGAAAAAATGAATGGGCTATAGGTTTATAGCCCATTTATAATAATTTTGGGTTTTAAATAGCGCATACACACTATTGAGAGTTTAAAAATAAAATGGGTGTCATCTTTTTGGCACCACGACTTGGTGCACTTACCCAATTGTTTGTTCTATTAGCTCTAGGTGGCTAGGTAAACACTAGCCCCAAGCTCCTCCCATCCTATTTAGTGCTTGAATATTCTTAGGAGTGCCAAATGGAATCATCCCTAAGAGTCACTAAATGCCATAGGGTAGTGATCTTTGATTGTGGCAATTGATTATGTCATCTCATCCAATGATGGAGACTTGTTTAGAAGGTAAAGGGGTGATCATACACATCATTTGAAACATTTTCTTCTTTTATGTTAATAAGGTAATCCTTTTTTGTAAGGTCAAGGAACTTGAGGTCATCTATAAACCCAAATTGCCTTAGTCCTAATGATTTTACGTTTTTTGTTGTTTTGTTAATAAGTTAACGCAATAAGTGTTTTGAGAGTCATTACACCTTATATAGTTGCATATTATCATTGAATGGAGTTAGTGGAAGATGTTAATGATCTTCTTGGTTGTCGTAGTAGTAATTTCATGGGTTTGAAACATAACCACTTCCCTTTGTGAAGAGTTTTCTCAAAATCAAAAAATTACATGTTGTTGCGAAGAAAATATAGTCATAGGATGTTGAGGAATCTCTTGGAAGGATGGAATAGATGATAGATTAAAGTTTGTGAGGTAGTTATTAGGTGTTCCTTGAACTATCTAAGATGTTAGTTTGAAGAAAGAAGTTGATTATGATCCATTTCTCAAATTTTCTCATTTTTTCCTTATTGCTTCCCAAGTCTTGAATAGGGAAAGTGATCAAGTAGTTTTTTGATTTTTTGTAAAAGTTTGTTCAATATTGTAACCAAGTTGTAAAGAGTCTTTGAAGACACTTACAAGTATGGGAAAGGTAGTTTTCCTTAAAAGTGTTCTTGTTGGGAATCCACTAGCTTTTGGTGTGAGCACTCTACATCATTTTGGATGTAATTTATATTAAAATAAAATACATGAAATGTACTTAAAATGTAAAAAATAAAAACAAGATATATATTATGATAACCAATAATCTCATGCATGAACAAACATATAGTATATTATGATAACCAATAATGTCATACATGAATGAACATATAATATATTATGATAACCAATAATGTCATACATGAACGATCATATAATATATTATCATAACCAATAATGTCATATATGAACAAGCAAATAATATAAAATAATAACCAATAAAGCCATACATTAACAAACACATAATATATTATGATAACCAATAATGCCATACATGAACAAACATATCATATATTAACCAATAATATCATAAGTATAATAATGTCATGCATTAAATATGTCATATATCAAATATAAAATGTCATATATATATCAAATGTATATCAAATATGTCCACTAAAGGAAAATACAACATATATGTCCACTAATGCCTATACATGTGTTTCTATCAACTATATCTTCTCCTTCCTATGAAGGGAAGGAAACAAATCCCTAGAGCTCTTCGATCATCGTGTGGAGGGAGATGATGGGGATGATGGGGTCTTCCTCACACACTCACTCATCCTCTTATTTAGGCTCTTCTCTAACTCAAGTTGATACAAACAAAGTAGATATGAATCGATAATTATTATACATTGAAATCAAATATATGTACACACAAAATTAATTATTTTTTTACCACTATTAAATAGTCACTCCATACGTCCACCTCAAAGGCTCACAGATGATCGAGTGTAACAAGGCCCTACAAAAATTAAATCAATATAATCACTTATAATTAAAATTATAAATTTTGATACTAACTATTATAACCAAAAACTAAAACTAAGAAAATTATTTCATATCTTAGTCAATGGCTTTGAACTAGCCATCACTACAACAACTCCACGATCGATGGACTAGTGAAGATGAGGAGGAGTCTTAGATTTCAAGAGATGCATGTCATACAATAAAAATTACATGTAACATGAAACATGAAACAAATCTAATAAAATTAATTAAATTAACATGAGACAAATGTACCTCTACAAAGCTCATATCATGCCTATGCTTAGAGTCCCTAGTGAATGTCAATGGTCCTATAGAGAATTGATGCACTTGCATAAAATTTTTTGTCAATCCTTCATATGATTACTTAATAAATATATGTATTAATTTAAATGATTAAATTGACCCATACTTTTGGACTCGTCAGTGGGACAAAAAATGGAATCAAGGGATCTCTACTAGGGCTAACAAGACTCTTACCCTAAATTTTGAAAATTTTTAATATATGCTAATTAATTAGTCATTCACTATACATAAAAAAATTGATAAAATTAGTTTATTATAATTGTATTTTACCTATGTGTCAATTCCAAATGTTTGACTTAGGAACTGATTAGTGACTAGCCCATCATCCATACTATCTCTAGCATGATTGCCAAATGTGTAAAAGGATCCACATGATGTGTACATGTGACTAAAATGCACAAAAGGTTCCTCCTCAACTAATGGACTCATGTAATGAATGAGGGTTTGTGGAAAAGGATTAATAGTCCCTAGAGTGCTGGCCTCTACATGTTCCTTCACAACTAAAGGAATAATCACATGCTCACCCTATGGCTTGACAATAGGTGCCCTAACTACATTAGGGTCATGATGTGCCCCTGACCTATCAAATGATGACCCCTCACCTCTACCCTAAGATTCTAATATATCAAAATAATTGGGGATCTTCCCAAGGACAAATTCACAATACAATTTCTTTAAGAAATACATTGGAACCTCATGATTATTGCAAGGAGGGGCATCAAAGACCATCCACCATCTATCCCAAAAGTTATTTCTAATATCATCATGTATATACTAATGGAAGGGGAATCTTTTAGTTGTAGTTCTAACAGTATTTGGTTCACCAGTCTTTTTAAATAATGCACAAATTCTACCTTTTTCCATTTCTTTTTTTTTTTACATCTTGATATGATAATTTGTTTGCATAATATCTTCTTTGTTCATCCCTCTTAACCCACCAAATATCCAACTAACCATTAATAGAAGCTACATGGGTCATAATGGAATTGAGGGAAGATACCAATTATTCTCTAATTGGATTGGTTTGTCCATAGCTTTCAACCTACTTATGATTGCTTCTAATTCATTTTTCCCTCTTTCTATTTCATCTATTATTTTGTCTTGTGTTCCAAGAGGAGGTCTTCCAATTGGTGCAGGTTGTAGAATTTCTTGCTCTTATTGTGGAGGGTTTTGATTCTCATCTTCTAGAGGTTTTTCATTTTGATTTTTTTAATCTAGCCAGGGATTTGGCTATTCATTATTCACATTTCTTGATAAGAAACCAATTGCAATCTAAATAAATTGAAAATTTTAAAGAAAAATTGAGAAAAACTAAAAAACAATATAAAATAATATAAAATAATGCAAAAAAAAGAGTAGAAAACATACGACATGATCTTGATCTTGAACTTTGGCAATGAGGAGGAATTTTAAGGAGGCAGGTGACAAAGGTCTTCAATTCCTCCAACTCATGTACACACTATGAGGAAGAAATACAAGAAATATTAAATGGGCCTCGGGTTTGCAAACCATTTATAAAATTTATAGATTTTAAAAAGCACATACATGTTATAGCACACACGTGCTTTGTCTTGGGCTAGGCTTGTGAAGCCCAAGCTAAAGCATGTGCATGCTATAGTACATATGTGCTATAGTGCATACATGCTTTTCAAAATTAAAAAAATTGGGTTGTCATGTTTTTGGCAACACAAATTGGTGCACATACCCCTATAATGTATTGTACTAGGATAGTAATGGTGGAAAAGAAATGTTTCTTTCAAATACTAGAGAGAAGTTGCAAGTATAGTTGTCTATACCTTGAACAATGTGCAAGTCAAGAAAGTTACTCATTCAACACCTTTTAAACTATGGTATAGATACTCACCCAATGTAAAATATTTTAAGGCATTTGGAAGCAAGTGTTAAATTCTCAAATATTTTAGGAATAGTAAATCAGGTGTAAAAAGTAAAGAACTTACATTCCATGGCTATTCGACTAGAAGTAAAGCTTTATAAGTGTTTAAAAACTAACACTGAAAAAGTTGTGGAAAGCGCAAATGTGAAATTTGATGAATATACATAAGTAGATGAAGCTATACTTATGAAAGAAGTAGAGGAATAAAAACCATTTCTATACTTTTATGAATGTATGCCTACTGATGAAGATGTTGTAAATCAAGTTGCAAACCAATAGAAAGTTTTAGTGATTTATGAGTCACATAATATGAATACTTAGTTGCATTTAAGAACCAAGCTACATTTAAGTGCCGAATTATAGAATAAAATTGAGGGACATTTTGATTCTAAGATTAGTGTACAAGAAAGAGATATTGAACTACCTACCAGAGATGTGCATAGTGATTTAGAAGTTGACAAACTAAATGAAGAAAACATAGCAGAACCAAGATTGTTTAAGTATGCCAAGAGACATCACCCTATTGCACATATGATTGGAGATAAAGATGCTAGACCAATGACAAGGAACAAACTTGAGAAATGATAGATATTTTTTGAGCATGAAAGAACCTAAAAGAATGAAAGATGTTGGATACAATTAAGTAATTGTGTATTCTCTTTGATCTTACACAAATGCCATATCAGTTATCAGACAGAGTCTACCAAGTTCTGTCAGTCAGGAAAACAGTTTACAGAGTCTACCGAGCTCAGTCGGTTAGTAAAGCCTTTTGCAGTGTGTACCGAGTGTTCCTGTATGTCACACGGTGAGTTAGTGTTAACCAAGTTTGCACGGTAAGCTAAGGAAAGCTTAGTTTTCACTGAGCTCACTCGGTAATTGAAGACAGCTTTTACCAAGTCTAGTCGATTTCCAAAGGAAGTGGCAGGTTTATCGAATTCCCCGGTAACTGTAGTTTTTACCGAGTTCTGCCGGTTAACACAGGAAGCAATTTTTTTTTGAGTAGAGTCGGCCAGTGAAGAATTTTGTTTTGATTGTTAGTTCAAGCTGACTTTGGAATATGTTTTGTCAAGTTGGTTGGGCCGACTTGGTATTATGTATAGTATATAAAGAGGTGCTCAAGATGCAGAAAAGTGGAATAGAGAGTATATACGGATAGTGCAAGGAAGTGCAAAGAAGAGACTTGCGTGTGCCTAAGAAGAGTTGAGTAGAGGGAAATCTTGGAGCTGCAAAGATATATTTAATCAACAAGGATCTTGTGGAGCTAAACTGAGATCTGTATTCAGCAAGATAAGTTGCATGTATTTTCAGATCATTCATTGTTGCTTTCTAACCATTGTAACAGTGATTCCAAAATCTCCTAACAGAGTTAGTTTAACAGCCATTCCATAAATCCTTTAATAGGGTGGCAATTCATTTGAATTATTCTAAAGACCTCTTACAAGGCCACTCCTAACAGGGTGATTAAATCCTCTAACAGGGTCACACCTAACAGTGTGTTTTGTAACCTTTAACAGGGTTGGCTCCTAACAGGGCTCACTTCAGAAGAGTGAAAATTGGTGACTAGTTGCTGGTTGTTTTTCCCATATTGGGTTTCCACGTAAATCTGGTGTCTACTGTGTTCATGATTACTTTCTTTTGCATGGTCGCTTATTTCAATAAATGCTTAATAAATTAACTAAACATCTATCAAGTTTTAAGCAGTAATTTATGTGTTTACTGAGTAGCAGCAGCAACTAAGTTTAAGGCATCTTTGGGACTGTTGAATTTGTTTTTGTGGTAACTGATTCACCCCTCCCCTCTCAGTTACCCCATCTTCATTTTCCAACAATTGGTATTAGAGCTTTTGGCGCTTGCAGGAGGAGATTTCAAAGATCTAAGCCAAAGATCAAGATGTCTTACAAGAGGGAAATTCCAAGGCTTAACCGAAATAACTTCTCAGCATGGCAGGGATTAATGAGACTTCATCTAGCTTCCATTGGTGACATTGGTCTAAAATATTTTGATGAGAAATATGTAGAACCATCAGGTACATTATTAGTCAATGACATTGCTATAAAGAAGACTCATAACATTATGATGATTGATATTGCATCTGCCTTGAGTTATGAAGAGTTTGATGATGTCAAGGACTACACTACTACCTATGAAATGTGGGAAAGACTAAAAGAGATCTATGGTGGAGATGACAATGTCAGAAGAGCCAAAGCTAAAAGTCTGAGAGGACAGTTCGATCAGATGAAAATGAAAGAAGATGAAAACATTGCCAAATATGTTGAAAGAATTAAAGCATGTGTCAGTGCTATCAAAGCTTCTGGAGGAAGTATCAATGAAGAGACAGTCATAAGTAAAGTTCTTAGAACTCTACTTCCAGTTTATGCCATCAGGGTATCAGCCATTCAAGAAAGAAGGTGTGAGCCCAATCACAAGATAAACCTAGAGGCCATAGTTGGAAGATTGATAGCATTTGAACTAGATAATTTTAATAATTATGTTCCAGCTGCAAAGAACATTGAGTCTACATTTGAAGCCAAGCTTTCACTCAAGGACAAAGGCAAGAAGAAGAAGGAATCGCAGTCAGAGAGTGAAGATCAATCAGATCAGAGTTCTGATAGTGACCTTGAAGTAATTGAAGCTCTACTTGCAAGGAAATATTCAAGAGGAAGAGGTAAATACAGAGGTAAAGTACCCCTAATCTGCTTTTCATGTGAAGAAGTTGGTCATATTGCTGCAAGGTGTCCAAACAAGAAAGATAAAGATGAAAAGAAAGATAATAAATGGAACAGTAAGAAAGTTCTCAAATCATTTAAGGATAAAAGTAAGAAATCATGTTTTATGGCTAAAGATTCTAATGATTCTAATGATGAAGAAGAGGATGAGATTGTTTACATTGCTGTAAAAGATGAATCTGACAATGAAGAAATGGCACTCATCTCTCACATAAGTAAGAATGATATATGGATCATTGATAGTGGCTGCTCACATCATATGACTAGAGATAAAACAAATTTTGATCAATTTGAAGAGTATGATGGTGGCAGTGTAAGATTTGGAAACAATGAACCTTGTTGCATCAAAGGAAAAGGAAGAATCACTCTAACCCAGGAACTTGTATGTGATAATGCTTATTGGGTAGAAGGCCTAAAGCACAATTTGTTGAGTGTGGCACAGTTACTCAACAATGGACTCAAAGTAGAATTCATCCAAGGCAAAGCAAGACAGTTGAACAGTAAAGGAAAGCTAATTGGATCTGGTACTCAAACTAAAGGTAACTTGTTCTATCTTGAACTTGATGAACATTCATGTTTTATTGCTCAAGTAGAAGAGAGTTGGTTATGGCATAAAAGGTTATGTCATGTGAATTTTGACAATTTGGTAAAGATAAGAAAATTCAAGAAAGTGAGAGGCATTCCTGATTTAAAGAAACCAGAGGTCGGTTTATGCAAGAATTGTCAAATTGGAAAGATGGGTAAGTCTAGTTTCAAAAGCAAAAATTATCAGTCTGAAGATTTATTAGAAATTGTGCATACTGACTTATGTGGACCTATTGAAACTGAAAGCTATACTGGTGAAAAATATTTTATTCTTTTTGTTGATGATTATTCAAGAATGATGACTGTCATGTACCTAAGGAACAAATCAGAAGCATTTGAAAAGTTCAAATGGTATTTGGCAAGAGTAGAAAAAGAAACAGGGAAAAGATTGAAATGCCTAAGGTCAGACAGAGGTGGTGAATTTATTTCACATGAATTCAATAACTTTTGTATTGAAAGAGGAATCAAAAGACAGGTTTCAACACCAGGTACTCCTGAACAAAATGGCATAGCTGAAAGAAGGAACAGATCCATCATGGATTGTGCAAGAACCTTGATGATAGAAAAGAATGTTGCTATCAAATACTGGAAGGAGGCTATCAGTACAACAGTTCATACCTTAAACCGAGTACAGTTAAAAAAGGACTCATTCAAAACTCCCTATGAATTATGGTATGGCTATAAACCCAATGTAAGTTATCTGAAAGTATTTGGAAGCAAATGTTATATCTTGAAAGAATCTAGAAAAGGTAAATTTGATATAAAAGGTGATGAAGGTATATTTCTTGGATACTCATGCAAGAGTAAAGCATATAGATGCTTGAACTTATCTACTCACAAAGTCATAGAAAGTATACATCTGAAAGTTGATGAGTTTGCAGAAAAGACTGAAGAAGAAAGCAGAAGAGAACCAGAAGATTACAAAAGATTCGTCTTCAGTGAACCGGATATAATATCAACTGCATCTGAGAATCAGAAACCTTCTTCTACCAAGTCATCACTAACTGAGTTGCAGGAAATATCTACCGAGACAATGTCTACCAAGTTAGAAAATACCGAGTTAGAGATTATCGAGCTAGAGGTAACTGAGCATGTGCATACCGAGCCAGTTGATACCGAGCCAGACCAAATCGAGCATGAAGGAGAAATGGAAGAAGATAATGAAAAGATTCATCCAAAAGGAAAAGAACCTGTTCTAGCCAAATATGTCAGGAGACATCATTCAGCAGATCAGATCATTGGAAATAAATCTGAAGGAACCATCACAAGAAGTAAGTTGAAAGGTACTTGTTTACTTGCTGATTTTGAACCTAGAACTATCAAAGATGCATTAGAAAATGATAATTGGATTGAAGCAATGAATGAAGAAATAGAGAAGATAGAGAAAAACAAGACATGGACTCTTGTACCCAGGCCTAAAGACAAAAACGTAATTGGCACAAAGTGCGTTTTCAAAAATAAGTTGGATGAAAATAGTAAAGTATCAAGAAACAAAGCTAGATTAGTGTGCAAAGGATATTCTCAAGAGGAAGGCATAGATTATGGAGAAACTTTTGTTCCCGTTGCTAGATTGGAAGGTGTTAGAACCTTATTAGCATATGTTGCTTACAAAGGATTTAAAGTTTATCAGATGGATGTCAAGTCAGCATTTCTAAATAGTATATTGGATGAAGAGGTCTACATTGAACAACCTGAAGGTTTTATAGATCCAGATAAAAAGAACATGGTTTGCAAATTGCACAAGGCATTGTATGGTCTGAAACAAGCCCCTAGAGCATGGTATGAAAGATTGCATAGCTATCTTATTCAAATTGGATTTCAAAGAAATAATGATAATAGTAGTTTGTATATCAAGGAAGGACCAGAAAATAAGATTGTCCTGGCAGAAATATTTGTAGATGATACTATTTTCACAGGGAATGATGATCTTTGCGAAGAATTTTCATAACAAATGAGCAAGGAATTTGAAATGTCAATATTCAGTGAAATCAAATTCTTTGTTGGACTTCAAATTCAGTAGAACAAGAATGGCATCTACATCACTCAAGCAAAATACATCAAAGAGATATTGAAAAAGTTTGGTATGGAAGACTGTAAACCAGTTGGAACTCCCATGTGTACTGGACTAAAACTTACCAAAGAAGATTATTCAAAGGAAATAGATCAGACATTGTACAGATCTATGATTGGAAAGTTGCAATATGTAGTTCATACTAGGCCAGATATTGCTCTTGCAGTTGGAATCGTGGCAAGATTTTCAGCCAAACCAAGAGAAAATCACATGATGGCAATCAAGAGGATAATGAGATATCTGAAAGGAACTAAAGATTATGGATTATGGTATAAATTTTGAGGAAACCTAGACTTAAAAGTGTTTACTGATGCTGATTGGGTAGGAAACCTTGACGACGGAAAAAGCACAAGTGGAGGTGCATTCTTTCTTGGAAAGAGGTTGGTTTCTTGGACAAGCAAAAAGCAAAATTGTACATCTCAATCAACAGCAGAGGCAGAGTATGTTGTTGCAGCAGTAAACTATTCTAATATTGTTTGGTTCAAGCAATTACTACAAGGCATGAAGATGGAAATCAAGGAACCAGTTGTCATGTTTTGTGATAATACAAGTGCAATCAACATATCTAAGAATCCAATAATGCATTCTAAGACTAAGCACATTGCAATCAAGTATCACTTTGTCAGAGAATTGGTGTAGGACAAGGAAATCAGATTGGAATATGTCCATACAAAGGAACAGATTGCTGACATATTCACAAAGCCTATACCTAAGGATGCAGTTTTGTATCTCAGAGGTAAGTTAGGGGTTATTCCCCTATCTGAAGTTAACTAAAAATAAGTTTTAGTGATGCATCAACTTTTACAAAATTGAACAATCATCAATTGATGCAGCAAATCAAGGAAATATTGCATATGAATCAGTACTAAAGGTACAATGAAATTCATTGAAATTGGATTGTCTTTGGCATGTGTTGTCAAAGAGGGAGAGTTTTACTATCATATCTTTCCAAAATTTGATTATGTAATTTCTTCACAGAGGGAGATTACTATAAGAGGGAGAGTTCTCTATCTTAGAGGGAGAATTGTTAATTGTGTTGTGTTGCTATAGACTTGCTTTCAAATTTCATTTCTGCTATGACATGTTGTGTTGCCATCAATTCCAAAGAGGGAGATTGTTGGATACAATTAAGTAATTGTGTATTGTCTTTGATGTTACACAAATGCCATATCAGTTATCACACAGAGTCTACCAAGTTCTGTCGGTCAGGAAAATAGTTTACAGAGTCTACCGAGCTCAGTCGGTCAGTAAAGCCTTTTGCAATGTGTACTGAGCATTCCTGTATGTCACACGGTGAGTTAGTGTTAACCAAGTTCGCACGGTAAGCTAAGGAAAGCTTAGTTTTTACCGAGCTCACTCGGTAATCGAAGACAACTTTTATCGAGTCTAGTCGATTTCCAAAGGAAGTGGTAGGTTTATCGAATTCCTCGGTAACTGTAGTTTTTACCGAGTTCTGCCGGTTAACACAGGAAGCAGTTTTTTTTTTTAGCAGAGTCAGCCAGTGAAGAATTTTGTTTTGATTGTTAGTTCAAGCCGACTTTGGAATATGTTTTGTCAAGTTGGTTGGGCCGACCTGGTATTATGTATAGTATATAAAGAGGTGCTCAAGATGCGAAAAAGTGGAATAGAGAGTATATACGGATAGTGCAAAGAAGTGCAAAAAAGAGACTTGCGTGTGCCTAAGCAGAGTTGAGTAGAGGGAAATCTTGGATCTGCAAAGATATATTTAATCAGCAAGGATCTTGTGGAGCTAAACTGAGATCTGTATTCAGCAAGATAAGTTGCATGTATTTTCAGATCATTCATTGTTGCTTTCTAACCATTGTAACAGTGATTCCAAAATCTCCTAACAGAGTTGGTTTAACAGCCATTCCATAAATCCTTTAACAGCATGGCAATTCATTTGAATTGTTCTAAAGACCTCTTACAAGGCCACTCCTAACAGGGTGATTAAATCCTCTAACAAGGTCACACCTAACAGTGTGTTTTGTAACCTTTAATAGGGTTGGCTCCTAACAGGGCTCACTTCAGAAGAGTGAAAATTGGTGACTAGTTGCTAGTGGTTTTTCCCATATTGGGTTTCTATGTAAATCTGGTGTCTATTGTGTTCATGATTACTTTCTTTTGCATGGTCGCTTATTTCAGTAAATGCTTAATAAATTAACTAAACATCTATCAAGTTTTAAGCAGTAATTTATGTGTTTACTGAGTAGCAGCAGCAACTAAGTTTAAGGCATCTTTGGGACTGTTGAATTTGTTTTTGTGGTAACTGATTCACCCCTCCCCTCTCAGTTACCCCATCTTCATTTTCCAACAAAGATGCCTTAGAAGATGTGGACTAGAGTAAAGTTATGAAAGAAGAAATTGAACAAATTGAGAAAAATAAGACTAGAAGATAAAAATTTTATTGGCACCAAGTGGGTATATAAAAATAAGTTAGATGAAAATTGTGAAGTCAAAAGAAACAAGGAAATATTACTTTGTAAAGGATATGCACAAAAAGAAGGGATAGACTACAGAATTTTTTTTTCTCCTATTGCAAGATTGGAAGGAGTAAGAACTATGATTGATTAATGCACATACAAATGCTTCAAAGTTTATCAAATGAATATTAAGTCTACATTTCTGAATAGTATATTAGGGGAAGAGGTTTATATAGAACATCTCGAAGGATTTGTTAAAGCTAATAACAATAACATGGTATGTAGACTGCACAAAGCTCTAGATATAGTTTGAAGAAAGTACCAAGAACATGGTATGAAAGGCTTTATGATTATTTTGTGAAGATTAGATTTTAGAGGACTGATGCTAGCTACAATGTATATTTGAAGATACAGAAAGGAAAAGATATTTTACTATTTGAAATTTTCATTGATGATATCATCCTTGGAGATCAAGATGCTTTATGTAAATCTTTTGCAAATGAAATGAAGAAATAATTTTAAATGTCTATGTTTGGAGTGATCAAGTTCTTTGTAGGTTTTCAAGTACATCAGATGAAATATGGCATATACATCACTCAACCAAAGTATGTAAAGGAGATACTAAAAACCTTTGGATGGGAGGATTCTAAGCTAGTAAGAACACCAATGGTGACCATCCATAAATTTTCAAATAATGATGATTCAACTAAGGTGAATGAAACATTATTTAGGTCTATGATTGGAAAATTACAATGTGTAGTACATAATAGACCTAATCTTGCATTATCCATTAGGATAGTTACAATATTCTCTTCTAATCCCAGGGAGAATCATTTAATGGCTATTAAGAGAATAATGAGATATTTGAAGGGAACAAAAGACTATGGTCTATACTATAAGAAAAATGAGAAATTTTAATTGAGCTCCTACATTGATGCTGATTGGGATGGAAATATTGATGGCATAAAGAACACTAGAAGAGGAATATTATTCTTAGGAAAAATGTTGGTTACATGGACTACCAAGAAACAAAACTGCATCTCTTAATCTACTACTGAACCTGAATATATTGGCACTACAGTAACTTGTACAAAAATTATATAGATCAAACAACTAATCAAAGGTATGAAGGAGGAAATCACTGAACCTATGATACTTTACTATGATAATACAAGTTCTATAAATATATAAAAGAATCCTATGATTCATACAAAGACTAAGCACATTGCAATCAAGTATCATTACTTGAGAGAGTTAGTTAAAGATAAAAAAGATCAAGATGGAATATGTTAACAAAAAAGAGAAAATAGTTGATATCTTAACAAAATAATTACCTAAGGATGGTCATGAGTATCTAAGAGATAAAATAGGGGTGATACCCCTATCTAAAGCTATCTAAAAATCATGAGAAGTACCTTGCATCAAAAAAATTGGTTGACATATGTTTCACATTGATGCAATGAATCCTACTTTAGGAGCTGCCTAGAGTAATCAAAGAGCTAGTGTTACAAATCAGTCACAAGCAAGGTGACCAAGTGAGAAATTTAAAATTTTCATATCTATATATTAAGATGAAAATTCTTTGGAATTGGTATCAAAGAGGGAGGAATCATTATCCTCCTGATCATATTGAAGGAGAAATCCTGACTAATAATGGAGATCTACAATATTTTTCTCCAAGAAGGAGATGAAAGTATGCATAGAAGAAACATAGAATACCTAGTAAGAGGGAGTAAATGTCAAAACAATTATTTGCTTTTTGGTTTTTTTTTTGTTGCACTAATTAAATTTGGTTTTCCATCAATGCCAAAGAGGGAGATTGTTAAAAATAGACTGATACAAGTATGAATATGTGTTTCAATCATTATTTTATCACTGATGTCAAACCTACTACTACTGGTAAGACAATTTCTTAGATGATTTAAGTGCTATCCTTTGTTTGATTGATGAAGTGTATTTGATCAAATGAAGTAACAATAACACCTAGAGTAAAGGTTGAGTTATGATATGAAAAATGAGTACAACATTAAGTTAAGATAATAATATTATAGTGCATTGATAATCTACTTAAGGTTGTAAAGGGTGAATACACTGATTAAGTTTAGAAGAAAAAGTTAAGAAAAGTATGTCTATGAAGCCCAACAATCTGGATAATAGGTTTTGAGAAAAGTTAGTGCAAGCTGAGTAAAAAATTAGTTGGACCCAAGAAAAGTCAATTTCAGTGTAAGCCAAGTGATACAATGTAAGCCAAGTAACATTTAGTTGATGCCAAGCACCAATAAATTTTAGTTTGTCTTGATTGTTTCAATAGTGGATGCTGAGAAATGTAGTATGTCCTAGGAATCATAAGAAAGTTAATGTCTAGTGTCAACATTATGAGAAAGGTCATGAATTTGATGAATCTGACCTAACAATTTTGATTTCTTGGATTGCTTGAACTGTTGAAAGATAAGATTGATGAGCTAGTTTCACAAAATGCAAGATGAACCACTTTGAGGTGAATTAAATGAGGATTGAAGAATAATTTTCTATAAGGGAATGAAATAAAATGATCGGTAGATTCATTAAATCCTTCCTAATTATCCAACCTACTGCTAAAATTGATGGAGGATGGACCACAAAAGATATTAATTTTTTATTTATAGAGATGGATGGTTAGAAGAAAAGGTTGTCATGTGCAATAACCTAAAGAAAACAAGAAGTCTAGGATATTGCTTCATTCAATGACCTAAGAGAAGAGTCTATATTGGCAGGAAAAGCAAGAAGGCTTAAGGGTATGGATTCTTGAAGGGTAAACTAGTTGTTAGAGATTAAGTGTGTGAAAGCCAAGTAGAATGGAGAATTGAAATAAATATCTATAACCTACAAGTGTGTTGTAATTTGTTATCCGATCAAGCCTTACTATTACTATCTAATCATTGAACTAGTCCAAGGTAAATCCTTTGAATTAAGGTTGACCTAACAGTCATTTGTAAATATTTTAACCAAGTGACATTCCAAGTGAATGATCTAAATTCCTCTAAAAAGGCTCACTCCTAATAGGGTGATTGAAATCCTTTAACCAAGTCACATTTAACAATGTGCATTGTAATCTTTAATAGGGTTGGCCTTTCATAGGGTTTCACTATAGAAGGGTGAGAATGAGTAGCATGTTACTGGTGGTTTTTTCCAAATTAGGTTTCAACATTAAATCATTGTGTCAAATATATTATTGAATATATTATGTTTCATGCTTACATTTTTGCAAGGTTTTTTTGATAGTAACCTACAAATTTAAGTGATTGTATGATCTAATGGATGCATGCATGATGAAAATGTTTTATGGATATGGGTTTGTTAAGTTGTGAAAAGTTTTAATTGTATATCTAGACATTGGATAATTGATTCACCCCCATCTTTAGTTATTTTAAAGAATTCCAACAAGATGTGTCACTTAACTTGACAAATAATGAAAAAAATTTATTAATAAATGTTTCTTCTGAACCAAGAATAGTAGCTAGTTCTACTTGATCTATTCTAATTCTTTGTGTAACTTATTATAACACTCTCTTCTCAAATTTTATTTTAACTCTTTGTAGCATTTTATCCTACTCATTCAAATCATCATTGTATTTATGAATAAATTTTTCTAATTGGTCTAGAATAGGTTTTGTTTTTCAACCTCAATACTCAAAGCATCAACAAATATGCTCTTTATGTCTTCAAGAATTTGATTTTCTTTCTTCTTTTCTTTTGTAATCTTCTATTTCTTTGCTATATTATTTAGTTGTTCACCCATGGTATCCATTTGATTAGGGGTGAGGGTAGTGGAATAATTATATCCTCATCCAAATCAATAGCTTTTTCTTCTTTGTCATTTTCCTTCAGAATGAGACATTTGGAATACATTTGGAATAGAAAAAATTGTAGAAATTGATGGACTAGCAAAAAATGTTGAAATGGTACTAAAAAAAAAAAACTTTTTATTGCTTGGTCAAGCCTGATAATGGATGACCTTGCTGCTTGGAAAATGAAGTGTTTGGAACATCAATAATTGTAACATTTAGCTGAACAGAGTCAATGCTTGGTTGGTTACAAGCTAGAGTTATCATTACACAAAAAGATTAGCCTGTCAATGCCTAATACAACCACTACACTTATAGAACATAGGAGGTAATTGAGCCATGTTACAAATCCTAAAGGAGATGGGTAGTAGTTAGTCCAACAATTCCCCCCTCAGTAGTACCTGATAGGATTCAAAATTGTGACCAAGCTCTAATATGACTTATTACAAGCTAGTGTTGTCATTGCACCAAAAGATCAATCTATCAATTCCTAATACAACTGCTAGACTAATATAAGATAGGAGTTGATTAAGCCATGCCATAAATCCAAAAGGGGAAGGAGGGTGGTTAGTCCAACAATTGGGTGCTTGGTATAGTAATGGTATCCACAACCAACTTAGTACAAGCTATTTGCAAGCTAGCTTGTGCTAAGGTTGTGCTCAGAGAGTGAGGAAATGAGGCCATGACTGTTACTATGATCTTCTCTGCATCAATTTCCTTAATGATTTGTATCTTTGGAAGACTTCCTCTAGTAGCTTTGTGTTCTTCCTCCTCGTCATCTAGATTGACATCATCTAACAGATCATCTTTTATTTCTCAATCTTCTTCCTCATCTTCATTATCCTTGTCATCAACATGTACAACAAAGTCACTGGGTTGATGCAAATAATTGACATTTTTCCATTTAGTTTTTGCTACCTTCACCACATATTCATTTTATTTAAGCAATGTCGTACAAGTTTTTAACTTGAGAGTGAACTTATTCTCATTTTTCTTCAAGGATTCTTTTACCTCCTTCTTACTAAGATTTTTCATGAGTTGCTTCAAGGTACACTCATAGATGTCCTTGGAAATTTCCCATCTAGGTTTTATTGCCTACATAATTTCATTAGGAACCTTCTGTGAAATTTCATGTAGTGAGTACTTTCATTTATGTAGCTTGGTCACAACAATGTCTTCAATCTACCTCTTCTCTTCCTGATTCATTATCTCATACTTGAGAAATTTGAAACATGTCATGCCAGTTCTCTCTTCCATCTTCTTCAATCTTTCTTGATGTGTACATGTATATCTCTTAAACATAATGTGCTCAGCTTCATCTTCACCTAACTTTAATTTCATCTTGGACTTGGTTGTCGTTATTGTGAATACAACATGTAATGACTTGGTAGGTCTAGTTATAGTAACCTTACCTTCCTTCCTAAGAGGCTCTTCTTTTTCAAAATTTTCTTCTTCTTCTATATCATCACTTTTTCCCTTAGTAAGGACTAGAGGAGAACTTAATTCCTTAGTACTTTTGAGGAGATTCTCTACTCTTTTCCTTCCTTTATTCATGTATGAGGTAGCTTGATCTGAATCTCAATTCTTGTATTTGCCTCATCATATATTTTGAAATGCATAGCTTTTGAATCCATAGGCTCATTTGATAGAGCCTCTATGATATCCTTAGTTTCATCATTGTTAACCTTGTACTCTATAGGCTTAACCCATGCCACTTTAGGTCTGACTACCTGAATGTATAATTTGTCACAGTATACCATGAAATAGATATCATCCTTGTAATATTCTACAAGTTTCTTGGTGATCTTAAATCTATTATGCATCTTCTCTTTGAGTGATTCAAAATAGTTATGCATGATGCTATAAAATTTTTTACCCACTTCTACTATATGTTCATTGATCTCATATAATATAGGAACATCTTTCCTCCATACTACTATACCTTTGGAAGGGAAAAAGTTCTAAACAAAGAAGAATAAACATGTCAAAAGAGATATGAATTTAAATGGCTTATTCTTTGATTCTCTAATGCTCTCCATGTTCTTGATAAATTTCTTCAACAACAACTTAGTAAGGTCAAAGGATAGATTATTCTTCACAACCTTGTATGCAAGATTGATAGCTTCACCCAATATGTTGTTTAACTAACTAGAACTATATATCTTGTGTAAAATTGTATGTATGCAAAACTTCAACTCCTTGTTTGTTACTCCATTAAGTTTCATACCTCTTCTATCCCACTCAACAATAGTCTTCTTGGCCACTTCTATGCAACCTAGGGTTTTGATTGTCTTAGCTTTGTTTGGAATTAGAAGTCTAGTGATTCCAAGAATCATTTTCTTTATAATTTGAATGGGTTCATCCAACCATAACTTACCATTGTTTACTTAGATTAGAATATTTCTAATCCATTTGACCTAAAAATTTCTTAGCATATGTGAAATTTATATCAAGCCCTTGGTTTCAAAATGTTGATGTTCAAGCTTCAATACACCATCCACACACAATTCATTGAATGCTTCATTCATCCCAAGGTTTCCAAGTTCTTGAATAGAGTAGTGGTAAAGTGAATGGATCTCATGCATGAGTAATACCTTAGGAAGAATTTGAGACTATAGACTAGCTAGGTTGAGCACCTGTACAATTGCTAGACTCAACTTGAAATTAGGTTCCTTTTAATTGACTCCACAAACCAATATTTTAGAACCTTTATTCACTTTTCTTCTTGAAGATGCCATGCTTAGTAGGGTTTTTGAAAACTTAAATAATTCTTCACTAAAAAATACTCAAATCACTTGGGGGGTCTAAATTTGTTCTCTAGAAATACCTTTGGAAATTCATAGTGAAATAATGCAATTAATTTCTTCCTTTTTAATGCAATTCCCATTTTTTATTGTCATTAATGCTTTGTACTTCATAATCACTCAGTGATAGGTTTTCATCCACTTAGCTTATTGTTTAATGCTTAGGAGACATCCACAACAAGGTAGAGTCACCAACACTTGGTGGGACTACCAACTTTATTTCTGTAGCCAAAAAAAATATGCAACCCAACCTTGGTCAATAAAGTCTTTTTCTTTCCATTATGCTTGATGAACCCTATGCATCTTGAATGCTAATTGGATCATTTTTCTTTCTGGCTAGAACTTATATTAGATGACTTTTTCTAAATCATAGTTCCACTAATCTCTGTAAGAAAATAAGTTTAAATGTTTGAATCACACAACTCATTGAATCCGGTGTCATTCACTTCATGATCTTGTCTTTCATTCTCTAGAGATCTTGGTACCCATTTCTACCTCATTTTCTTTATGAGACTATCAACATTGTCTTTATTCTCATCTTCAATTCTACTAGTGTTCATATAGTTCTTGACAAAATGTCCAAGTTTTGTACAAACAAAACATCATTTTTTAGTATCTCTTTTCTTCATTTTATGTTTCACACAGTTTACTCTAATGTGTCCAAATTCACCATAGTTTACTCTACACCATGTGCTGTTATCCAAACCAAATATTTCTTTGACAATTTTTTCTATGAGGTTCCACTGCGTGGTTTTGTACTCTGAAGACTTGTGTCCTTGGTTCTTGCAATTGTGACATTTACCTTCAAACTTAGGTTTCTCTTTTCATTTATTTTCTCTATGACCATGCTTATTGCAATTGTAACACTTTCCATTAATTTTTTCTTACCGTTACTCCAACATTTGTTTGTGTTGGAAGCATAAATGTTGATGATATTCCCATGGGGGAGCATTGTAGAAACATGATTAGATCATTGTCATGATGATATGTTACATTCATGATTGTGTTTTTCATTGATGTCAACATAATAGTTTTTTGTGGTATCTGATAGAAGTATAGCAGAAAGATCAAGTTGATATAGATAGATCATTGAGTACTTTCATTGGTGTGGTTAAAGAGAGATACTACTAGGTGTCTAGAATCTGCAGCTAACCTCAAAATCATAAGATATTAAGTCTAGTATAAGTTGGGAAAATTTTGGTGAAGACTATTCTTTGATAGAGTTTACAAAGGTATGTTCTGGTAAACTTGTTATATCTCTTAGTAGAGTTGTTATTCTAAGAAACTAAAGTCAAAGATGTGAAGAATACATGTTGGTGATGATGTAGATAACCTTGCTTGTCATAATGATAGTGTATAGAAAGATATTCAAGTTGCAAGGCTAAATATTATGTTATCACTACATGTAAAATGTTCTTAATATGGTCCTAAAATAATTAATTGAGAAGGTGTAGTAGCCAAATTAGGGAATTATTTTATGGATTTGGTATAAAAGGAGAAAATTTTCCTTTGTCACAAGTATGCATGAGAAGTGATTGTAAGAAGCATGAAGAGTGGAATGAGAAGTTGAGTAGAGTAGAGTGGAAGTGAAGAAAACTTCATTACCAAGGTTTTATTGTGTGATCCCAAGTTGGATACTTGGATTTGAGGTTTGTGACCTAGTCTACAAGGTTTGATAGTGATTGGTCTAGTTGATAAGGTAGAGGAAATAAATTACAATATAGAATACACAATTATTCTGCAAAGAATAGTTGAGAGATTAGTTGGATAGTGAGTTCAATGGTATTTCCCTAGAAGTTTTTTTTATAGTGGGTCCTTCTATCTTCTAAAACTCCTAACATGGTTAGAACAACTCCTAATAGAGTTAGAATCTCATAACACAGATTTAAAGTCTCCTAATAGGGACTCTTATGTACTAAATATTGTAATAGACTCCTAATAGGGTCCATCTTCTAACAATGAATATTTATATTAGTTCATCATCTTATTGGCATCATTACCAATAGGGATTCCCCTCTAATCATGGGTTTCCCTAGTTGACATATCTAGTGTAATTGTTTATGTGCATCTTGTTATGCTTGTTGTTTACTTTGGTTGAATAGTTAAGATTATTTAAGGTTGATAAAATTTTTAATTATTAGATAATTTATTCACCACCCCCACCACCCCCTCTTAGTTATCTTGGTGAACTATTGCCTCTAAAAATTGGTATTAGGGCATTAGGTCCTTGAAGATAAAGTTGATGCAGACACAAACCACAACCAAAATATATGCAATAGGGGAAAAGGGGAATATTATTATTCGTTAAGTATGCTACTACATTTCATACATGTAAGTAGTCCCAAATACATGTTTGATGAGCTTATAATGGTCAAAACCTAGATAATAATCCTCCTCATAGTACCTTCTCTCAAACTCCACCAAGAACTATCTTTACAATGCCAAAAATATTCTTAAATAAACCCCAATTAGGTTTAGGGTTAGGAATACATTCTAGAATATGCCATTTTGGAATCCACTACCAAAAAAAAAGGTTCTAGAAATCATGTTAGAAGCTAGTGTAAAATTATAAGAATTCAGAAATGGTAGTCCAACTTCTGGGAGGCATAACTTTTGATTCAAGACTCTGATTGCAAACTATTTAAATTTTTGGAGAGCTCTCAAAGCACTCTATATCCCTATGGAGGAGCTTAGCTCATCTCCAATATTTTAGGCATTCAAGAGGTCTTTTAATGCCTCAAATATGACTCAAAAGCATCTTAAGAGGTCTCCAAAAAAATTAAAACTATAATAACTTTCAAACCGTAAAGCCTTTTGAATTGATTCTTTTTCTGGAGTGTTTTAAATTAAAAATATAATCATCCCTCCAACTTAAATCCTCTAACTTATCATAATTTTTGATCAATTACAAAATAGCCCATTTTCTACCTTGATAGGTATCCCAAGGTGCTCAAAAACTCTAACCCAAAAAAGCAATAGTGGAACTATGAGAGTTAGAATCTTTATTTGACCTAAATGGGTATCCAAAAATGAAAACACTTTAAATAGAAACTAAAACTAAGCATATTTTTAGGTGATACAGGATTTCCCTTACACCATTGGATGCTCATGCATTAGACACCTAGGGTAGATTGAAAAATGACCCTATCACTTTATAGCTAGTAGAGGAAAACCCAAATAGAAAACCTCTATTGCAGATATCCAATTTGATTCTTCTATTGGTCATCCTTTCCACTTCACTAGGTATTCTTCATACTACATGTCTCTAGTACTTTAGCCCATACTACTATCTAGAATGTCTTCAATCTCTTACTTCATCAAAGTAGGAATTGTACATGGCTCTAGCATCAACCCCTCATCTACACCATCCTCATGATATTCTATTAATTCTAAAATATTGAAGATATGAGAAATATGAATCTCATCAAGCAACTCCACCTCATATGCATTTCTCGAGTCATGTTTCTTCAGAATTTTGCAGGGACCAAATTTCTTCATCTTCAACTTTTTGTAGGTACCCACTGGAAAGAATTTCTTCCTCAAGTATACCATAACTAGATCCCCTACTTGGAACTCTTTATGTCTCCTCTTTTGATCTACCCTACCCTTATACTATTTGTTCATCTTGGTAATATGTTCATGTACCTCCTCATGCAGATTCTTGATATGTTCAGCAAATTCTTCTCCCTTGGCACTTGTCCTCTCCCCTTGCTCCATATTTCTTAGCTTTGGTGCAGTCCTTGGACTATTACCATAAATAATTTGGAATGGTGATCTACCAGTACTCCTATTTAAATAGAATTATTGTAAGAAAATTCTACTTGTGGTAGAATTAAATCCCATCCCTTGGGGCTTATCTCCTACTAAACACTTCAAAAAATTGCCTAGACTTCTATTCACCACTTCTATTTGTCCATCAGTCTGCACATGATATGTAGAATTGAAGTTCAATTTCTTCCTCAACTTCTTCCATAAAGTCCTCCAGAAATACTACTAAAATTTAGTATCTCTATCAAAAACAATACTCTTTGGGAGACCATGTAGTCTCACAACTTCTCTAAAAAACAAATCTACAATATGTATTGCATCATGAGTCTTATGGCATGGAATGAAATGTGCATCTTTGAGAACCTATCAACCATCACAAATATAGAGTCATTACCCCTTTGTGTCCTCAGCAATCCAAGAACAAAATCCATACTTATGTCCTCCAAAGGCTTTAATGGAATCAACAATGGCTAATAAAGTCCAGTATTGTGACTAAATCCTTTGGTTTCTTGACATACTTGACAACTCTACACAAAATTCTTCACATCCTATGACAATTGAAGCCAAAAATAATGTTCTCTAATAATGGCAATTGTCTTATCCCAACCAAAGTGTCCTACTATTTCTCCACTATGTTTTGCCTTGATCAAGTTCTCCCTCATAGAACTCCTTGGAATACATAATTGACTACCCTTGAACAACATACCATCATGAATCAAATAATCTAGCCACCTAGTCCTATCTAGAGTAATAGGTTCTTTACAAGCCTTCCATGCTTTAGAAAAAATAGGATCATCAGGGTATAGATTCTTGAGTTCATCAAACCCAAGCACTTCAGCCTACATTACTATCAGCAACAATTGTGTCCTACTTAATGCATCTGCTACCCTATCACACCTTCCACTTCTATGTTTCAACACAAATGCATAGCTTTGCATGAACTCTACCCATTTCAAATGTATCTAATTCAATTTACCTTGGATATTTAGGTACTACAATGCCTAATGATTAGTATACAAGACAAATTCTCTTAGACATAAATAATACCTCCATTTCTTTAATGCTTGAACTATTTTATAGAACTCATGATCATAAACAAAATAATTCTGCTTTGCATCATTCAATTTTTCACTAAATAGGCAATAGGCTTACGTTCTTGGCTCAATATATCCTTGATAGTACTACCACTAGCATCACAATCCACCTAGAACACTTTATTAAAATTAGGAAGTGCCAACATAAGTTGCTCTATCATGTTCTTCTTCAACAATTCAAAACTCCTCACAACTCATGTAGTCCACTTGAACTCTCTTCTATCCCCCCTCATTGTTTCAGTTAGGGGTGCACATATGCTGATTAAATTTGTAATGAACCTCCTATAAAAACTAACTAGACCATGGAATGACCTCAACTCAATAGAAAACCTTGGAGTAGGCCATTCTAGGATGGCCTTTACCTTCTCTGGATTGATTTTGAGACCCTCAGCTAATACAACAAACCACAAATAGACTAACTCCTTTTTGACAAAGCTACACTTCTTCAAATTAATCAACAATTTCTCTTTCATAAACCTTTCAAGGAAACTACAAATTTCCAATAAATGTTCATCGAAAGACTTTCTGAAAATTAAAATATCATCCAAATAGACAATAACAAATTTTCCCAAGAATTCCTTTAGTACCTCATTCATAAATTGCATGGAGGTGCTTGGCATGTTGGTCAGTCCAAAGGGAATGACTAACCACTCATATAGACCCTCCTTGGTATTGAATTTAATCTTCCACTCATCTCCCTCTTGTATCCATATCTAGTGATAGCCACTCTTTAGATCTATCTTTGTGAAGTACTGAGCTCCACTCAAACAGTACATAAGATCATCCATTCTTTGTAAAGGAAACTGATACTTGATGGTTATTCTATTTATAGCCCAAGTGTCTTTACACATTCTCCACTCTCCATCCTTCATTGGTGCTAGCACTGTAGGTACTACACATGGACTCAAGCTCTCTCAAATCAAACTTTTCCTCACTAGCTCTTGAACTTGTTTGTTTAGCTCCTCAGTTTTAGTAGGGGTCATCCTATGAGAAATCTTGTTAAGAAATCTAGCTCTAGGGATTAAATCTTTTTGATGACTAATTTACCTTCCTAGTGGCAACCCTTTTGGAACATTATCAAAGATGACATCTCCATACTCACTTAATAGGCTTGAAACTTCAAGTGGAATTTCACTACCTTCTTCCTTATCTTTTCAAGGCATTAAAGCATAACACATACGTTGATGTTTCATGCCATCCAATAGTTTTCTTCCATAAACAAGAAATACCCTAGCCCTACTACATACCTTTTCACCTTCCTCTATCAAGGGCTCTATTTTGTGTTGAAATCCATCCTTTGTCAAAGATTATGTATTTGCATGACCATCATGAATAGGATGCCTATCAAACTACCGTGGCCTTCCTAACAATAAATGGTAGACATCCATTGTAATGATTTCATAGAGAACATCATCATGGTAACTCCTAATTTTGAACTTCACCAAAAATTGTTCACTAACTAGAACCTTATGATTATCCTTCACCCAAGAAATCCAATAGTGTTGGGGGTGTTTCTTGCTCTTGAACTTTAGCTTTGAAACCATCTCTTATAACACCAAGTTGTTAGTGGTTCCATCATCGACAATCACATCACAACATTTACCCTTGCACTTGAAGTTGGTACAAAAAAAACTCCTACTTTGTTTAGGTTTAGTCTCACTTCTTAATAAGACTCTTTCATTTACTAGAACCTCTCCTCTTTCTACATCCTTTGAATGTCATGATTATGTATCTTAATCCACATGAGTAACCCTTGCTTGTCCATCAACTCTCCTATCTATCCTTCCTTGGTGTTGAGGTCATTCAAAGGCATGTTGATATTCTTCATTACAATGAAAATAGGTACCATGGAAGCCTTCTCTTCTAGAACCTTTTACACATCCTCTACCTCTTCCTCTCTGATGTCAAAAGTTTTGATCACGGGAGTGGTTAAAACCCTCATTCTTCTAGTTTCGGCTAATACCCACATCTTCATTTTTCCTCTGGTTCTCACTTTAGCCTCCAAATGACCTACCACCACCCCTTCCTTCTTGACTACACCCTCTTTGCCTTCGATCAAACCTTTTTTTAAGCTTCTCCTCAACTTGTAAGGAAAACTAGTATGCTTCTTTAATGTTAGTCATTCTAACCAGACTTAACTCCTCCTGAATGCTAGGTCTTAACCAACTAAGCTAATAGGAAACCTTCTCCTTGTTTTCTTATACATTCCTTGCCCTGTATATTGCTAGAAATATTTTCCTTCTTTCTTTAAACCTTGCATTTTCTTGAACAATCAAACTCGTAATCAATAGGAATTAAGTTCTTGTTTAGTTTGTCCACCATGCGATGCCATCTTGTGATTTACTCCTTTCCTCTTCTATTTCTTTCTAGCTAAACCTCTTACGACCAAATTCTGGCATGGCCTTTCATTTTGGCTTTCACAAGCTTAATGCTATCTGGGTCCTCGATATCCTCATACTCAAAATATTCCTCTAGTTCATTGATCCTGTCAATCAACTCATCAGGGTTTAGACTTCCTAAAAACATACCCACATCAATTTTAGGTATTTTTCCAAGCTTAGAAATGGCTCTGAAAAGATTCTCCTCTACCTAGTTTAGGACTTCTCCATCTCCTTCCCCTTCTAGCCCAATATTTCCTTCTTCTTCATTTTCTTCCACACTTTCATCGCTTCTAGCCACATTCATCCCTCTACGAATCTCCTCCTGTAATGCTTGGACTTGTCTTTGGAGGATTCTAACCTTAGGAGTAATAACTCTAGACCTTCCATCACACTCCCTTTATGGAGGCATCTTCTTGTCTCAAACCCACAACCACATAGTCTTGGTGCAAATTGCCTCATAGTTGGTGCTCTATCTACACACTTAGGAAAACTTGCTCTGATACCACTTGATGAAGACATGAACCACAACTAGAATGAATGCAATAGGGGAAAAGGGGAATATTATTATTAGTAAAATATGCTACTACATTTAGTACATGTGAACAGACCCAAATACATGCCCTATGGGCTTACAATGGTCAGACCCTAGAGAAAAATCCTCCTCACAGTACCTTCTCTCAAACTCCACCAAGAACTACCTTTACAAAGCCAAAAATGTTCTTAAATAAATCCTAATTACATTTAGGGTTAGAAATACATTATAGAATATGCCATGTGGAATCCACCACCAAAATAGCAGGTTCTAGAAATCACATTAGAAGCTAGCGTAAAATTAGAAGAATTCAAAAATGGTAGTCCAACTTCCAGGAGGCATAACTTTTGATCTGATACTCTAATTAAAAAACCATTTAAATTTCTAGAAAGCTCTCAAACGACTCTATAGCCCTAAGAATAAGCTCATCTCCCATTTTTTTGGCCTATACAAGGTCATTTAATGCCTCAAATCTTACTTGGAAGCACTCTTAAGAGGTCTCTAGGCAACTTAAAACTACAATAACTTTCAAACTATAAAGCCTTTTGACCTAATTCTTTTTCTCCAGTGTTTTAAATTAAAAATATAATCATCCCTCCAACTTACACCCTCTAACTCTTCATAATTGTGGCTCAATTACAAAATAACCCATTTTCTACATTGACACTTGTCCAAAGGTGCTCAAAATCTCTAACCCAAAAAATGAATAGTGGATCTATAAGAGTTGGAATCTTTATTTGACCCAAATGGGTATCTAGAAATTAAAACACTTTAAATACAAACTAACACTAAGAATATTTTTGGGTGATACAATATTGCCCTTACACCATTGGATGCTTATGCATCAAACATTTAATAACTTTGGGAGATCCATGGAAAGCATGTTCAAGAAAGATAATCTAGATTTTGATGGAAAAAATTATGACAACTCAAAGAGAAGATTAAGATACATCTACTATGTATCAATCAAGGATATTGGATCTTGACAAAAACAACAAAAACAACCATTGCTTGAAAAAAATTGGAAGCTTGTACTAAGGAAGAAAGAGATCTTTGTATGTGTGACATGAGAGCTAGACAAGTACTATTGATTGCACTTCCTAAAATTGAATACAATTAGGTAAAATCACTTGTCACTTCACATTTGATTTGGAAAGCTTTTGAAACTAGTTTTGAAGGTGATGAAGATTCTAAGAAATTGAGGCTATAAAATTGGATTTGTCAATTTCAGGATGCTAAAATGATGGAAGATGAATCTATAAGATCATATGTATGAAGAATATTAGAAATCATTGTAGGTATTAAATCTCAAGGAGGAACCAAAGAAGATGATGATGTTATATGGAAGATATTGAAGACCTTAACACCACCATTTAAGTCAGTAGTTTAAATGATATAATTGTTGATATCTTGTACCAAAGATTTCCCAAAGGAGACATTTCTTGTGTTAGTGTTTTGAAATGTGACCATTTCAAATTACCCCAATGAGAACATAATACATTTAGGGGTAGCTACTTCCCATCTGCAAAACATCCTTTCAAACACTAGGTCAACTATAAGGATAGACTCCTCTTCTACTTCAGGCTCTACAAAACCTAGATAAGTGGACCTATTAGATTCTTCATATGGTACCAGTATTCAAGGCATAGACTGAATCTAAACATAGTAGATTAAAACACTTATTTCTCCTATACTCATGCAATTACAAAGATGTGTAGTAGCAAATTGCAAATTCTATGAAATCTACAAGCTAAGTGAGGGCAATTCCTTTTAGATATTTAACATGAAAGGGAAATGATTTTGATTAATGATGTTGAAAATCAAAACAATAGAAGTATGAAATACCAAAAACATGCAATCTCCTAGCTAATTTGACCCTTATCCATTGGGCACAAGCTAAGTCAAGACATACACATGGATACTTGAGATATACTCATAAATTTAGATATTTGATCTATTCATTCACTTTGTAAATAGATATCTATCTTCATAAAAAATCTCATACTTATTGTAATATCCTCATAGTGAAACCTACAACCCTATCAAGGTAAATAAGAATTTACTTGGCTCTTTGTTCCAATAGCAAACCTATCCAGACATACAACCTTAAGGGATTGCAAATGAGTTTAAGATCTTTGTTCTTAAAAATAAAACATTGTAGATAATAGAAAAAGGAGATGAGAATTATAATGTAACTAAGAAAATAAAGCTTTGTATTAATCTCATTGAAACCAATATATCATGGTAATGCAAAAACTCAGAATATACACATTAAATGATTGCATAATCTATTTCCTTAAAAGAAATTACAACTATTGTTTATAGTAGAGAGATGATGAAGAGAAATGGTGTCACAACCATGAGAAAGTTTCTCCACTAGAACCTTGGTCTCATAATAGTGAGAAAAATCTCAAGATTGGAACCCCTATGGTATCATAGAAATGAGAAATTTTCTCTAGAATTGAAACCCTTACAATGAATTAGAAAGAGAGAAATATAGGAAAATAATGAAATCCTAGATCTGATCTAGAAGTGACATGTGTCCACTTGAATCTTCATTCCCTATGGTTACACAATGTCTCTCCTCTTTCTACAACTAAAGTTTGATATGATTCTCATCATTTTTTGTAACAAATTTGAAATATCTCTTCTTTAATCATGAAAACTCTTGCGTTGCCAAAATATTTGAAATACATCTAAAATGCTGATAAAACCTTCATTTAACTGACTTGGAGGTGACAAGATCTACCCCTAACTACATTCATACTACCCTTTATGTTCATCTAGCTCACCATTTCATTGGAAATCAAATTTGAACTCTCCTAACTAAATGAGACTAAAAATTAGGCACCTGAGATAAAATCTTGTGTAACTTGAACTAGTGGCTTCTTGTGCAAAAAGAAATTCAAAAAATGGAAATTTTGTTCTCTCCTACTTTTAGCAATATATAATATTTCTATTTGTAACAAAAATGGTGCCTCTAAGGTGCATTTCAAAAACTAGGCCTTGGGCCATTAACTAAACAATAAAATTTAAAAATTTAAATAATCTATATAGTCAAAATTATATATTATGACAATTTTTATTTAAATCTTCAACTTTCAAGTTAGCATGTGAAAAATTTGATTCAAATATTTCATTTCATCCTTGCCTTATCTCTCGAATCACTAGGTGCCATGTGTCAAATTCTTATTTTATAACCTCACCTAGGTGGGCCCCACATCTTACTCAAGCGTAATATCAAAACCATGAGAATTATGAATCCCAAGTGTATGAGCCTTATGATATTATGAACTCAAATTCATTGTAACATATTACCATGGTAATTACCTTGGTATGATGTTGTGATTTACAAAACATCTGTGACCACCGTAGCATTGTAGACCTCTTGGTTCTTCCTTCCAATCTCATTCTAATTTCATAACATCATAAGACTTCACAATACCATAATATCTTAGTACATAAACTTCCCCTTTGTGATCTTATAGAGTTCCCTTGATATGTCATGTGTCAACTTTCTATTATGCAAGGTTGGTCAATTTTTTTTTTGAATCCATTGCCGCCTAGCCAAGGTGTACCCAATCCACAAATGAGCAACTTATAAAACACATGGTATCTTGAAGACACTTGAATATTCTACATCCTAAATTAAAAATACAAATAAATTTCATCTTGCATCCAATGTGGGATTAGAATCATGAACTCTATGTTTACAACTTGTGCCTTTCTAATTGCTAGTTTTTTGGTTCATGGAATTATGATGGAGTTGCATTGTCCCCTATTTCCCTCATGTTTCTCTTTGACATAGTGCAAGGCAAGAGAATCCCCAAAAAATATGTCCTATCCCCCAAAAAATAACCACATAGTGGAAACACAATAAAAATGAGCAACAATGCATGATCTGATACCAAATTACAACTCTTTATTCATAAAATAACTATTACATGCAATGTGCTGGGTTGTGAGGCCTTCTGAGTTATAGCCATGTACAAAGAAATTACAATAACAGTCTTAAAAGATCCCTCAAGATCCAATCCAAACTCAAGCTAGTTCAGATCAACACTCAGGTGGAAACTTCCAAGATCTCAACTTGTGCTCACAAGCCACCAAGCAACCTCCTTGTTTCTAAATTGTAGCCACTAGCTCTTCTCCAAATTTATCGAAGATCCAAGTGTAAACTACCTCACATTCGATGTTATGTCCACATACTCACAAATCCACTACAATCCTACTATAAACTACCTCACATTTAGCGCTCTATCCATAGACTTAGAAAAACTTGCTCCTTTGCTTCCTCCTTCTCTGCAAGCTTCAACTAAGAAGAGATCACACCTTGAAGCTTTATTAGAAAATCTCAAATGCCTTGTTTAAATTGGTACTTTCCACCCAAGATGTTACCAACACAACCAATGTGGGATAAAAGGTAAATGCAACTACCTTTCAACAAATATTTAATTTCCACCCAAATACAACAAAGAACCACCATGTGGCCCAACACATATTAAATGCATGATTTACTAGAATGTCCAAAAAATTCTAGAATCCCACCTACACACCTCAATAAATGGAATGAAAACTAGTTTTATTTGATTTTTTATTTACACCACCTATGCACCTCAAAAATAGAAATCCCTTTTTTTCTCCTTTTATCTTTTTTTATTTTTTATTAATTTTCCTCTAGCTTTTGTCACTTTCTCTCTCCTCCACATTTTTTAAATTCTTTTTTAAAAAAATTTCACATGCAAGATGCTCCTACATCAGACTCCCAAAGTAGAAAAGAAGTGTGTCCCATACTTTGATGCCAAAAGAAAGATCTACAATCATCTTCATCTTCACCAAAGGTTTTCACTTCAATAGGGACAAGAAAACCAACATGCAAATCATCGACATCTTCATCACTCTATCAAATACTAGAATCTCAACCATCCAATCAGCATGCTCACTCCTAGGAACATAATACATCATCAACAAACCCTCATCCACTTCAACAACAAGTGAATAAACAATAGTAGAAACAAACTCCACATTACCAGCAATATGTAGATCTCCATCAACACATGCCAAACTCACAACACCAAAAATCTCATTTCTCACAACCAAATGTGCTACAATACATAACTCACCACCAACAACAATTAGATCGTCCATGATCAAGCACTTTGTAATTTCAATGTCAGACTTAGCCAACTAATCATGAAAACCAACCTCTATCCTAGCATCAACAAGGATAGAAATATCTTCAACAAAAACCTACATTTTCTCTATAGGTTCTATATCAAGGTACACAAACTGATCAACAAAACCAACCTCTTCTACCTTGACCTTGTTATGCCATCTTTTCTCACAAATAAGTCTCTTAACCAGCCAAACAACTCTCTTCTGGATTGATAGATTCCAACTCCACAAACATCCACAAAATTCCTTCCTCACCCAATCCTTAACTTGATCAGCCAAATTAGCTTCAAACCTTGTAGACATCATAGAAAAATTTCTCTCCACTACATCATGGAGATTCACAATCATCTTAGGGTCCAATCATCTTAGAGCCATTTTCCAAGATCTTCACAAACCTTCCACAACAAATCCTTCCCATGCTCCTTGTGACAACCTTAAATTGTTTGCAAGTTAGATCATAACCTACCACCTCGCATGAATAATTAGGAACCACATCACAAGTCTAGGATCATGGATCTATAATCCAAAAACTCTCTATGGTCATGCCTCAACAAGATCTATCTTCCATCTTTATACCCAATGACCCATTTGCAAGCCGTTTACGATTGCAAGTTAGAATTGTGGTATGCCACCTCACAACTAGGAAGTCTAGGACTCTAGAAAAAAATCCACGACTAGAAATTTAAATCATATCTACTTCTCCACACAAGTCTTGGTGCAATCTACCAGAACTTTGGTGATTTTTCTACATGCTCAGGAAAAATCTTCACACTAATACTATCTAATAGAGTACAAGGTAGGAGAATCCCTAAACGAGATGTCCTAGCCCCCAAAAAATAACCACATAGTGGAAACATAGTAACAATGAGTAACAATGCAATATTTGATACCAAATTACAACTTCTTTTTCATAAAATAACTATTACATTCAATGTGTCAGGTTGTGAGACCTTCCTAGATATAGCCAAATACAAAGAAATTACAATAACAATCTTGCAAGATCCTTCAAGATCCAATCCTAACCCAAGCTAGTCTAGCTCCTCACTTTAGTAGAAACCTCCAAGATTCCAACTTGTGCTCACCAGCCACCAACCAACCTCCTTGTTTCTAAACTATACCCACTACCTCTTCTCCAACTTTATCCAAGATCCAAGCATAAATTGCCTCACATTTGATGCTTTGTCCACACACTCACAACTCCACTACAATCCTACTATAAACTACCTCACATTTGGCACTATGTCTACAGATTAAGGAAAACTTTCTCCTTTGCTTCCTCCTTCTCTTCAAGCTTCTACTAAGAGGAGATCACACCTTGAATCTTGATTAGAAATGCTCATATGCCTTGCCTAAATAGGTACTTTACACCAAAGATTTCATCAACACAACCAATGTGGGATAAAAGGTAAATGCAAATACCTTTCAACAAATATTTAATTCCCACCCAAATACAACTAAGCACCACTATGTGGCCCAGCAAATATTAAATTCATAATTGAATAAAATGTCAACAAACTTCTAGAATTCCACCTACACACCTTGATAAATGGAATGACAAAAAGTTTTATTTATTTTTCTATTTACAACACCTATGCACCTCAAAAATAGAAATCCATTTTTTCTCCTTTTCCCTTTTTGATTTATTATTATTTTTCTCTAATTTTTGTCACTTTCTCTATCCTCAAATGTTTTTTAAAAAAAAATTCCCATACAAGATGCTCCTACATCACTCTTTTAGCCATGGATCTATGCAATCTACATTACTGCCCTCTAACTGATTATTCTCTATCTTTTTCTTGCACATGGAGCTCTACCCACCATGATCTTCGGCTTCCTCAATGACAATTTCCTTCCTTATCATGTCATGGACATCAATCATCTTCCCCTTATATGGATCTATGCATCATGCCATAGATGCTCTACCTCAACCTCCTTGATTTTATGATTGCTCCTCCTACTCCCCTTTCAATCATTGTCAACATTTTGCACTCCAATCTTGGTACTCTTAATGGTGAAAAGAGTTATAACTATTTTCTTCATGGGATGACTCTTAGACAAAAACTTCAAAGAACTAGCCACATTTTGAAATAATCCTCATCATTTGAAACTTGAAATATTTAACATGTTCAACTCTTCCATTTATCATTACGTATACACTTTAATACACCATTTATTTGTTATGGTCATGCACCCAAAATGATTTAGAATCATTATAACATTGCTTGGATATTCCCAATCTCCAACATCTTATCAATCTATTCAAATTGGTCAGGCCCCAAAGTGGGTCTAGCTAAAAAAAAATTCAAACTAAAACACCTAATCCCTTATATTGGTCTATTGAACCTATCATACTGAAGAATCATTTTTACTTCAATTTTTTATTTTTAGCAAATTGCCAATTTTATGACAAGGGGTCCTCTAAATAACCTTAAAAACATGGCAAAACACCTGAGAGAGCTCTCAAATTAGAAAAATTGATTCTCTATTCCACATTCTTGCACCATGTCAAATATTGTCTAATGAAAAATTCTTAGTCAATAGATATTGACTATCAAAGTTGCTTTCCTAGAACTTCCTATAAGAAAATATGTTAGAAAACCATAAAATACATTTGGATTTGGCTTTGAAAATAGGAAAAACTAACACTTGGGAGAATGAAATTTAGGGCATTAGAATCAATGCCATGAGGAAAATATAAATCTAGGATTTGCACTCATGAAAAATAAATAGGTGAATTTAGTGAATGGTCAAATTGGACAACTCAAATTTGTAGGACTAGAAACACAAGAAAAAAAGTTATTTTTGTAAATGGAATGGACATGGGAATGTGTACAGATAGATTCCTCAAGACTTGAAAACTGGCACACTTAAATAATTTCTCGAGTAGAATACAATGGGACAATATACTCAATCTCACCTATCACAGATTTAGAGTTATGACATAATGAATAGGGGTACTAACCAATCTACATTTTATGACACAAGTAAACTATTACAAATTGCAAATGGAATCATGTTTGAAAACTGATCAAAAGGATTCTTCATAAGCTAAAAATTGTAACATAACAATTCTTTGAGCTCCATAATGCAATTCAAAAGAAATTTTCACATTTTGGTCAACTAGTTCAAAATTATAACAAGTCAAATAGGGCCTCCCAGAATTATGAACAATTTACATTAGCATGACAACAAGAAACAACTAACTTTGAGGGATTCAAAACCTAATCAAAACATATTGAAATGAATTGAAATATAAAAATAGGTTCTTTATTGTAGATATTAAACACTTCCAAAGTAGTGAGTCATGAGACATTACTGGGTGTGAGATATTTAATGCAAGCTAGGTCTCTTGTTGCTATTTGACACTTTGGCAAAAATGTAGATTTGGACATTGCTCAAAATGAAACTTCATAGAATGAATTAGAATGGAAATTTATCTTTGTGGGATGAGTGAATATATTGAATGCAAGGTTTTAGAAACATTAAACTCATATTAGGCCTCAAATAGATAGATGGGTAAAGATGCATTAGATGTGCTTTGAAGGGCTCAAAAGCTTGGAATAGTACTCAAATCAGGAAGGAGGTTTTGAGTCCCAACAACTTGGAAGACTTGAAGTAGTTGACAATGAACATAGATCATCTAGAGAATTGACTAGAACTAAAATAGCTTGCAATGCCTTGAATATTCGACCTAGTTTATCAAGGAGCACAAGTGCTAGAGGAGACTTTGCTAGTAGCAATAGATTTGATGAGGATAGAAATATTAAAAGAGTAGCCTTTTTGGTAAGAAGAGAAAAATATGGTAATCAAATCTTCAAATTTTGGACTTGTCGTGAATTTGGTCATTAAGCATCTAAGTTTCCTAAAAGAAAGAAAAAGTATAATGAAAATTTCAAACCTAGAAGAGATATAGAATGTTTGTATGTTAATGAAGAAGATGATTCTGATGAACAAATAGTAAGTGCTAGTTATGATGAAATAGGAAATGTGGAAATCAAAGAAAAAACCCAAAGAAAGTAGCTTTGGTATCATAGGTTGAAAAAAAATCTGATTGGATAACTGATAGTGGTTGTTCACATCATATGACTGGTGATATGAACAAGTTTGATGACTTCAAAAATTAGGATGGAGAAATTGTCAAAGTTGAAAACAATGAAGCATGTCAAGTTAAAGGTATTGGATCTAGGACTCTTGATGGTAAAACTATCACTCAAGATGTATTTTTTTCTAATGGTTTGAAGAATAATCTTTTTAGTGTTGGAAAACTAGTGGATAAAGGTTATCATTTGTAGTTCATAGAAAATACATGTATGATAAGAGACAAAGATGGATAGGTAATTGCAACATGAACTAGATCTAATGACATGTTTGGTTGCAAAGGTAGATGAAAGTTGGTTATGGCATAAGATATTTTTTCATATAAACTTTGATAGTATTATGAAGACTAGTAGTATGTTTGCAATTAGAGATTTGCCTAAGATTATAAAACCTACTAACACAATTTGCAAGGAATGTGTTTTGGAAAAGCATAGTAGAACTTCTTTTCCCTACAAGAAATTTACTACTATAGTAAAATTGGAGATTTTACACACTGATCTTAGTGATCCTATGAAAAATAAAGGATTCTATGGTGAAATTTATTTTATGATTTTAGTTGATGACTTTTCTAGAATGATGTGGGTTGCATTTCTTGAAGAAAAATATGAGGCATTTGATAAGTTCAAGATATTCAAGAATAGAGTTGAGAATGAATCAGGCATGAATATTAAATATTTAAGATCAAATAGAGGAGGAGAGTTTACTTCAAATTAGTTTAACATCTTTTCTAAAGCTAATGGAACCAAAAGATAGTTATCATCTACAAGAACCCTTGAACAAAATGGTATAGTAGAAAGAAGAAATAGGATAATAAGAGAAGCAACAAGAGCTATGTTAGCTGAGAATGATGTATCCAAGATGTTTTAGAGAGAAGTTGTGAATATAGTAGTCTACACTATGAACATAGTATAGGGCAAGAAAGACACAAATAAGACCCCTTATGAACTATGGTTTGGTCACTCACTTAGAATTAAGTATTTTAGAATTTTTTGTAGTAAGTGTTATATCAAAAGAGATGATGATATTGGTATGTTTGATGCTAGAAGTGATGAAATTATGTTTCTTGGTTATTCATTAAAAAGAAAGGCTTATAGACATTATAATCAAGGAAATAAGACTATTATGGAAAGTGAAAATGTGAGAGTTAATGAGAAATTTAGGATACAATAAATAATATTTGATTACAATTCAAATCATGATATTGTTACTAAACCTAGGAATGATGAAGTATTCCTTGAGAGTAACAATGATTTGTAGAATTAAGGAGAGCTAAAGTAGGAACAAATCTCAGAACCTTCAACAAATTCAAAAGTTGAGATAACAAGTCCTACTTCAGGTAAGAATATGAGAAAATAATCATCCACCTTAGTGTGATGAAAATAAGAAAAATTAATGAAGAACTATGTTTGATATCTCAAGTTTAACACAAGAATGCATATGGAGCATGTTGAGATGACTATTGGAAGCAAGCTATGAAAGAGGAATTAGATTAGATAGTAAAGAATGAGACATGAGAATTGGTCCCTAGACCAACATACAAGAATATGATAGGAAAAAAATAGTTATTTAGAAACAAGATGAATGAACAAGGCAAAGTTGTAAGGAACAAGGAAAGATTGCTATGTAAATATTACTCATAGCAAAAAGGAATAGAGTATGATGAGACCTATGCTCGTGTGGCTAGAATTGAAGTAGTAAAGTTATTCTTATCATATACAACATATAAGAAATTAAAAGTATATTAGATGGATGTCAAGTCAACATTTCTGAATGGAGAACTTGAAAAAGAGGTATACATAGAATAGCCTGAAGGTTGTCCTTCAAAAAATGACAATGACATATTATTGAGATTGAAGAAAACATTATATGGCTTGAAGGAAACACCCAAAACCTAGTATGAAAGGTTGGACAAGCATTTAACAAATCTTAGATATAGCAAAGGTATGGCAAATAGAAATCTCTATTGGAAAGAAATTTATAATAGATTGATGATCTTGGTAATATTTTTTGACGATTTCATATTTTGAGGAAATGATGATGAAAGTGCTAACTTTGCAGAAGAAATGAAAAATGAATTTGAAATGAGTATGATAGGTGAAATTAAATATTTTTTAGAATTACATTTTATACAAAATAAAGAAGGAATCTTCATTTCTCAGACTAAGCATTTGAAGGATTACTGAAAAGGTTTTGTTTGAAAATATGTAAACCTATTGGAACACCTATGGGAGCTTGACACAAGTTATCTACAAAGGATGAGACACCTACTATTGAGCAGAAGAAGTATAGATATATGATCAAAGGTTTTCAATATCTAACTCACACAAGGCAAGATATAGAAAATGTAATTGGAATTGTTGCAAGATTCCAAGCTGATACCAAATAAGAGCATTAAGTGCTAGTTAAAAGGATATTTAGGTACTTGAAAGGAACACTAGAGTATGGATTGTGGTATTATTGGGTAGGCAATATGGATCATACCTCACAAAGTATATTAGAAGTAGAATATGTTGCAGCAAGGAACAATTGTAATCAAGTTATTTGGATGAAACAAATGTTGAAGGATATAAAGATAGAATTTAGTGAACCTTTTGACATACATTGTGACAAAAAAAGCATAGTAAATATGTCAAACAATCTAGTGTTGCATTCTAAGACCAAGCACATTTCTATCAAGTACCACATCTTGAGAGAGAAAGTTGCAGAAAAGAAAATTAGATTGGATTATGTGAGCATTAAAGAGAAGATTCTAGATATTTTTTAGTAAGCCTCTTCCCAAAGAGACTTTTGAGTATTTACAAGGTATGCTAGGGGGTAATGCCCCTTCCTATATTAGAGTAGAATATGCAAGAGTGCATCAATCTAGTGTAATAGAGCACCATTGTTTTTCTAGATTGAATGCTAATGCTTCCTATATGGGGGAGTATCTATGATGGATAGAGTCATCTAGGACTCTTTTTGGATGTTTTTTTTTAAATACTATCTTTGGACACTAGAGCTAAGTAAGAATTAGTTTTTGTAGAGTTTTGATGGTTACTGAAACCTTTGACATTGATGCCAATGGGGGAGAAGTTGTATGAAAAACAATTATAGTTCAGAAAGCATCAAAAAATAGTTTGGTGTGAAGCAAATTGAGGTATATCAATGGGAGAGAAGTTCATCATGAAATATAGGAAGAGGTTGGAGAATTAAAACATGGGAGAATGATTGATGAAGAGGACTTGAAAAGAAAAGGTTAATAGTCTTTTGTAGTTGGTATTCTTGGAATTAGATGTTTTTCCATCTATGTTGTCATTAATGCCAAAGGGGAATATTGTTGGAATAATGAATGTTGATGAAATTCCAAATGGGAAGTATTGGAGAAACATGATTAGATCATTATCATGAATATATCTTGCATTCATGATGGTGTTTGTCATTGATGTCAACATAGTAGTTTTCTGTGCTATCTGACAAAAGAATAGTAGAAAGATCAAGTTGGTACAAATATATCATTGAGTGCTTTCATTAGCAAGGTTAAAGAGAGATACTACTAAATGTCTAGTATATGTAGATAAGCTAATAAGCATAAGATAGTAAGTTTTGGAAAATTTATGCAAGTTTTGGTGAAGACTATTCTGAGATAGAGTTTATAGAGGCATGTTCTAGTAAAGTTATTATATCTCTTAGTAGATTTGTTATTATGAGAAGATGAAGTTAAAGATGTATGGAAGACATGTTAGTGATGATGTATCTAATATTGCTCATCATAATGATAGATTCATGGAAAGATATTCAAGTTGCAAGGTGTAAGATTATGTTATCAATAAGTGTAACATGTTCTTAATGTGGTCCTATAATAATTAATTGAGAATGTGTAATAGTCAACTTAGGGAATTGTTTTATGGATTCAATATAAAGGAAGGACATTTTCCTTTATCATGAGTATGCAAGTGAAGTTATTATAAGCAACATGAAGAGTATAATGTATAGTTGAGTAGATTAGAGTAGAAGTAAAGGAAACTTCATTGCCAAGGTTTTACTACATAATCCAAAGTTGGATACTTGGATCTAACATTTACAACTAGGTCTACAAGGTTTGATAGTGATTGGTCTAGTTGATAGGATAGAGGAATGAAATTACAGTATAGTACACACAATTTGTTGAGAATAGATTAAAAAAATAAAAGAGGGAGATTGTTGAGAACATAAAAGTATGATTAATATGTTTCAATCATTGTTTTATGACTGATGTCAAACTTTCTATGTGCTAGTAAGACAACTACTTATATGATTTAAGTACTATCACTTATTTGATTGATGAAGAGGATTTGATCAAAAGGTGTAACAATAGCACCAAGAGGGAAGGTTGAGTTATGCTGATGTAAATATGTACAAGAATTAGTTAAGATAGTGATAACATGAAATATTGATAATCTACTTAAGGTTACAAAGGTTAGTTACACTAAGAGAGTTCAAAAGGACAAGTTACACAAAGTTTTTCTACTAAGCTTGACCAAGTGGATAGTAGGTGCTGAGAAAAGTCAGTGCAAGCTGAGTAGAAAATCAATTGGGGTTGAATAAATATCTATTCTAGTATATGTTAAGCATAATAGTAGATGTTGAATAAAGTTTAGTTTATGCCAAGCACCAGTAAATTTTAGCTTGTGCTAAGTGATTTTATAGAGGATGTCAAGAAATGAAATTTATGCCAAGCATCATAAGCTAGACATTGTAGTGCTACAACATTATTTTAATTATTGAGAATTTGATGTATCTAAGCTAACAAGTTTATTTTCTTGGATTATGTGAACCAGATGAAAGATAAGATTGATGAGCTAGAGGCACACAATTCTAGGTGGATCATTTTTAGGTGAATTGAATGAGGATTCAATGAGAAGTTTCTAGAAGAGGTATGGAATGTGGGATAGATTCATTGTATCCTACCTAATCCACTCTAACCCTAATTTGGATGATAGAGAATGAGTGGAAAAAGATCTTAATTTCCTATTTATAGGAGTGGTTGGTCTTGAAAAAAGGTTGTCATTTGTGATAACCTAAAGAAGATAAGGATTGAAGTGTTTTTCTTGATCAAGTGACCGAAGAGAAGAGTCTGTAATGGCATGTTAAGAAAAAGCCTTAAGGATATGAATGCTTGAAGGGTGAACAAGCTATTAGAGCTAAAATGAGTGAAGGCCAAGTAGAATGGAGTTGTAGGTTGTTATTAGATCAAGCCTTATTGTTACTCTCTAATAATTGTATTAGTCTACAGTAAAAATTTAGGATTAAGGTTGACCTAATAGTTATTTTTAAATCTTTTAACTAGGTGACATTCCAAGTTAATGGTCTAAAGTCCTCTAACAATGCTCACTCCTAGCAAGGTGATTTAAATCTTTTAATAGGGTCACATTTAACATTTTGTATTGTAACCTTTAACAAGGTTGTCCTTTCATTGGACATCACTTCAGAAGATTGAAAAAGAGTAGCATGTTATTGGTTTTTTTTCCCAAATTGGGTTTCCACATAAATCATTGTATCACATGTGTTGATGAATCTATTATGTTTCATGTTTACATTTCTTCAAATTGATTTAGTATTAACCTTTAAGTTTTAAATGATTGTATATTCTTATGGATGCATGCATGATGAAGTTAAATATTTTATGGGTTCACTAAGCTCTAAAAAGTTTTATTTATACATCTAGACCTTACGTAATTAATTCAACCCCCCAATTATTCTAAAGTATTCCAACAATTGGTATCAAAGCCATCTGCTTAAGAGAACTAGTTTGAAGGTACTAGAGGCACAAAGATCAAGATGTCAAAAAGAGAAGTACTCAATCTCAATAGAGATAACTTTCCTTCATAGAAAAGTTTAATGAAGCTACACCTTGGAGGGCTTGGAGATCATGAACAATCTACCATTTCCACTGAGCATGTTGATCCTACTAGTGTCCCAACTGCTATGGATATGAAAAAGAGGAAAGAACATAACTAGAAAATGTTGGAGATTGCCTCTACCCTAAGCTATGGAAAATTTTATTATATCAAAGGTCTTGAGAGTGCAAAGAAAATGTGAGATTTCCTAACCATTATCTATGGAGGAGATGCAAATGTTCTAGGAGCCAAAGCTGAAAGTCTCAGAAGTATGTTTGATGATATGAGAATGGAAGAAGGTGAAGACATTGCTCAATATGTTGCTAGGATAAAAAAATGTTTTTAATGGAATAAGAGGAGCTATAGGTAATATAGATGATGATAATGTACCAAGAAATTTTTTAAGGACACTATTACTTATATATGCTATTAGATTTTTGCAATTCAAGAACTGATATATATATATACCAGGGAATAAGCTATCACTTGAAGGTCTAGTAGGTAGACTTATTTCTTTTGAGCTATCTAAATTTGACAATTACAAACCTAAGAATATTGAATTTTCTTTCAAAGCTAAGGTATCACTAAATGAACCTAATGAGAAGAAAAAGAAGAAGAAAAAGTATGCATCCAAAGATAGTGATATAGATGAGGAGGATGTAGAATAGCTTGAAGCACTACTAGAAAGAAGATTCCACAAAGGTAAAGGAAAGTTCAAAGGTAAATTACTAATCATTTGTTTCAATTGAAATGAGGTTGGTCATATTGCTACTAGATGTCCATAGAAAAAGAACTAAAGAGGTGGTGACAAATACAAGAGTAGAAGAGATGAAAACAAAAAGGACAACAAAGATAAAGGTAAGAAGTCATGCTACATTGCTAAAGAGGAAACAAGAGATGAATGTAATGAAAAAGACAATGAAGTGGTGTATGTTGCAATAAAGGATGAGTCTAATGAAGATGAAGAAACTGCACTTGTTACTTGTGTGAACAAGAATGATAGATGGATCATTAATAGTGGGTGTTCACATCACATGATTGGAGACAAAATTAAGTTCATTACCCTAAATTGTTATAATAGAAATAGCATAAGATTCAATAATGATGCACCATGTTTGATAAAAGAAAAAGGTTCTATCAAACTCATAGATAATATTTAATGTGGCAATGTTTACTATGTTGGAGGACTTACCTATAATTTGTTGAGTGTGTCACAACTAAATAATTTGGGATATAATTTTGAATTTGAAAACAAGATTGCTAAGATATATGACACAAATGGAAAACTGATTGGAAAAGGTGATCAAACTAGGAGTAATCTATTCTATCTTGACATAGAGGATTCTATTTGGCTAGTTGTAAAATTTGATGATGTGTGGCTATGGCATAAAAGGTTATGTCATGTCAATTTTGATAACTTGGCTAGTATTAGTAACATGAGAAAAGTTAGATGTCTACCTAAGTTGAAGAAGCATGATAATATAATGTAATGTGCAAATAATGTCAGTTAGGCAAAATGAAACTCAATTTTTAAGAGTAAAGCTTATATCTCTAAAGGAATACCTGAGATTGTTCATACTAACTTGTGTGGTTGAATTGACGTGCAAAGCTATCAAGGAGATAAGTACATTATGATGTTTGATGTTGACTATTCTAGATTGATGATAGTTATGTTTCTAAAATAGAAATCTTATGATTTCCAAATGTTTAAGTTGTACTTAGCAAGAGTTGAAAAGGAAATAGGTAAAAGCTTGAAGTTTTTGAGATCTGATAGAGGAGGAGAATTCACATCACATGAGTTTGAGATGTTTTGTAATGATAGAGGAATCAAAAGATAGACATCTACAACTAAGACACCTCCACAAAATGGAATAGCTAAAAGAAGGAATAGATCTATAATGCACTATGTAAAAACACTCATGATGGAAAAAAATGTTGGTTTTAAATATTGGAGAGAAGCTATAAGTGTAGCTTTCTATACCTTGAACTATGTACATTTCAAGAAAGGTACTAATTCAACATCTTTTGAACTATGTTATGGATACTCACCCAATGTGAAATATTTTAAGGTATTTGGGAGTAAGTGTTACTTTATTAAAGACTTTAGGAATGGTAAACCAGATGTAAAAAGTGAGGAAGGTATATTCCTGGGATATTCCACAAGAGGTAAAGCTTATAAGTGTTTAAATACTAACTCTGACAAAGTTGTGAAAAGTGTAGATGTGAATTTTGATGAATATACATAAGTACATGAGGTTGAACCTATGAAAGAACTAGAAGAATACAAATTATTTGCATACTTTTATGAAGGTATATTTGCTGAAGAAGATGTTACAAATCAAGCTACAAACCATCATCAAGTTTTACTGACTTTCATGTCACACCCTATGAATGCTAAGTTGCATTCAAGAACTGAGCTACATTTAGATGCCAAGCTATAAAATGAAGTTGAAGCACATTCTGATTCTGAGATTAGTGTACATGAAAGAGATACTTAACTACTTGACAAAGGTGCACATAGTTACTCTAAGGCTAAAAGAAAAAATGAGGGAACTAGAGCTAAACCAAGATTGTCCAAATATGTGAAAAGACATCATCCTACAATACAAGTTATTAGAGATAAAGATACTAGAACAATGACAAACAATAGATTGAGAAATGATACATGTTTTCTAAGCATGAAGGAACCCAAATTAGTGAGAGATGCTTTAAAAGATGTGGACTAGAGTAAAGCCATGGAAGAAGAGATTGAACAAATTGAGAAAAATAAAAAATGGACTTTAGTTCCTAGACCAAAAGACAAAAATGTGATTGGTAGAAAGTGGGTATTTAAAAATAAGCCAGATAAAAATGGTGAAGTACAAGCAACAAGAAAAGATTAGTTTGGAATGGATATGCACAAGAGGAAGGAATTGACTATGGAGAGACATTTGGCCCTATTGCTAGATTGGAAGGAGTAAGGACATTACTTGCTTATTATGTATACAAAGGTTTCAAAGTTTATCAAATGGATGTTAAATTTGTAGTTTTTAATGGTATATTAGAAGAAAAATTTTATATAGAATAGTCAAAAGGTTTTGTTAATGTTAAAAGTAAGAACATGGTATGTAGATTACAAAAAGCTCTATATGGTTTGAAAAAAGCACCAAGAGCATGGTATCTGAGACTTCATAATTATCTTGTAAAGATTGGATTTGAAATGACTGATGATAACAGCAATATGTACATGAAGATAGAGAAAGGAAAAAGTTTATTGTTATCTAAAATATTTTTTGATGATATCATGCTTGGAGGTCAAGATGCTTTATGTAAAGTTTATGTATATCAAATGAAGCAAGAATTTGAAATGTCTATGTTTGGAGAGATCAAATTCTTTGTGGGATTCCAAGTATATCAATTAAAATATGGTATCTACATCACTTAGTCAAAGTATGTCAAGAAAATACTAATTTTTTTGGGTACAAGTACAAAACTATGTCACCTTTCAGGCTGACTTATTAGAACGACTGAATCTGAGTACTTCTATCCGAAAATATTTTTTTCTCAAACATATGATCTAGATAAATTAATTCTAGCTAAGTTATATATGATCTCACACTTTTCCAATTGGAAATGTCTATTAAATGCATGTTTTATACAAGTTTGTATCCAAATACTAAAGAAATAAAATTATTTCAAAAAACTAGTGTTATAATAACTCTTTCTATTTTTTATCATATTTTTTTAGTAAAATATAAACAACATTTTATAGATCTCAACGTCAAGAATATTTTCATATAGAGTTTAGAATATTTTAACTAGATATAGTATATTGTAATTAAGAAATTGTACAAGCACGTATTTTAACACTTGAAAAGATGTCAATTTTGAGAAACAAAAAATATTAAATTATATCAATTTTTTTAAAAAATTATATGGAATTCTAGAGGAGAGAGTCCTCTTTTAGAATGTATAATTTTTCTTTCTGTTAGAATAGATTTTTTTTGAAATATGTGGTGGGAGATGAAATCTATCGATTTTAGGTGAGTTGAAATTTGAATCACTATAAAAGAGAAAATATAGGTCTAAAGTCAATTTTTATTTTTGATTGTTCTAGCTATACTTGTTACTTATAACATAGTTTGAGTTCAAATGAAAATAAGTTTATTTCCATTTAGTTTTATGGTGGGAACTAAACCCCTATTTTACAATGTTTTTCAACAACTAAAAAATTGTCCATAAAAATTAGGAAATATATATCATTTCTTATTCCAAATAATTATTAAAAATTATAATATTAAACTCCAACCATTTCTACACATTTCATTAGTTTATGTCATTTTCAAATTCTAAATAATACTACCAATTCTATGTCATTGAAGATGAACAATTATACTTTTGTTAGCCTTTTCCTTTACAAAAGGGTGACACAAGTTTGTGCTTTTACCCTTTTTTAATTAGAAGATTCCAAACTAGTAAGTATACCTATGGTGATAGGACATAATTTCTCAAAGAATGATGATTCAGCTGAGGTACTGAATTAAACATTATACAGACCTATGATTGGAAAGTTGCAATATGTAGTTCATAGTAGACCTAACATTGCATTATCTATAGGGATAGTTTCAAGATTCTCTGCTAATCCTAGGGAGAATCATTTGATGGCTATAAAGAGAATAATGAGATATCTAAAAGGAATAGAAGATTATGGTCTATACTATAAGACAACTGAGAAATTTGAATTCAGAGCCTACACTAATGCTGTTTGGGCTAGAAACATTAATGATTGAAAAAGCACTAGTGGAGGAGCATTGCTTTTAGGCAAGAGGCTAGTTACATGGACTAGCAAGAAACAAAATTGTAATTCACAATCTACTATTAAAGTTGAATATGTTGCTGCTGTCATAAATTATACAAACATTGTATGGATCAAACAATTATCCAAAGGTATGAAGGAAGAGATCAAAGAACTAGTGATACTTTATTGTGATAACACAATTGCTATTAATATATCAAAGAATCCTGTGATGCACACAATAACTAAGCACATTAAAATAAAGTATCATTATTTGACTAAATTAGTTCAAAATGAAGAGGTGAAAATGGAATATGTTAACACTAAAGAGAAAATAGTTGATATCTTCACAAAAATCATTATCTAAGGATGCTCATGAGTATCTAAGAGGTAAACAAGGGGTGATACCCCTATCAAAGACTATATAAGTAATAAGAGGAGTGTCATGCATCAAACAAGATGATGTTGATATGTTACACATTGATGTAAAGGATCTTACTTTAGGAGCTACATAAAGTAATTGAAAAGTTGAAACTACAAATATGCCACAAGCAAGGTGACAAAAATTGGAGAATCTTATATCTACATGTTAAGATGACCAAACTTTGGCATTGTTTTCAAAGAGGGAAAATATAACAGAGGGAGATAATTGTTGATCAAGAGAATGATCAAGGGAGGGATTTAATGATCAAAGGGATAAATAAAAGAATGAATTAAAACTATTCTCGATTAGGAGAACAAATAAATAAAATTTTAACATGTACCTAGTAAGACAGAGATTCAAGAAGAAATTCAAAGGGAGTTAAAAGAAAGAGTTTTCTAACTTATTCAGAAGATGAAAGTTTCTGATTGAGGGAGAGATTTCAATATAAGGAATCATTTTCTTTTTGGTATTGTATTACTATTTTAACCTAGTTAGTTTGGTTGATCAGTTTGGTTTTCCATCAATGCCAAAGAAGGTGATTGTTGAGAATAGGCTAAAAACAATAAAAGAGGGAGATTGTTGAGAACATACAAGTATGATCCATATGTTTCAATCATTATTTTTTTACTGATGTGAAACCTACTATTTTCTGGTAAGACAACTACTTATATGATTTAAGTACTATCACTTATTTGATTGCTGAAAAGAATTTGATCAAAAGATGTACCAATAGAACCTAGAGAGAAGGTTGAGTTATGCTAATGTAAAGACATAAAAGAATCAAGCAAGATATTGATAACATGGTGTATTGGTAATCTACTTAAGGTTACAAAGGCTAGTTACACTAAGACAATTTAGAAGAACAAATTACACAAAGTTTTTTTTGCATGGTTAACCAAGTGGATAGTAGGTACCGAGAAAAGTCAGTGCAAGCCAAGTAGAAAATTAGTTGGAGTTAAGTAAATATCTATCTAGTGTATGTTGAGAATAATAGTGGATGTCAAGTAAAGTTTGGTTGATGTTGAGCACCAGTAAACTTTAGTTCATGCTGAGTGATTTTATAGAGGATGTAGAGCAATGTGCAATATTTTCCAAGCATCAAAAGAAAGATAATGTTGAGCTACTGCATTATTTTAAAGATTGTGAATTCAGTGGATTTGAGCCAACAAGTTTTTTTTCTTGGATTATGTGAACCACATGGAAGATAAGATTGATGAGCTAGAGGAACAGAATTTAGGGTGAACAATTTTTAGGTGAATTCAAAGAGGATTCAAGGATAAGTTTCTAAAAGAGATATGGAATGTGGATAGATTCATTTTATTCTACTTAATCCATCCTAACCCTAATTTGGATGATAGAGAATGAGTGACAAGATATCTTAATTTTCTATTTATAGGAATGGTTGGTCATAAAGGAAGGTTGTTATGTGCGAGAACCTAAAGAAGATAAGGAGTCAATGACTTTGCTTCATCAAGTGAATCAAAGCTAAAAGGAGTGAAGGCCAAGGAGAATGGAGGACTCA